>CM057347.1:158643924-159243924 GCA_030015575.1 Agapanthus africanus
TTGCCATGTCACGTACACTTTAGAACATATTATTTCATTGATATAATCAGCTAAATGCTAGTTACCATATAATATTTGCGTGATTGCTCTCATGTGTTATCTTAGAGATTGCATTCTTTACATAGATACTTCATGCATTCATATATTCATTGGTTATGCAGTATTATGGAGATTTATGCCGGTTTTCATTGTTATTGACATGGTGACTTGATGATTTCGGATTCTTCTTGAGATTTTCTGAATTTGGAAACCGCATGTGAAAGTTTTATAAACTGATGTCTTATTTTAAAGAGAAAGATGCGGTTTTCCTTGATATGATAAGTATTGTCCACCATGATGTTTTCTCGGTTCTGAGATGGTTTTCGAGACCCGATTCGAGGAGTTGGATGAACCGTCTGCGGGCACATGGTGGACCCGGTATGGTACCCCAGGGCAAGAAGCTCGAGCTGTAGACGATGAGCCTGGCAGGGGAAGACTGCCTACCGGTGATTGTTTAGTGCGGCGAATATCCGGAGGATACCGTTCGTGGTCATGTGATTGATGATATGGGCCGATCCGGACATACGGAGCCCGAGGTATTGGGATATTGAGATATTGAGATTTGAGACACTGAGATATTGAGATTTGATGATACAGGCCGGTCCGGATAGCCGGAGCCTGAGATATTGAGATATTGATATTCTTGTTTTGTGTCGATGCTTGACACTGATTTCTCTGTTGATTTCATTGATGATATTCGATTTATATACATACAGGAATCTCATTAAATATAGAAAACAGTTGTCTCACTCATGATGTATTATGTTTCCATTCGTAATGCATTCATACATCATAAATCTGATATGTTACTATCTGAGGCTCTGACACGAGCACGTAGCATTGCACTTATTTATAGATGGATCAGGATATTATTTGAGGATATTACTTGATATGACCTAGGATGCGTCATACATGCGATTTCTGCTCTGTGATGTTTTCTACTCATGAGTTGGCAACTCACCCCCGTTGTGCTACAGTTCCTTGCAGGTTTTGCCGTACAGGTTTCGTTGTGGCTTTGCTGGCATACTGTTCCTTCCGGGTGATTCTTTGGTAGGTGGGTTCACTTGCATCGTGACCACCATTGTATATTTATTATTTCAGTTGTATCTAGTAAAACTCCATCAACCAGACTTGTATATTTTATACAGATAGATGACCAGTGTATATTCTTTCGACCTTAGAGTCGCGCGCTGTATTATTATGGTTTTCCTCTGGTTTTCTTGATGATGTTGGATTTTTATCCTGAGTTTGATCCTCGCCTTTCGGCGTTGTATATCATATTGCATTGTGTGGTTTTGTCCGCCGGTTGGCGAAGAGCTAGCTCCCGCTTGGGGTTGCCTTTATTCATTATACATGCTTTATCAGGTTTTGTACCCGTTTGGGGTCTGAATTTACAAAGGAACTCTGCCGAAATTTTTAGAAAAGACTTGACATTTTAAAAATGCATATTTCGGCTTATGTTGTTAAACTTTTTGCTTTAAAATTGGTTTTTTCTTCACTCTACTGCTTTACTTGGTTTTGATTTCTGGGTTTTGGCTTACTTAGATTACGTACGTCTTGAGACGTTTCGTAATTTAAGTGCCAGTCACGCTCGGTACTTTTCGAGTCGTGACAAAGTTGGTATCAAAGCGTTAGGTTTTACCTCCTGAGTGTAGGATGACCCTTGGTTGATGGAGTAGGCGACTTTAGTAGAGTGACGTACCGTGTGTATGTTCCGCGGCATACTTACGATACTCTACTCCACTTAAGAAGCCTTAGGATGTACATTTCCTTGCACAGTATTATATTCATTCCTATGATCTATCCCCTTCAGTACCAGTTTACGGTTTTGTTACCACGGTTGTACGGGCGTGGAGAGCTACGGATAGAGTAGCGGTCAGCACGAGCTTGTCATGGACGAGAACTGACCAGGGCGTATTTCAGCGACACAAGACTGCATAAATGTGTCTTTTATTGTGTTTTTCGCGCCTTGAGCGTTTGATGAATTGCTTATACAAGATTTCTCGGACGTGCTGATCAGCACCAGAGGATTGGGCCACAGCTAGAGGCCAGCCAGATTGTGATGACCGTCAAAGCACGGATTATTTTGATGATTGAGGCACTGTTCAGCGTGCGGACGAACGAGCCAGTGATTTCGGTGGATGAAAAGATATCGCCCCAGATGTTTGAAGCTAATGCCGCACGAGTTATATTTCGAGATATGATAGAAGATCGCTAGTCACCAAAGATGGAAGACTAGGACATGTGATTCATTGCCTACCCCGATGTGAGGTCATCTGATTGATTGATTCCAGCTAGAGACGACTTCACACAGGTACAATGGGAGTCGATAGAGACGATCGAATGCCGGTCACCCATTCTCCAAGTTTAAAGTATTCGGAAAACAATGCAAGTAATTCTATGGACCCTCTAGAAGAATGAAACCCTAACTCGATATAATGACCATGAGAACGCTTCAAAACCTTAAGGTTTACAGCAGTTCAGCGGTACCATTAATGAGGCTTGGGTTTTCCCTTCTACGGTTGGTCTACAGGTGTTGTGGCATGTATTCGATACTATTAAACTGTACCCAAGATGTTGAGCTCTTGGAGGATTATGGAACCTTGACGAATCTATTGAAAAGTTCGACATCATTCGAATATCATATGATAGGATGCATTGCTTGGAAGACTCCAAATACGAGTATAGCCGTTGGAGCGCAGTCCATACAGCCACGAGGAGATGAGTCTGAATCAGTCGACATTAGAGAAAAGTGGAGTAAGAGGTTCATACGAGATCGTGAAGAGATGACGTTCCACTCCGCTGACATCAGAGATGTGATACGCATGCAGAGGTGTTGTACATGGATATATCTTCCAGAAGAAGTCTTGATGAGTATGCAGTCGTTCCGGAACAAGAAATAGATTTAGTGAAAGATGATGACTTCCGGGCAGTTCGGCGGAAAAGAGATTTGGGAGATACTTCGACAGAACCTTTCTGGAGTACTATACGAGAAGACCTGGACCCAGGATCAGTTGTATTACGCACACCCAGGAGACCAGAGTTCGGCATCATTGATGAGATATGTTATGAGCGACCATGATAATTGGCCAGAGATATTTAGAGGATATGCTAGAGCGGATCATTTCCGTTAGTACACCGAACCGGGCCGACGAGCCAATGGATTGCAATATTGGTAATCCACAGAGAAATGAAGACCCAGAGACAAAAGACGCCAGACCGTGAGCAGGAGGCAGCGGCTGTTCTTACTCTGCCAGTTTTGGGCGCACCGACACTTTTCAACATTGTAGGAGGCGTACCTCAATGTCTTTCGTTGCGATTTGCGTTGTGATCTGAATATCACGCTTAGATCACTTGGATTTGAGTTTTGATGATTGGGCTTTATGGAATTGTTTTCGTGCACCATGGCTGCACCTACTGAGTATTTACGTTTTGTGCATAGTTATTGCACTAAAGATATGCTTTATACACCGTTGTGTTGATTTATGATTTGTGCAGGTTTATTGCACTTGATTCAGTTTTGTGCCTTGGCTGCACATGTTTATGATTTCATGGATTGCATACAGCTGATTTGATTTTTGTGCAGGTGGTATGCACTCGATTTGGTTTTTGCACTCGGTATAGCTTACATGTGCTTGCAGTGCGTGGATACGTGTTTTGTGCACGCAGTTGCACGCATTTATGATTTTATACACCTTGGCACACTCGGTGTTGCTTTTATACGCATGTGAGTTATTGATGCATTTCCGTGCACTTGTTGCACCCGATTTGTATTTTATGCAGTTGTTGCACTAGGTTTTTTACGTTGTGCATTGTTGCACCATATTTGTATTTTTGTGCGATTGTTGCACTGTATTGTATTCCGTGCACTGGATGCACCGGATTCATATTTCGAGCATTTGTTGCACCAGCTAGGTATTTTATGCATTGGTTGCGCCGGAATTATACTCCGTACCTTGGTTGCACCCGATTTATGTCTTTGAACGATTTGTTTACATGATTGAGATTTTGTACACCACAGTAGCACTTGACTTTGATTAGATATCATTCGAGATGTTGATTTTGATTCCATGCCTCATATTTTGAGCGATTTATTTGCATGATTGAGATTTTGTGCACCACGGTAGCACTTGACTTTGATTAAATATCATTCGAGATATTGATTTTGATTCCATGCCTGATATTTTGAGCAATTTATTTGCATGATTGATATTTTGTTCACCACAGTAGCACTTGACTTTGATTAGATATCATTCGGGATGTTGATTTTGATTTCATGCCTATGGTATGCATGTGATTTGACTTATGCTTTCGGCATGGTTTTCATACACTTTTAGTAATTTGATTCGATTTTGTGCACGCTGATGCACATGGTTGTGAGATTATATACCACGGTATACCTGATTTGGATTTGGATTGAGATGTGTTGTATACCGTCGATTTCGATTGCGATATTCGATATTGTTTTTGTGCACCTTGTGCACTGGATTTGGATTCTTGCGCATATTTGGGCGCTTGATGCTATTTTGATGCACACCAGATGCACTCAATCGAGATTCTTCATGCATATCAGATGCACCTGGTTTTGGCTGTCAGGCACACTAGTTGCCCTTGAAAGGTGTTCGTGCATACACGTTGCACTTAGATTTTGTTTCTGTGCACATGTATGGCACATTTCATTGATTTCAATTTCCGTGCGCACCAGACGCGCGTAGCATTCATGTATATATTTTGTATTTGATTTCCCTTTGAGATTATGTTTATGATATTTACTAATTGGTATAATAGCTGAGCAGGACTAGTCCGAGGACAGTACCTGATTATGTTTTTGCATGCATCGATAGTTATCGAAGGGATTTCCAAAAGGGAGCGATAGTCTCAGTATTTACCTACGTGTCCGAGATGATACGAAGCATTTTTCAAAGGAAACCCTTCTAAATTATTTTTCTAAATGGCGGGACGTATGTTAAACAAAAGATATATATATATATATATATATATATATATATGTATATGGGATTATTTTCATACAATAAACGTCCGCTACTTATGCCGTGGGTTACGCATCACGCAGCGATTTAGAAAATATTTTTCATGTGTTCTATTCGGTTTTAGAGATTTGAGGATGCGTACTATATATGTATCATAGTATTTGAGGAGAGTATATTGGATTTCAGTGGTGGATTTTGAGATCTGTATCTCCATTGTAACTCCGATGATATGCGTGCGAATCCGATGATTTACGTGACGCTTGAAGGAGTTCGATTTTGGTTTATATACTCGTTTTTCATGCGCATGCATTGCGCTACGATGTATTTTATGTATTTATGATTTCGGAGCCTCGATGGCATGATCTTTTATTGAAATTTTTTAGAATTTGGGGGTTTAAATTTAAATTCGGGGACCGAATTTCTTTAAGGGGGGAAGACTGTAACATTTCAGAAAAATATAAAATATTATTTTTGGAATTTAATATTAAAATAATATTTTTCCCGAAAACTGCCGATTTGCGAAATTAGGGTTTTCGAAAAAGGGTACAAATATACACCAATAATTTTGAAATAATTTGAAATTAAAATGATTTATCCATTTAAAGATATATTTATTGGATTTGGCATTTTTAAAATTTATTATATGCAGTTTAAATAAAAACCCGATTAGTGTACTGCTAATCGCGATAAAGCCAAATCCGTGTTTCTACAGTTTTCATGGTTGGTGCACCATGACATGTTTCATTTGGTTACATGTTCCTTTGTATTGTTTTCATGTTATGGTTTCATTTTAGTGAGAAAAGAAAAGGATAAGGGAAAATGATGACTTGAGGAGAGAGAGGGGGGGACATAATCATGAGAGTGAGCATGCTAGGAGAGAGAATGAGAGAGAAAGAGAGAGAGAGGGAGAGTGTTGCCCATATTTTTCCCTTCGCCATTTCTTTCATCTCCTTCTTTATTCTCAAGCCCCTCATTCTACCCTCATGACTCATCTCCAATCTTTCACCAAAACCCCATACCCATTTCTTCAAAAACATGCACCAGCTCAAGGGAAGCTCATTGAACCAAGAAAAATCGGATTTGGAGGACTTTGGGCAACTCAAGAATTTTCTTGAGTTGCCAATTGAGGTAATTTCTGCACCATTAGCATTGTATTTCCATTTCATTACCAACCATACAAGTTTAGAAGTGTTTTGATGCGGTTTTCCGAGCTTCGAAAATTCCCAGAGAGGGTTAGGGTTTGATTTGAATTGGGATGGTGTAATTGAACCTTATTAGTGACCTTAGACCCCCTTGGGGCTAGAAACCCAGACCAAACACAAACACCAAACCTGAAACTCAAAACAGAAAACTTTCGTGTCGGTTTGTGACTAAATTGAGGGTGCAGGGAAATCTGGAGTGATCTGGAGCATTTTTGAGAAAAGTAAACAATACCATTGACCTAGATGGACCCCAGGAGGCCACCCTACCAATACGAACACATTCCGAGCCTATAAAACCAAGGATGCCGGATTTTTAGGGGTAGGGGCCAGCCATATTGGTGAATTAGGTGCCCAGGTTGCTTCTGTAGGTCATATACACCATATACATCATCCCAGTACTGTTTGTGCACCTAATTTTGACCTGAACTAAAATTTGGGACCACTTTTATGGGTTTCTGCTTTGTATTTCGTGTTGTTTATGAATTCAAGTTTTGGTATTTGGTATTGTATTGGGTCACTTGACGTTTGTACGTCGATATCGGGTGTTTTCGGGCTCTTTGGTGTGAGTAGACTATAGGTTTTGACCTATGGGTGATTCGTGCGACATTTTGGTTTTCGTGCATGATTTCGTTTACGATGCTATATATGATATATAGGTACCCCACGTGGACTTCGAGACGAAGAGGATAAGCGTGGCGTCATCGACTCCAGAAAGCGAAGATCAAGGTGAGTAAATATATATCTACGGGGGAAGTCGGGTGGATGGCGTATAACACCCCCGCAAAGTTGTGAGAATTGATATGATGTGATATAGATATACTTTTATATGTTATTCTGAGATATGAACACCTAGCAAGAAAAGGTTTAGGGGATTATGGGTTAGTGTTAGCGAGAATTGAAGAAAAGATTTAGTTCGTTTCTTAGTCGTAAAACCCTAGAGTAAGGATTTGCATACACGCACACATACACACTCGCATACATTTACATTCTTGTGCGTATATAGGGATAGGTATATATATATAAAACACATAGGTATGGGACTATGTATATATATATACGTATACATATACTTGGATGATGAGGATAGTATATGGTATTTGGAGATGAGTTGATGAGATTGGGCATGGTGCCATGAGATCGGTGATTTGACGTGACTCATATTATGAGATACGACACGATATTATAGTGGGTCCTTGGGCGATGTGTTTCATACACACGCATATATATATATATAAATATATATATATATATGGTATTAGTCTTGTACTAGACGTAGATCAGTACCCAGTTCATGATAGGTGATGATGAGGATACCAGGTGAATAATGAGACAAAATATGATATTTGATCCGTACCCTGATTTGGGATGTCGTACGATGGACTTACCATACGAGATATATTGATGATAGATCCGCACTCTTGACTCGAGGAGTCATATTATGCAGTGTATCGTATTGGATACTATTGAGGCGGGATCACCGACTATTATATATATATTTATATATATATATATCGACTCAGACTTAGGTGGTTTCCTTACCCTTTTCGATTAGCCTGTTAGCTCAGTCCTGTAGTTTTTGTAGATGTTAGACTAGATTCAATTCATACCTATTTCAAAACTAACGAATCGTATGTATTTTAAAGACAGGACAAGGGATTCTACGGATATTTCGAAGGGCGTATCTTTTCTTAAAAACATCATAGCCGTTATTTTCAAAACACCACGATTCGTATTATTTCAAATGGAAAAACAGTATGACACATGTATAGCAATGTAGATTCCTTATTGTTCAATTATCATTTATGTTCCGCATATTATTGTTGCATTTACTATTCATTGCCATTTATTATGTTATCGTCTCATTGCCTGTTTATTATGTACTTAGTGATTATGAAACCATGTTGTCAGGACACCGGCACCATTATCGATGATGCGTATGCTCCACATACACTTGCTTGCCGGCTCACACACATCATCATCGGTAATTGACATGTCACGTACACTTTAGAACATATTATTTCATTGATATAATCAGCTAAATGCTAGTTACCACTTAAGATTTGCGTGATTGCTCTCATGTGTTTGTTAGTGTATATGCCCTAGAGGCCATTACTGTATCATACTAGTTTGTATATTACTTAATGGATGCTTGGGATATTCACCTTGTATATACAATCTTGCTCAAAATAGTAGTATGCTGCTTGGTTTGTTTCTACTTCAATGTGTACATGTGTTTATTTTAGTATATCACCTATGCACATTAGTGGAGCCCTTAGGATCTTTGCTTGATTACCAGCGTTGTGATGGCAGTCACACTAGTGGGGCTGGGTAATCTATAAGCACATCCTTATGCAGGTCCCTAGTCGCAGGACTATCGAGACAGGGCATCGATACTCCGGAGTAGACTAGCGCATGCGCTTCTCATCCCAGTGTGGGAGACGGTCTGTCCCACAGCCGTCAGTACGTCGTACTGGAGATAGTATGCGGGTGCTCGTTGGGTTACGAGTATACTGGACAGGACTCGTCGGGAACTGACCGGTTGGTATTATACCTATCGTCAGTTATCAGTTCCCAGATGACATGAGTACAGCTTAGTCCGCTGACTTGACACTATCACTTCGCCTCGAGTGTGTTCCCACTGTACTTTGATTACTACCCTACCACAGCTCAAAGGAGTCGTGCAAACAGGTAGTAGTTGGGTGCAGTGTCACGACCCGAAAGTACGGAACGTGACTGGCACTTAGATTACGAGACGTCTAAAGGCGTACCGTAACCTAAGTCAGCCAAAGCCCAGAAATCTAACCCAAAATCAAAGAGAGTGAAGGAAAACCTAAAATGAAAACGGTTTTGAAATCAATTGAGTTGCAAAGAATCCCTTTTAAAACATCAAAAATTTCTGAAAATTTCGGCAGAGTCTCCCCTGTAACTTCTATCCCCAAAATGGGTACAACAAGATAATATATATGAAATCATAAAAATGGCATCCCCAAGCGGGAGCTAGCTCTTCGCCCAAGGCGGATCACAACCACATGCAATATAATAGTAATAATCAAGAAAAAGAGCACAAAAGAGATGCAAATACCAGAAAACACACGTCGGCTCAAGTGAGCTCGACCCAAAAGGAACCACAAATATACAAATCTCTCAGTCTCATCACTAGGTCGCATATACAATACAAGTGGTAGATGGAGAATACTAGATACAATGATAAAGCCAAAAAGAAATAAAGTGTACTCGCAACCCACCTACGGGCGATGTCGCGAGTCTGAGCAAAAGGAACTGATGACAAGATAGCCCGCCGCTACAAGACTGACGGGTCCGACCTGCAAGACACTGTGGCACAACGGGGGTGAGTTGCCAGCTCGTGAGTAAATATAACATCTAATAAGGCAATCGTAAGAATGCACGCAATGCGGAACAACATGTATGTCCATATGTGCTATAATATCTCTAGTATGTATGCGCAGGTATGCAATGTCATTATTAAGTCTTTAAGTGTTTTAAATGCTAAGGTTATTGAATTCCTAACTTTAAAACATGAACATCTGTATAGTAGCTAAATATCATCGAGAAATCATCTGAAAACCTGTGTCAAGCATCGACACCAAAAAGGAATCATATCTGTCTCAATATCGGGCTCCGTCAGTCCGGATCGGCCCATATCATAAATCTCACGACAACGGTCGGTATCCTCCGGATATCCGCCGCGCCAGACATCACCGGTAGGTAGTCTTCCCCTGCCAGGCTCATCGTCTACAACTCGATCTTCTTGCCCCGGGGTACCATACCGGGCCCACCATGTACCCGAGACGGTTCATCCACTCCTCGAATCGGGTCTCGAAATCCAACAGAAAACATGAAAACTCATGGTGGACGACACATACGTCACGAGAAAACCGCAACTTTGTTTCGAAAATGATAAATCTAAGGTTTTGTTAAATTCTTGCGGTTTTCCCCAAAAATCCAGAAATCACAGAAAAACTGAAATCATCAAGAAAAATCATAGTGTCCACATGTTATATATAATAAATGTCTATGATATCAATGTATATGATGTGAGAGTTTGGCTAGAAATCTAGGTAGATATGATAGTAATGCGAGATATATGCGTTCGATACATTCTCAAATATCATGCATGAATGCAATGGCGTTACTAAGCTAAACAAGTTTTATAGTGCACGTGGCATGGCAAATACCAAAGGCGTGTGTGTCACATGAATAGTGCGCGTGCAATAGATGCCAATGGTAAGGTGTTCGTGTCCTACGAAATGATATCGCATATGTATATAAGAATGTCATATTAATGTCCATGCAATCTAGTATAGGGTTAGCTGTAAGGGTATGCAATATACATAAATGGATAAGCTAGCTAACAATATAATTATTGCATAAAGTAGGGTAATCCTAACTTGGGAGGAGGGGCGCCTCGCGCCATCCAAACGATTCCCCCATAGATGAATATATCTACTCACCAGAAATCCCCGCTAATCTGATCCGGCCACCGCTTTGCCTTTTCGCGCTGTATCCGAAGTTTCCCCGACCGATCCTAGAATTGCATAACACAAAATATAAGGTTACAGATTTCGAAATGATGCAACTCACACTATGAAAAGATCGACGCTCTCGGATTAATCACAACGTGCACTCGGTACGCGGAAAATACACGAAAATCGCTAAAACCTTAACTAAAATCGCCGTATCGGGGAAATCGATTAAACTACAACCCGACTAGACGAAACTCCGCGTTCGCGCATTCTAATAATCCTATACGAAGCTAATAATATTGCTATCCTAGCGAAATTTGAACGCATACTATTTTCCGAAAAAATCTAGTAAGCGATTTTCAAACCAAATCGATATAAACGTTGAAATTTGTCGTTTTAGCGAGCATACCAATACACAATTAACCACTCCAATCACCTACATAACCATCCCTAACATAATCCAAGCATTATGCTACAAACCCTAATTTCTAAAATTAAAACCTTCTCTTGATTTTTTTCCAAATCAACATTTACTACTAAACTAGTATTTAGAATTGAGATTCTAGCACAATTAAACCACTCTAATTAATTGGATAACCAAACCCCAACTTTAATACATCAACCATGCATCAAACCCTAATCCACAATCAAATCCCTTTCTTGAATTTCATGAACAAGCAATTTCTATTAAATTGATACTTCAAAATTCTATTTTAGCACCTTTAAACTACAATTTGACAAAGAGATTAGAATTTTCACCTCACAAGCTTGAACCCTAACTTGATCAAGTCTCCAAGAAGCCTCCTTTCATCATGTTTTGAACTAATATGGGTTGAAGAGAGAATGGATTAGGTTTTTGGTTTGAATGGAGATGGAAATTTGTTGATTTTTATGAATTTTTGCTATGAATTTGAAGCAAGAATGAAGTGAAGAAATGGGGAGAGCTGCTGTTGAGGCTTGGCCAGCAGTAGGAGGAGGGGGTTTGTGGATTTTTGGAGAAGTTTCTAGGCCTAAAACACCCCCATGTTCTCATTTAATGCATTTCAAATCAACTTTTTACAAAAAAACCCCCTTTTTAAGCCATTTTTTCATAATTTTCCCACTAAAAATCTAAAAGTTTGCAAGACATGTTATAATTTTATTAACACCATATTTTAGCTTATAAAGACTCCTAATTAAGAAATTTACCTAATTAAATTTGTATTTATCCCTAATTAAATGTATTTAAAAAGGCTTAAAATAATAAAAAAATAATTAATTACGAAAAAATTTTTATTTAACCAGAAAATTATAAATGACATTTTAGTGACAAAATTATAGTAATATCTTATTTAAATTTTGTATAATTAGGTCTATAATGAAAAATATCAATTTTGACTTTTTACGGAAAAAGACGAAAAATTGGCCGATTACCGAAAAACTGCCTAAACGATTTTTCGAAGGGTTACAATCTTCCCCCCTTAAAGAAATTCGGTCCCCGAATTTAGAATTTAACTACGCGTACCTTCAAAAAGATGGGGATATCTCTTCCTCATCTCGACCTCGGTCTCCCAGGTGACCTCCTCGCTGTTCGGGCCACGCCAAAGGACTTTGACAGACGGTATGACCTTCGACCTCAATTTCTTCACCTGCCGATCCAAGATGACAACCGGCTGCTCGGTGAAAGAAAGATCACGCTCTAACTGGATCGTCTGGTGCTGAATCGCCTGGGAAGGATCATGAAGGTACTTGCGGAGCATCGAGACATGGAATACGGGGTGAACATCGGGGAAGCTGGGCGGAAGAGCTAACCGATAAGCGACTGGACCAACACGCTCTAGGATCTCGAAAGGACCAACATATCTAGGACTCAGCTTCCCTTTCTGCCCAAATCTCATCACACCCTTCATCGGAGAGACCTTCAGGAAAACATGATCGCCAACAACGAACTCGAGTCGGCGACGACGCCTGTCAGCATAAGATTTCTGCCTGCTCTGTGCCGCTCTCATCCTGTCCCGAATCAGCTGTATTTTCTCGGTCGTCTCCTGTACGATCTGAGGCCCCAAAATACTGCTCTCCCTGAGCTCTGTCCAACATACCGGCGATCGGCATCTCCTCCCATATAAAGCCTCGAAAGGTGCCATCTGAATCGTCTCCTGGAAGCTATTATTGTAGGAAAACTCGATCAGAGGCAAATGACGATCCCAGCTACCACCGAAATCTAAAACACAAGCTCTGAGCATGTCCTCAAGAGTCTGAATCGTACGCTCCGACTGACCGTCAGTCTGAGGATGAAAGGCTGTGCTAAAACTCAATCGGGTGCCCAAAGCTTCCTGTAGCTTCTGCCACAATCGGCTGGTAAACTGGGTGCCACGGTCGGACACGATGCAAGTCGGAACGCCATGCAGTCGCACTATCTCATCAATATAAACCTGGGCGTACTGAGAAAATCCAAAAGTGGTCTTCACTGGCAGGAAGTGAGCCGCTTTCGTCAGTCGATCGACAATCACCCAAATAGAGTCGTACCCTCGACTGGTCCTGGGTAGACCCACAACGAAGTCCATGGAGACCTGCTCCCACTTCCACTCAGGGATGGGCAAAGGCTGTAACTCGCCGGCTGGCCTCTGGTGCTCGGCCTTGACTTGCTGACAAGTCAGGCACCTCGACACAAAATCTGTAATATCCTTCTTCATCCCGTCCCACCAGTAAATTTCTCTCAAATCACGGTACATCTTGGTGGAACCTGGGTGAACACTGTATACTGATCTATGTGCCTCCTCGAGAATATCACGCCTCAGTCCCTCTGAATCTGGCACACACAGTCGAGTCCCAAATCGAAGTATCCCCTGATCATCAATCACGAACTCCGAAACTCTGCCCTGTCGAATCTGCTCAATAATCTCTAAGATACGGGCATCGCCGGACTGTGCCTCGTGGATACGATCAAGTAACTGTGGGCGTGCTCTGAAATGGGCCAGCTGTCCTCCTGTAGGAGTAAACTCGAACTGCACTCTGCTATCACATAAAACCTGCCAATCCGCCGTCGACTGCATCTGTACTGCGCTCAAACAAGATATGCTACCTCCGGGCCTCCTACTCAAAGCATCTGCCACCACATTCGCCTTGCCCGGATGGTATAGAATCTCGCAGTCATAATCTTTCACCAACTCCATCCAACGGCGCTGTCTCAGGTTCAGGTCTCGCTGCTGGAAAATATACTTCAAACTCTTGTGGTCAGTGTATATCTGGCACGACTCACCGTATAGGTAATGTCTCCAGATCTTGAGTGCAAACACCACTGCAGCCATCTCTAAATCATGGGTGGGGTAGTTCTGCTCGTGTTTCCTCAGCTGTCGAGAAGCATACGCGATAACTCTGTCGTGCTGCATCAATACACAGCCTAGCCCCACTCTAGAAGCATCACAATATACCACGAACCCGCCTGATCCTAAAGGCAATGCTAACACTGGAGCAGTAGTCAGACGAGTCTTCAACTGCTGGAAGCTATCCTCACATGCCTGGGTCCAATCAAAAGGAATCCCCTTCCGGGTCAACCCGGTCAAAGGTGCAGCAATGCGGGAGAAATCCTGGACGAAACGTCGATAATAGCCGGCCAGACCTAGAAAGCTGCGAACCTCTGTGACTGATACCGGTCTAGGCCAACGCTGAACTGCCTCGATCTTCTTCGGGTCCACGCAAATACCATCTCTCGTCACCACATGACCCAAGAAGTCGACACTGTCTAACCAGAATGCGCACTTGGAGAATTTGGCGAACAGCTGATGCTCCCTCAAAGTCTGTAATGTGATACGTAAGTGCTGCTCATGCTCCTCCCGGCTCCGAGAATAAACCAAGATGTCGTCAATGAACACAATGATGAACTGATCGAGATACGGCCTGAATACGCGGTTCATCAAATCCATAAACGCTGCCGGGGCATTGGTGAGCCCGAACGACATCACCAAGAACTCGTAATGACCATAACGAGTACGGAAGGCAGTCTTCGGAATATCCTCCTTCCGAACCCGCAACTGGTGATAACCTGATCGTAAATCAACCTTCGAGAAAAACCCTGCACCCTGGAGCTGATCAAATAAGTCATCAATGCGGGGTAGGGGATACCTGTTCCGCACAGTAACTCGGTTCAGCTGACGATAATCAATCCATAAACGCATACTTCCGTCCTTCTTCTTAACAAACAAGACGGGAGCGCCCCAAGGTGACACACTCGGTCGGATAAGCCCCTTGTCCAGCAAGTCCTGTAACTGATCCTTTAGCTCTCTCAGCTCCGCCGGGGCCATCCGATAAGGCGGTATAGAGATAGGCCCCGTGCCGGGGATCAAGTCAATACAGAACTCAATCTCGCGCTCTGGTGGCAGACCAGGCAGCTCGTCAGGGAATACATCAGGAAACTCTCTCACAACAGGGACCTGGTCCAACGGAACCTCTGTGGAGCTAGTATCACAAACATAGGCTAAGAATCCCTGACACCCTTTCCTTAAGAGCTGACCAGCGCGAAGAGAAGAAATCAAGCTGGGAAGGGTAGCGCTACGATCTCCCTGAATAACAAGAACCGGCTCACCAGGAAAACTGAATCTGACTGCTTTTTCACGGCAGTCCACAGATGCATAACAGGTGGCTAGCCAGTCCATACCAAGAAGAACGTCAAAGTCGAGCATATCGAGGAGAATCAAATCTACTGAAGAATCTCTCTCCCCGATACGAACGGAACAAGATCGGTACACAAAACGGGCAACAATAGACTCGCCTACCGGGGTAATAACGACAAGCGGCTGATCTAACGGAGAAGACTCTCGGCCCAACCTCGGTGCAAAATACGTGGATACGTAGGAATGTGTGGAGCCTGGATCAAATAATACCCGTGCATCAAAAGAACATACTGGCAGAGTACCTGTCACGACGGCATTGGATGCCTGTGCATCCTGAGGAGTCAACGCGAACACTCGGGCCTGTCCACCACTAATAGCTGGCTGTCCTCTGCCTCTACCTCGGCCTCTGCCTCTGCCTCTGTCGCCTCGTCCTCTCTGAACCGGACCGCCACGCCCACGGCCTCTAGAAGCATCTGGCTGGCGTGAAGCATCATCAGAAGGAGGAAGTAAAGCTCTCTGCGAGGGTGGTGAAGGTGGTAAAGTCACATGTGGGACTGTCGCCGCGCCCGGACGTCCCATGGTACAGTCTCTGACACGGTGATACTGGCTCCCGCACCGAAAACATCCTGGAGACGACTGCTGGGTCTGTGGATATGAACCAAATAACTGACCTCGTCTCAATCCTCTGCCTCCGCCATCTCCCGGAAATAATCTATCACGACGTCTGCCCATCTGCCGCTGAGCTGGCGTATCAGTACGGATCCTCTTCGGCCCAGAAGCGACCGGAGTCTCAGAAATACGCTCCTCCAAAAGTAAGGCTGCGTCCATCGCGGCTGCGTATGTATCAAAGTGCTGGGTGCCGATGGCAAGGAATAGCTGTGTATCAAGCCCTCGTACAAACCTCTTTATCCTCTTCTCTTCTGTGTCGACTAGGTACGGTGCATATCGAGACAACTGGGTAAACTGTATATCATACTCCGACACTGTCATCCCTGGAGTCTTGCGCAAAGACTCAAAACTACGGGCTCGAGCATCTCGGACACTCTCCGGAAGAAAACGGGCAAGAAATGCAGATGTAAACTCATCCCAGGTCATAGAAGGCAGACCTGCAGCTCGGCCTCTCTCTACTGAGTCGTACCATGTCTGGGCAAGACCCTCCAGACGAAAACTCGCAAACTCCACCAATCTATCCTCAGAACACCTCAACGAACGGCCAATCCGTGCCATCCTATCGAGAAATGCCTGTGGGTCCTCTGTCGCATCTGTACCGGTAAAAGCTGGAGGTCTCAATCTCATGAACTCCTGTAGTGAAACGGGGATAGTCTCCGTAGCAGCAGCAGGAGTGACCATCTGTGCAGCAGGTACGATCGTGGTCTGTGCGGTGGAAGGAACGTCCTCGGATCTCTGTGCCCGGCTGGACTCAACTAAAGATCCCATCATCTGCCGCAACTCTTGCATGCCGGCCTCTAATCTGGCAATACGGTCTGGATGAGGCGGATCAGTGGGACCCTGAGGGGTAGGAGTATCCTCCCGCTCGATCCTCGCCTCAGACGAGCCCGCTCGAATCTCATCCCTAGCGGCAGCCCGCTGAGCTCTCGTAGTCTTTGGCGGCATCGAAGCTGGAATAAGAAACAGGACCGATAAGGACATTGCAATTGAATCAAGGAATGCAAGGAACCAAGAAAGGAAATACAAGCAATTATGTCCTAAGGTCACTTAGGCGGAGTACCGTATCGTAAGTATGCCGCGGACCATACCCACGCTACGCCACTCTGCTTAAGTCACCTACTCCATCTACCAAGGTCGTCCTACACTCAGAAAGGTAAAACCCAGCGCTCTGATACCAACTTTGTCACGACCCGAAAGTACGGAACGTGACTGGCACTTAGATTACGAGACGTCTAAAGGCGTACCGTAACCTAAGTCAGCCAAAGCCCAGAAATCTAACCCAAAATCAAAGAGAGTGAAGGAAAACCTAAAATGAAAACGGTTTTGAAATCAATTGAGTTGCAAAGAATCCCTTTTAAAACATCAAAAATTTCTGAAAATTTCGGCAGAGTCTCCCCTGTAACTTCTATCCCCAAAATGGGTACAACAAGATAATATATATGAAATCATAAAAATGGCATCCCCAAGCGGGAGCTAGCTCTTCGCCCAAGGCGGATCACAACCACATGCAATATAATAGTAATAATCAAGAAAAAGAGCACAAAAGAGATGCAAATACCAGAAAACACACGTCGGCTCAAGTGAGCTCGACCCAAAAGGAACCACAAATATACAAATCTCTCAGTCTCATCACTAGGTCGCATATACAATACAAGTGGTAGATGGAGAATACTAGATACAATGATAAAGCCAAAAAGAAATAAAGTGTACTCGCAACCCACCTACGGGCGATGTCGCGAGTCTGAGCAAAAGGAACTGATGACAAGATAGCCCGCCGCTACAAGACTGACGGGTCCGACCTGCAAGACACTGTGGCACAACGGGGGTGAGTTGCCAGCTCGTGAGTAAATATAACATCTAATAAGGCAATCGTAAGAATGCACGCAATGCGGAACAACATGTATGTCCATATGTGCTATAATATCTCTAGTATGTATGCGCAGGTATGCAATGTCATTATTAAGTCTTTAAGTGTTTTAAATGCTAAGGTTATTGAATTCCTAACTTTAAAACATGAACATCTGTATAGTAGCTAAATATCATCGAGAAATCATCTGAAAACCTGTGTCAAGCATCGACACCAAAAAGGAATCATATCTGTCTCAATATCGGGCTCCGTCAGTCCGGATCGGCCCATATCATAAATCTCACGACAACGGTCGGTATCCTCCGGATATCCGCCGCGCCAGACATCACCGGTAGGTAGTCTTCCCCTGCCAGGCTCATCGTCTACAACTCGATCTTCTTGCCCCGGGGTACCATACCGGGCCCACCATGTACCCGAGACGGTTCATCCACTCCTCGAATCGGGTCTCGAAATCCAACAGAAAACATGAAAACTCATGGTGGACGACACATACGTCACGAGAAAACCGCAACTTTGTTTCGAAAATGATAAATCTAAGGTTTTGTTAAATTCTTGCGGTTTTCCCCAAAAATCCAGAAATCACAGAAAAACTGAAATCATCAAGAAAAATCATAGTGTCCACATGTTATATATAATAAATGTCTATGATATCAATGTATATGATGTGAGAGTTTGGCTAGAAATCTAGGTAGATATGATAGTAATGCGAGATATATGCGTTCGATACATTCTCAAATATCATGCATGAATGCAATGGCGTTACTAAGCTAAACAAGTTTTATAGTGCACGTGGCATGGCAAATACCAAAGGCGTGTGTGTCACATGAATAGTGCGCGTGCAATAGATGCCAATGGTAAGGTGTTCGTGTCCTACGAAATGATATCGCATATGTATATAAGAATGTCATATTAATGTCCATGCAATCTAGTATAGGGTTAGCTGTAAGGGTATGCAATATACATAAATGGATAAGCTAGCTAACAATATAATTATTGCATAAAGTAGGGTAATCCTAACTTGGGAGGAGGGGCGCCTCGCGCCATCCAAACGATTCCCCCATAGATGAATATATCTACTCACCAGAAATCCCCGCTAATCTGATCCGGCCACCGCTTTGCCTTTTCGCGCTGTATCCGAAGTTTCCCCGACCGATCCTAGAATTGCATAACACAAAATATAAGGTTACAGATTTCGAAATGATGCAACTCACACTATGAAAAGATCGACGCTCTCGGATTAATCACAACGTGCACTCGGTACGCGGAAAATACACGAAAATCGCTAAAACCTTAACTAAAATCGCCGTATCGGGGAAATCGATTAAACTACAACCCGACTAGACGAAACTCCGCGTTCGCGCATTCTAATAATCCTATACGAAGCTAATAATATTGCTATCCTAGCGAAATTTGAACGCATACTATTTTCCGAAAAAATCTAGTAAGCGATTTTCAAACCAAATCGATATAAACGTTGAAATTTGTCGTTTTAGCGAGCATACCAATACACAATTAACCACTCCAATCACCTACATAACCATCCCTAACATAATCCAAGCATTATGCTACAAACCCTAATTTCTAAAATTAAAACCTTCTCTTGATTTTTTTCCAAATCAACATTTACTACTAAACTAGTATTTAGAATTGAGATTCTAGCACAATTAAACCACTCTAATTAATTGGATAACCAAACCCCAACTTTAATACATCAACCATGCATCAAACCCTAATCCACAATCAAATCCCTTTCTTGAATTTCATGAACAAGCAATTTCTATTAAATTGATACTTCAAAATTCTATTTTAGCACCTTTAAACTACAATTTGACAAAGAGATTAGAATTTTCACCTCACAAGCTTGAACCCTAACTTGATCAAGTCTCCAAGAAGCCTCCTTTCATCATGTTTTGAACTAATATGGGTTGAAGAGAGAATGGATTAGGTTTTTGGTTTGAATGGAGATGGAAATTTGTTGATTTTTATGAATTTTTGCTATGAATTTGAAGCAAGAATGAAGTGAAGAAATGGGGAGAGCTGCTGTTGAGGCTTGGCCAGCAGTAGGAGGAGGGGGTTTGTGGATTTTTGGAGAAGTTTCTAGGCCTAAAACACCCCCATGTTCTCATTTAATGCATTTCAAATCAACTTTTTACAAAAAAACCCCCTTTTTAAGCCATTTTTTTCATAATTTTCCCACTAAAAATCTAAAAGTTTGCAAGACATGTTATAATTTTATTAACACCATATTTTAGCTTATAAAGACTCCTAATTAAGAAATTTACCTAATTAAATTTGTATTTATCCCTAATTAAATGTATTTAAAAAGGCTTAAAATAATAAAAAAATAATTAATTACGAAAATTTTTTTATTTAACCAGAAAATTATAAATGACATTTTAGTGACAAAATTATAGTAATATCTTATTTAAATTTTGTATAATTAGGTCTATAATGAAAAATATCAATTTTGACTTTTTACGGAAAAAGACGAAAAATTGGCCGATTACCGAAAAACTGCCTAAACGATTTTTCGAAGGGTTACATGCAGTCCCGAAGCACTTGGAGGCAGTGACGGTTAGAAAGGATTCGTCTCTCCCAGTATTGGGGGTTGACATCGCGCTGTGTCTAGAAGAGCCATTACACGAGTAGTCCCTGGCCAGGGCAAGCGAGATATACTGGTAGGCTTCCTGTGTTATCTCAGGGTGTATTGGGCTTCACTCCGACACGACTTGTACCGCTATTAGGGGACTGACGTTTTACCGCGCCCCTAGGCCCGCCATGCGATGTATCAGACGAACAGACCGGACTGTATGGAGATTGTCACATTCAGGCTCAGTAGGAGTTCAGATGGGTTTCACCTCGTCAGTCTTCTTGTCGGCATCTACCTGGGGACCGTTACGCACAGCTAGTGCCGCTTGCGGTCTGTGGTTAAACCCACTGCCAGCGTAGTGTCGAGTCTTTAGAGCCCCACACAGAAAGCTATTCGCCTTTAGGCAAAAGAGTAGAGGTCGCATGGTTTTGCGACATGTCGCATGGTTTTGCGACAGGGTTCAGTCACATCCGTGCACTTGTGCACGTTTAGTGTCCGGACAGTTTACACTAGCGGGCTTTGGTTTAAGCCAGATCCTAGTGTAAGTATTGGGATTGGTTTTATCCAATTTGTATTCGTGTTCCTCGGAACGCGGATGCGGGTGTGTATGCACAGTTGGCGGAGAGAGAGAGGTAGAGGATTCTCATTAGGGTTGTTGACCGTTGACTGTTGACTATTGACTTTTTGCTCAACCCTAATGAGAATATGATATATGATTAACAATAATATTAATTAAGTATTGTGGTGACATGGTTGTTGAGGGGTTGACTTTGTTTACTTGTTGACTTTGTTGACCGGTTGACTAGGTTGGACTAGTTGACCATCAAGATGACAATGGCTATCATTTCATGGCAAAGACTTTTCACTTGCTTGTTCTCTTGTGCAATATGAGTGCATGAAATGATTTAGCCATTTTGACTTGAACCATTTTACACAATACTTGATTACTATTTTTGTGATGATGGTTTTGGATTATGAGAGCCAAGTGAGAAAAGTCTTTCTCATTCTATCATTTTTGATTCTCTCTCTTGTTCTTGAGCTCTCATCTTCTTCCTCTTGCTCTCCCTCTCTTTAGTCTATGGTTCACTTGTCTCATGTGTTGAGAACCAAGAACCATAGAGAAAATCCCAACACACTCTTCTCTACTCACTCTAGTTCATAAGGTTTAGCAAACCAAGTGAACTAGTTTCTTCAAAGACCGAAGAAGAAGCCAAAGGTAGAAGCTTTCAGGTGGATCGATCTTCGGCGCAAGGAGACGACGGGGTGAAGCCGATCCGGACAACCATCGAGGCTTGAAGACGAAGGAGTTCAAGAAAGAAAGGTATAACCCCCTAACCGAGTAGTTAACAACTCCTAGTTAGGTTGTTACTTAGATGTTTAACCAAGATCCAGTTTTGAGTCCATGTTACCGCCTCTAGAAAATTGTTTTTCACCAAATTCCGCATGCCCGAAAGTACCGGGAGAGGTAGCATGGACTTACAGTGGTATCAGAGCCTAGTTAAACACTACCTAACATGTTAGGATAGTAACTAGAAATTCGATCGGAGAAAAAGTCGCGAAATACACCAGGATTTCAGACTTTCTGTCGATTTTCAAAGTGCTGCAAAAATTATTTGAGATATACCAAAAATCGACTCTGGGTTTTCAGAAGAAACTGCAAAAATTCGACCCACTGAATCGATCAACGCGCCGCGGAACCGCGGCCGAGTTGACTCGGTCGTGGGGTTTTATTTTTGCAGTTTGTTCATAGGGGTATTTTGGGATTTTTGGAATATGTATTTTCTGCCCAGATTTTCCAGAACGAAAATTTTGTGTTTGGGGCCTGATAATCCGTATTTTTTATCGAACTTCTAAAAGACTTAAGCTGACCGGTTTTTCTGTGATGTGATATTTGTATTGAACGTCTGCTAATCGCTATATGTCGATTAGTGGGGGTTATACAAATCTGTGATCTGTAATGTTATTGGAATGTGTATATGAATTCATTGGATTGTCGCGGGTGAATAGCCGGGGTTGTGAGATGAGAGTTTTCTTTTCTTTCAATTCATGTAAATTTGTAAATTGATGTAATAATTATTTGTATGGCCGCACAACCGGGTCGGGGTTGTAGCCGTCATTGTATAATTTCTTTTTACTGTTTTTGCTCCTAGGATAGACCCATGGAGGGGGTGCACAAACTACCGGGTATGCCGAAGTGCCGAGTGGCCTACTCACGGAGTTGAGGGAGGTTGCTTCGCTTCGGGTACTTGGCGGGTAGTTTGCCGCACCCGTAGGGGTCTTGGGTGGGGTTTTGGCTATTCACCGCGACCGTGTAATCTGCTTTTCGTTACAGGCTCGTACGAATTGCGGGTTCCTAGTATATCCAATGTGTTCATCTGTGATCTGAAATGGCTATCATTGCAATATATCTATATATGATATTATTTAGGCATTGCTTATGTTTTACAGCCGCGCTAGCCCAGCCCCCGCTCTGTCGTTAGTTAAGTAACCTAACGGGTAATGACGGGGCCCCATGGCGAATGCGAATGGCATAAGCGTACGTCATATTTTGGTTGTTTTCTGCAATGGTAGGATTAAATGATGGGACACATTAAAAGAACTGATGCAAGAGTATCACGCATTAAAAGAACTAATGCAAGAAAGATAAACCAAGTAAAAGTCGCTGGAACACTTTCGAAAAACCACTCGGTTCTTTTCAAAACTAACTTTTAAATGCGGAGCTTGAGCAACTCCTTTTAAAAGCTATCTCGTTCCATCGATTATATCAAGTTCACTACGTTCACGGTTTAGCCAAAACCATTCGTAGCCCTCCGTCGTTTCACATGGATGGTCAATAGTATTCAAGCTATGTTTGTTGGCCAAAGTCAAGGCATAGTGATTGGTAGCTATTGGGTATTCATGTGCAGCATAGATAGATGCGTTAGTTTGGAACAGTCGTACTGCCTTGTTGGCCAAAGTCATGGGTAGGTGCGGGTGGATTCAAATTAACCTGGAGAACGACGGGTAGAACTTGACATGTGACTTATGATTTGTTGGCAAAAGTCAAGGTCATAAGAGCATGGGGAAAAAATCCACATCGGGAGTTTCAAAAGAACTGAAACTTGCTGGTGTTGCATACCATTTGGAGTGTGATGATTCTGGTAGGATTCTTTCAGTTTCGTCACGCGATGATATTTGGATCCCGATCCTACTGTGAGTATATGCTACTCCTCGGGAAATTTCTCATTTAACGATCAATGCTATAAACCAAGTAGGTGTCTAGAAAGGTGTTAGCGGGGCTACGCCCCCAGGGAAAAGCGGTTATTTAATTAAGGAACTTCGCGAAAGCGTTGGAAAACCTCCCTCGAAGTACCGACACTGGCCTGGTTGAACGGTTAAGCAAGTATTGTACGGTGAGATTGATCCTGACTAATTCTTCCTTTTTGGTTTGAGGAGGGATTCGAGAAACAGTGGGAGCCATCCTGTTTAGACAAACTAAAAACCATTCTAAACTTGCAAGAGCATCCTGCTGAGTGTTTCTTCTCTCTCCTAATTGCAGCGACCAATCGACATGACTGGACTTAAGTTACTTCTAGATAAAAACATACTGACAGGGCCAAACTACAAAGATTGGCTCAGGAATGTCAAGATGGCAATCACATACGACAAGCTGGGGTATCTTCTTACCACCAAAGCTCCCCCTATCCCAGGTCCCAAAACCAGCGTCGCGGATAAGGAAATCCGTAAGACCTGGGAACTAGATTGCGCGAAGGCCAAGTGCCTCGTGCTTGCCTCTATGGACAACGAACATCAGAGGAGGCATGAGAATATAGACCTTGAATCCATATTTCTCCATACAAAAGAACTGTATGGAGAGCAGTCTCGTATCGCAAGATACGAAGTGTCGAAGAAGTTATTTTCTGCAAGGTTGGCCGTCGGATCATCGGTAGCGGAACACGTGCTTAAGATGATTGGTTACATAGAAGAGCTCGCGGACCTTGGGACCACGTTGGAGAATGAGCTCTATACGGACTTGATTCTCCAGTCCCTTCCTTCCACTTACGCCCAGTTTATCCTGAACTTCAACTTACAAGAAAAGGAAGTTGAACTTTCAGAACTCCTCAACATGCTGAGGAGTGTAGAGGGCACCCTACAGAAAGGTAGGGAAACATCCACTTTGTTTGTAGGAGGATCTTCCTCTTCTAGGTCCAAGGCGAAAGCCAAGGGAAAGAAGAAGAAAGCCCTCGCCAAACCAAGGGGCGGTGTTAGTAAAGTGGATACGAAGGGAAAGGCAAAAGCAACAAAGAAAGTTGGAAAGCTTGTGGATAAGGAAGAATGCTTCTATTGTCATAAGAAGGGACACTGGAAGAATTATTGCAGGGCTTGGAAAGCCAGAACACAGGAATTGAAGCAGGTTGCGGCTTCAGCTTCAGGTGTGTATGTTATTGAAAACTGTCTTTCAATAAACTCTACTTCCTGGGTATTGGATACCGGATCAGGATCTCATATCTGTAATTCTTTGCAGGCGTTGAGAAACCGTAGGGTTTTGAAGGCAGGTGACATGACCCTCAAAGTTGCAAACGGAGCTAGCATGGATGCTAAGGCCGTGGGGGACTATCACCTGGGAATGTCAGATGGACATGTTTTGGTTTTGCGTAATTGCTTTTTTGTACCCAACGCAACTTGTAATATCATTTCTGTATCTTTGGTTTCTAAAGAAGGTTATGAATTTGCGTTTGTAAACAATGTTGTAAACATTCACCTTAATCAAGTTCTGATTGGGTCAGGTACATTGAGTAATGGTATATACGTATTAAACCAACCACAGATTTTCAAAGTCCAGAATACACACAAAAGAAAGTCTCCGGAAATAAATCAGACTTTCTTGTGGCATTGTAGACTGGGTCACATCAATGAGAGAAGGTTGATGAAGTTACATACAGAAGGATATCTGAATGCGTTCGAATATCAATCGTATGCCACTTGTCAATCCTGTCTCAAAGGAAAGATGACAAAGACTCCGTTCACTAGACACGGAGTAAGGGCGAGCGAGCTCTTGGGACTCGTACACAGCGACGTGTGCGGTCCAATGTCTACACATGCGCGAAGCGGTTATTCTTACTTCATTACTTTTACGGATGACTTTTCAAGATACGGTTATGTCTTCTTAATGAAACAAAAGTCCGAAGCCTTTGGAAAATTCCAGGAATATAAGAATGAAGTAGAAAAACAAACCGGCAAAAGTATCAAGATCCTAAGATCGGATCGAGGTGGTGAATACTTGAGTGCCGAGTTCCTGGACTATTTAAAAGAGAATGGAATTCTCTCTCAGCTTACTCCTCCATACACTCCGCAACATAACGGTGTATCGGAGAGACGGAACCGAACCCTATTGGATATGGTACGGTCCATGATGAGTAACGCTGAGTTACCGCGATCATTCTGGGGGTATGCGCTAGAATCAGCCGCATACCTTTTGAACCGAGTTCCCACTAAGACTGTGCCTACTACACCATATGAGATGTGGTGTGGGAAGAGACCCTATATTAATCACATTAAGACATGGGGAAGTCCAGCTTTTGTTAAAAAGCAGCATGCGGACAAGCTCGAGGCACGCTCAGTACAGTGCAAGTTCGTGGGATATCCAAAGAACTCCAAGGGATATTTCTTCTACTGCGAAGAGGAACAAAAGGTTTTTGTTTCTCGTCATGCCTACTTCTTGGAAACTGAGTTTTTGGAAAACCAGATAACTAGGAGCACAGTAGAACTGGAAGAAATTCCAGAACCATGAACTATTACAGGAAGCTTAGTGGAACCAGAGGGTTCAAAAGAACAAGACATTCCTACGCCGCTCCGCAGGAGTAGTAGGCAGTCTCATCCGCCCTAGAGATACTACGGTTTTCTCTTAGACAGGGATAGAGAGGATTGCATCATAGATTATGATGAGCCTACTAGCTTCCAGCAGGCCATTCAGAGCGTTGACTCGGTAAAATGGCTGGATGCAATGCTGACCGAAATGGAGTCCATGTACACCAACAAGGTATGGACGTTGGACATTGCTCCAGACGGGGTAAAACCCGTAGGATGCAAGTGGATCTTCAAAAGGAAGATTGGTGTAGATGGACAGGTTGAGACCTATAAAGCTAGACTTGTTGCAAAGGGTTTTCGTCAAAGACCTGGTTTGGACTATGACGAAACCTTTTCTCCAGTGGCTATGCTGAAATCCATTCGGATCCTTCTTGCCATTGCTGCCTTCCACGATTATGAGATCTGGCAGATGGACGTAAAGACTGCTTTTCTAAATGGAAATTTAGAGTAGTGTGTCTATATGGACCAACCAGAGGGTTTCATTCAGAGTGGGAGCAGCGGAAAGGTGTGCAAGTTGCTTAAGTCCATCTATGGACTAAAGCAGGCATCGCGGAGTTGGAACATCTGTTTTGATGAGACGGTCAAGGAATTTGGCTTTATCAAAAATCCAGATGAACCATGCATCTATTGTAGATTTGTAGCAAGAAATGTAGTATTCCTCGTTTTATACGTGGATGACATTCTCTTAATAGGAAATGACATTCCTATGCTACAATCTGTCAAGGGGTTCTTGTCACACAGGTTCTCCATGAAAGACCTGGGTGATGCCTCATACATCCTGGGGATCCGGATCCATCGTGATAGATCCAAGAGGATATTAGGAATTTCACAGTCCAGGTACATCGACACCATACTGAAAAGATTCAGTATGGAAGATTCTAAGCGCGGTAACCTACCGGCTTGTCATGGGATCACCCTCTCTAACGAGATGTCTCCCAAGACTGATTTGGAGAGGGATCGCATGTCTATTATACCCTACGCTTCTACGGTAGGCTCTATAATGTATGCAATGTTGTGTACCAGACCGGATGTAGCTTATGCACTAAGTGTGGTAAGCCGGTATCAGTCAAACCCTGGGGAGAAACACTGGATAGCGGTAAAGAACATTCTCAAGTACCTGAGAAGGACTAAGGAGATGTTCTTGGTGTATGGCGGAAATGACCTCCAGATCGAGGCCTTTGCTGACTCCAGCTTCCAGAGTGACAAGGATGATTCCAAGTCCATGTCGGGTTTTGTCTTCACCCTCAATGGAGTGGCGGTGTGTTGGAAGAGTTCCAAACAGGAAACCGTTGCAGACTCGACGATGGAAGCGGAATACATCGCTGCATCTGATGCCGCAAAAGAAGCTGTCTGGATGAGGAAGTTCTTGAAAGAACTTCAGGTGGTTCCGTCCATTGTTGATCCAATACCTCTGTATTGCGACAACAACGGGGTATAGCTTTAGCGAAGGAACCCATGTCCCATCAGAGATCCAGACACATCTTGAGGCGGTATCACCTGATCAGGGAGATCGTGGATCGCCAGGAGATCGAGGTACGGAGGGTTGCTTCAGAAGATAACACTGCAAATCCATTCACCAAGGCCTTGCCCCAGACTCAGTTCGAGCGGCTGATCTAGATGATAGGTCTTCGATACGCCAGTACATGGCCTTAGTGCATGTGGGAGATTGTTAGTGTATATGCCCTAGAGGCCATTACTGTATCATACTAGTTTGTATATTACTTAATGGAAGCTTGGGATATTCACCTTGTATATACAATCTTGCTCAAACTAGTAGTATGCTACTTGGTTTGTTTCTACTTCAATGTGTACATGTATTTATTTTAGTATATCACCTATGCACATTAGTGGAGCCCTTAGGATCTTTGCTTGATTACCAGCGTTGTGATGGCAGTCACACTAGTGGGGCTGGGTAATCTATAAGCACATCCTTATGCAGGTCCCTAGTCGCAGGACTATCGAGACAGGGCATCGATACTCCGGAGTAGACTAGCGCATGCGCTTCTCATCCCAGTGTGGGAGACGGTCTGTCCCACAGCCGTCAGTACGTCGTACTGGAGATAGTATGCGGGTGCTCGTTGGGTTACGAGTACACTGGACAGGACTCGTCGGGAACTGACCGGTTGGTATTATACCTATCGTCAGTTATCAGTTCCCAGGTGACATGAGTACAGCTTAGTCCGCTGACTTGACACTATCACTTCGCCTCGAGTGTGTTCCCACTGTACTTTGATTACTACCCTACTACGGCTCAAAGGAGTCGTGCAAACAGGTAGTAGTTGGGTGCAGTCCCGAAGCACTTGGAGGCAGTGACGGTTAGACAGGATTCGTCTCTCCCGGTATTGGGGATTGACATCGCGCTGTGTCTAGGAGAGCCATTACACGAGTAGTCCCTGGCCAGGGCAAGCGAGATATACTGGTAGGCTTTCAGTGTTATCTCAGGATGTATTGGGCTTCAGTCCGACACGACTTGTACCGCTATTAGCGGACTGACGTTTTACCTCCCCCCTAGGCCCGCCATGCGATGTATCAGACGAATAGACCGGACTGTACGGAGATTGTCACATTCAGGCTCAGTAGGAGTTCAGATGGGTTTCACCTCGTCAGTCTTCTTGTCAGCATCTACCTGGGGACCGTTACGCACAGCTAGTGCCGCTTGCGGTCTGTGGTTAAACCCACTGCCAGCGTAGTGTCGAGTCTTTAGAGTCCCACACAGAAAGCTATTTGCCTTTAGGCAAAAGAGTAGAGGTCGCATGGTTTTGCGACAGGTCGCATGGTTTTGCGACAGGGTTCAGACACATCCGTGCACTTATGCATGTTTAGTGTCCGGACAGTTTACACTAGCGGGCTTTGGTTTAAGCCAGATCCTAGTGTAAGATTTTGGGATTGGTTTTATCCAGTTTGTATTCGTGTTCCTCGGAACGCGGATGCGGGTGTGTATGCACAGTTGGCGGAGAGACAGAAGCAGAGGATTCTCATTAGGGTTGTTGACCGTTGACTGTTGACTATTGACTTTTTGCTCAACCCTAATGAGAATATGATATATGATTAACAATAATATTAATTAAGTATTGTGGTGACATGGTTGTTGAGGGGTTGACTTTGTTGACTTGTTGACTTTGTTGACCGGTTGACTAGGTTGGACTAGTTAACCATCATGATGACAATGGCTATCATTTCATGGCAAAGACTTTTCACTTGCTTGTTCTCTTGTGCAATATGAGTGCATGAAATGATTTAGCCATTTTGACTTGAACCATTTTACACAATACTTGATTACTATTTTTGTGATGATGGTTTTGGATTATGAGAGCCAAGTGAGAAAAGTCTTTCTCATTCTATCATTTTTTATTCTCTCTCTTGTTCTTGAGCTCTCATCTTCTTCCTCTTGCTCTCCCTCTCTTTAGTCTATGGTTCACTTGTCTCATGTGTTGAGAACCAAGAACCATAGAGAAAATCCCAACACACTCTTCTCTACTCACTCTAGTTCATAAGGTTTAGCAAACCAAGTGAACTAGTTTCTTCAAAGACCGAAGAAGAAGCCAAAGGTAGAAGATTTCAGGTGGATCGATCTTCGGCGCAAGGAGACGACGGGGTGAAGCCGATCCGGACAACCATCGAGGCTTGAAGACGAAGGAGTTCAAGAATGAAAGGTATAACCCCCTAACCGAGTAGTTAACAACTTCTAGTTAGGTTGTTAGTTAGATGTTTAACGAAGATCCGGTTTTGAGTCCATGTTACCGCCTCTAGAAAATTGTTTTTCACCAAATTCCGCATGCCCGAAAGTACCGGGAGAGGTAGCATGGACTTACAATGTTATCTTAGAGATTGCATTCTTTACATAGATACTTCATGCATTCATATATTCATTGGTTATGCAGTATTATGAAAATTTATGTCGGTTTTCATTGTTATTGACATGGTGACTTGATGATTTCGGATTCTTCTTAAGATTTTCTGAATTTGGAAACCGCATGTGAAAGTTTTGTAAACTGATGTTTTATTTTCAAGAGAAAGATGCGGTTTTCCTTGATATGATAAGTATTGTCCACCATGATGTTTTCTCGGTTCTGAGATGGTTTTTGAGACCCGATTCGAGGAGTTGGATGAACCATCTGCGGGTACATGGTGGACCCGGTATGGTACCCGGGGGCAAGAAGCTCGAGTTGTAGACGATGAGCCTGGCAGGGAAAGACTGCCTACCGATGATTGTTTAGCGCGGTGGATATCCGGAGGATACCGTTCGTGGTCGTGTGATTGATGATATGGGCCGATCCGGACTGACGGAGCCCGAGGTATTAGGATATTGAGATTTGAGACACTGAGATATTGAGATTTGATGATACAGGCCAGTCCGGATAGCCGGAGCCTGAAATATTGAGATTCATGTTTTGTGTCGATGCTTGACACTGATTTCTCTGTTGATTTCATTGATGATATTCAATTTATATACATACAGGAATCTCATTAAATAAAGAAAACAGTTGTCTCACTCATGATGTATTATGTTTCTATTCGTAATGCATTCATACATCATATATCTCTGATATGTTGCTATCTGAGGCTCTGACACGAACACGTAGTATTGCACTTATATGTAGATAGATCAGGATATTATTTGAGGATATTACTTGATATGACCTAGGATGCGTCATACATATGATTTCTGCTCTATGATGTTTTCTACTCACGAGTTGGCTACTGATTGATAAGGATTTTGTTTTCGTGTGTTTTGAATCAAAGATTAAGAATATACCGCAATCAAGACGGTGTCGCTTGGTAGCTAGCTGGTTAAGTACGGGTCGGTCCACAGAGAGATGGATTCCTTTTCTTTATGTTCTAACGAGTTAATCCGATCAAGTTGGGTTTTGTTTTAAAATCTAAGAATGAGATTAAAATTGATTAAAAGTCTTGCTAGGGTTAGAATTAGGTTAGTTTGGAAAAAGAATTCTACTCAATGCTTTCTTTGCCCTAGTTAAGAATATAGGTGTTAGGGTAATAGTCAACAAAGGGGATTAGCACGACTAGGAAGATGCTTAGTTTCTTCCTTTTGGTCCTTGTCCGTCCTTTCTTAACTCTTAGCCCTAACCTCTATTTAAATCAATCACAACCGGTCTAACTAGGAAATCACCGCTATCTTGTAGGATAGGGTGCCGTAGTGAGCGGTGTGTGGTTAATTTAAATAGAGTTCTATTATAAAAATTATATGGGCAAAGAAAGGAGAGAGATAGATTTACTTCTCTCTAACCTTCCCGATCCTAACCCTAACAAGTGAGGAATTACTCACTCATTAGGGAAGTTATGATAAAATTCATTTTTATAATTTTAAAAGACTATCTAAGTTGTAGATAATAAAAGACAGATAAAGATTCAGGAATTAAATTCAGATAAAAGAATGCACGATAAAAAATAGAAATACATTTATTGATGACCTCTTGACGATTACAAGGAAATTGAAATTTAATCTAGAAATTAAATAGAGGCACCCAAAAGAGGCACCCAAAAGAGGCACACTTTATTTAGTTTTGAGCCCTCCTATTTATAGATAGGAAAAACCCTAGGGTTTACATCTGATCCACATCTGAATTTACAATACTACCCTTAAAAAATCGGGTCAAAGCACCGACACCCATCGACACATGCACCGACACGTGCTGTTAGTTATATGTATGCCCTAGAGGCCAGCCATTACTATACATACGATGTATATTATAATAGATGCTTGGACATATATAGGGAGGACTTTCTTACTCGACATGATAGTATGCTATCTGGTTGTACTTTATCTTAACATGTACTCGGATTGTCTCTATGTTACATGTTGATAAAGACCTTAGGATATGTACTCGACTACTTGGACTATGATGAGATCATACTACCGGGGCCACGGTAGTCGACGAGTACATCCTATAACAGTTCCTAGTCGAGGGTGTATCGAGACAGGGCATCGATACACCAGAGTAGACTAGCGTATACGCATCTTGACCCATATGATGGGCGATGGATGATCCCATATCCATCGGTGTTTGACATCAAGGATGGTGTACGGGTGCTCAGTAGAGACTGGGTACACTGGACGGACTCGCCGAGAACTCCCAGATGGTATTATACCCCACGTCAGATAGCAGTTCTCCAGTGACACTGGTACAGAGTAGTCTGTTGACCCGAGATCGTCATAGAGTCTTGTGTGATTCCCGCTGTGCTTTGATTTCCGTCATACCACGTCCAAGAGGGCGTGCAAAAAGGTGGGTTTTGGGTACAGTCCCGAATCACATGGAGGCAATGAGCGATAGGAGGGGATTCGTCTCTCCCGGTATAGGGAGTTAATGTTGTGCTGTGTTCGATTGGCTATAACCGGAAATCCCTGGCCAGGGTTGCTGAGATTTACTGGTAAGTGTTATCAGTAGTTTCTCGAACTGTTATAGATCTCATATCGACAAGACTTATCGAGCTACTGGGGTCTGACGTTTACCACCCCTAGGCGAGATATGCGACATATCAGACGACGAGACCGGACTGTACGGGAGTGTTACTGATTGGATTCACAGGAGAATGTACAGGCTTGCTTGTTGATCTTCTGAGTGCTCAACACCTGGGAGGCTGTTACGTTTAGCTGACCGCTTGCAGCTTGTGGGTGTTTGATATGATCATCACCTACTGCCGGCGTATTGACGATTCTTTAGAGTCCTACAAAGAGGTTTGTTGACTCAGACAAAACGGAGTAGGAGCACATATATGATATGTGCGGGACCGAGGATAATGCGGTATGTGATACCGTATTGGATTCTCACGATATGAGATATCGGCCGGGTATATGTGATATAGCCGGGTCATCGTATTAGTCGGTTATATGCGATATAGCCGGATTGTCGGATCAAGTGTTGATTCGATAATTTAATGTATAATAATATATATGATATATTAAATTACATTAACTAATATTAGCTCACTAAAAGATTCATTTTCTCACGCGATAATACATTGATATATATGCGATATATGTTAATTGTATTTTTTTTCTATTGTTACAAAATATATTGTATATGTGATATATAATATTGTAACATGTTAGGGTTACATATTTAACAATGGTTTAGGGTTTAAATTTGGTTAGGGTTAGGATTAGGGTTAGCTTTTGCATGAAGCTTCCATGAAGCTTCATGAAACATTGACTTTGTGTTTTGCTTGATATTTTGTGAAGATATTATGTTAACCCAATCCAAACCGTTAACTCTAGTTAATTCTCTACAAGGGTTAACTCCTTCATGCTTAACCCTTGGTTAGATTTGTAACCACTACATTAATTCATTATTCATCACAAAAGGAATCTATCATCTTCTTCCTTGAGTTCCTTCTTGGAAAAAGCTTTCTAACTTTTTGCTAAGTGATAAAAGTGAGTGAGAATATGAAAACAAAAGAGAGCAAAAATCCTACTTCATCATTCTCATCTATCCTTGCGCTTTAGATGAGAGTGTTCACTTCATTCGGTGAGTGTTAGCTTGTGTTAATGAAACTTCAAGGTAGATCATCTTTGTATCGAAGATCGGAAGCAAGCTTGCATCTTTCTCTTCGTGGAACCTCTCGAGAGTCCAGAACACGATGATCGCAGCGAAGGGACCTCAACACGGAGCTTAAGAAGTGAAGGACCGGATCTACAAAGGTAGTAATCCCTCTTACTTAGTGTTAAAGTGTTTAACATGTTAGTTTTCGCATAAACTCTAGTTTAAAGATCCGGCTTTGGGTTGTTCGGCACGGCTAAATTTTAAATCGGGCATGGTTGATGGCTCGTAGAACCTTGTGCGCGTGCCTAGCAACTCTACAGTGGTATCAGAGCCAAGCTAGAGCTTTACGCGAAGTCTAGACGAAGTTGAAAGTCCGATCGAACATCGAAACCCTAATTTAAACCCCTCTCTGGATATTTTTCAAAAATGCGATTTTTTATGAATTAAAAATTCTCAGAAAATTATGTAGGAAAAACTAAGAATTACTGTGAAGTACGGACCTGTAATGCGCTGATATGACTGCGGAACCGCGGCTAAACCAAGAGTTTGGCGGCGGTTCCGCGGCCAAAATTTAGAATTAGTCCCTGGAACTTCATATATTTATTCTTAAGTCCTTTCTTGTCATTTGTTTCTGGGAATTTTTTAATTCCACTCAAGTGTTGAGTTTTCTTGGGTTGTATTGGGGACTCGTTTATTCGATTGGATAATTTAACTTCGTTTATTTTTTTTCCGGATAATTTTAGAAACTGTTAAAAAGTTCGAACGGATATCAATAACTCACTTTTTCCCCTGTCGGAAAAAGTTTCAAAAGTTGGATTTTTTCTCGAGTTTAAGAACGTTCTAAGTCGTGCAAGTAACGCGGTGGACACTCTAGAAGACAACAAACCTTAACTCGATTATGTGACCGTCTTGAACTGCCTCTAAACCTTAGGGTTTGGGGCAGTACAGCGTGCCACGTGTGGGGCGTTGGCTTGACCCTTCTACGGCTGGACCATTGATACTGTGGCATGTGATGGATGTTTTTAAACTGATTTCAAGTGTTGAGATATATTGGGGAAAACTTGGGTGTTTGATTATTCGATTGGAATGTTTAACACTGTCTATTTATCTGGAATGTGATACAATATTTGGAATCTACAAGTAGTTATGAGATAGCTAATTTGAATGTTATAAATCTAGTAGTTTAGTCTCAAATTGATCGGTTGCCACGGAATTTTGATGTGATCAAAAGTCCGTCGCAATCACGTAGCGTACGCGGATACTCGCCGGATAAACTTAATAGATAGCCACGCCCCAAAGCCCCGACCAAGTGACTGTAGGAGAACCCCGTCGCCAAAAGCATCCGTTCGGATGCTCGTGGCAGTGGTGTTCCGCCTTAGTGCACTTCGTCGACGGCATCGGGGGTGCGGCCGTCTACTAAAGTTTGCGATGAGCATTCGATCAGATTATCGGGAATCTTGTTGAATTGCCCGACTAGATATTGAAAAGTGTTTTCGATAATGAGACTAAAATGCGGGGTTTATAATTGTTAGGCATGAGATGTCTAAGGAATTCATTTGGTTAGCCATGCGATGTCTAAAGAGGTTGCGGATTCCAAATGTTGTAGTTTTACACTTTCTTTTCTGTGACCGTAAGCGTAGTATGTGGTGTATCGCCGGCTTCGTTGCTATACATAAACGACAATCGGGATACGCATACTTGCTTACGTTGATGATATGAGATATTATGTGTTGCTGTGATATATTATATTGGATCGTCGTGTTCTGAATAGCCGGGGGTTTTATGTGAGATGAGAGTTTTTCTTTTTCATTCATGTAAAATTCATTTGTATGTAATATTCTTTTACTGGGGCACTTCCGGGCTGAGGATGATGTCACCGTTGTATATTATTTACTTTTCCGCATTAGGTAGTCCCAAGGCAAGGAGCACAAGTAACCGGGTTCTAGGGTCCAGTGGGAGACCATCTCGAGGAGTCGAGACCGGGTCTCCTAACCCTATAATTGGAAGTGTTGCTTGCCGCTCTCGTAGGGGTCTAGGGATTTGGGTTTGGCTATTCATCGCGACCGTGGAATCCGTGTTTTATACAGGCTCGTATTAAAACACGGACGTCCTAGTATATCCAATATTTCATATATGTTCTTCTGTTGCAATGTTCTGTGATGAGATCATATTACTGCCTGAGACGAATGTTTATATTATATATATGAGATATATGTTATATTGCAGATTTCGTTTCAAATGTGATGCTTGTGAAGCATATTAAAATGGGACTTCATTAATGAGATTAATGAAATAAAAGAAACCTAAGATGTTGTGGAAACTTGTTTAAAAACCGGTAGCTCAAGTTCTTGCTTTGCATAGCGGTGTTTCTTGTAGAACATCCAGCACCTTATTCGATAAGGAAAGATCCAAGATCCCTTCACCGGGAGTGACCTCTTTAGTGAAACTAGCAGATGCTACAATCTCGGTATGTCTTTTGATTGCTTCTATAGTTCTTGCTTTGCATAGTGGTATTTGTGAAATATCCTGCACCTTATTCGATGAGGAAAGGGCCGACGATCCCTTCACCGGGAGTGACCCCTTTAGCAAAACTAGAAAGGCCTCAAAAACACTCCATTTAAAATCACTCGATTCTACAACAATATCAAGTTCATTACACAATGGGTTTTCTCGAAAACCTGTCGTAGCCCTCCGTCATTTCAGATAAGGACTGTTTAGTATTCGTGCTACGTTTGTTGACCTCCGTCAAGGCGTAGTGTGCGGTAGCTGACTAGTATTTATCTGCTTATGCATATGATGCAGATTGGATTAGGGTAGTCGTGCGGCCTTGTTAACCTCCGTCAAGGGTCGTGCGGGTGGGTTTAATTCAATCAGGAAATGACGGGTTAAACTTGACAAGTAGCCTATGGTTTGTTGACCTCCGTCAAGGTCATAGGACGCTAGGGGTAAAATATTATTGGGAATTTCAAGTGTTGAAATTTGCAATGAGATTGCATACCTTCTATTATAGGCTTGCTAGGCACGCGCACAAGGGTCTACGAGGCATCGACCATGCCCGATTAAAATTTTAGCCGTGCCGAACAACTCTAATACGGATCTTTAAACTAAGGTTTAGGCGTAAACTAGCAAGTTAACAACTTTAACTACAAGTGAAAGGGATTACAACCTTTGTAGATCCGGTCCTTCACTTCATTAGCTCCGTGTAGATGTCCCCTTCGCTACGATCATGAACTCCGGACTCTAAAGAAGCTCCACAAGAAGAACGAACGTGCTTGGTTCGATGACTTCGAGGCCGAAGATGATCTACATCGGGGAGACACTAACTCAAGCTATTCCTTCAGTAGGTCATAAACTTTGTGAAGAGAACACACTCTACTACATGGCAAGTGGTAGAGGATGAAGAAGTAGGAAGTAGGCTCACTTTAGAATTGATTTTCTCACTCTTTTTCTCATGGCACCATTGGAGCTAGTAAGCTTTTGGATGGAGCTTGATGAAGAAGAAGAAGAAAGAATAAATCCATCCAAATGAAAACTTATCCTCAATAATGTAACCATGGGTGAGTTAAGCTATCATGCTTAACTCATGTAGAGAATTAACCAAGGCATTAGGTTAAGGGTTGGGTTAAAGAATATCAAGACAAATGACAAAAGAGTAGACTTTGTCAAAGTTTCTCCAAGATTCTTCAAGCTTGATTACTTTGACTAAGTTCAACCCTTTTGTTAAATGTTATGATAAAAGAATAACCCTAATCTTTACCCTAATCTTGGTATGAGTCTCATACACCCATCTTGTGTGTATCATCAAGCATGATACAAACATGTACACTTGCATATATCACATATAAACAATGTGCACAATCTAGTGAGAAAATAAATCATAAGTGAGCTAATACTAGTTAATGCAATACAATATATCAAATATATAATTATGCATTAAATTATGAAATCAACTCTTGATTTAATAACCCGGCCATAACCGACTAATATCATGTGTAACAACTTATCGAATCAACACTTGATCCGATAAGCCGGCTATATCGCATACAACAGATCAATGTCACAAATCGCGAGAATAGAATACGGTATCTCATATCGTATTAATCTCGGTCCCGCACATATCTCATATGCGCTCCTACTCCGTTTCTCTTGAGCCAGGAAACCCCTATGTAGGACTCTAAAGACTCGTCAATACTCCGGCAGTAGGTGATGATCATATCAAACACCCACAAGCCGCAAGCGGTGTGCTAAACGTAACAGCCACCCGGGTATTAAGCGATCAGAAGATCAACAAGCAAGCCCGCTAGTACTCCTGCGAATCCAATCAGTAACACTCCCGTACAGTCCGGTCTCGTCGTCTGATATGTCGCATATCTCGCCCAGGGGTGGTAAACGTCAGACCTCAGTAGCTCGATAAGTCGTGTCGATATGAGGTCTATAACAGTTCGAGAAACTACTGGTAACACTTACCAGTAAATCTCAGCAACCCTGGCCAGGGATTTCCGGTTACAGCCAATCGAACACAGCACAACATCAACTCGCTATACCGGGAGAGACGAATCCCCTCCTATCGCTCATTGCCTCCATGTGATTCGGGACTGTACCCAAAAACCATCATTTTGCACGCCTTCTTGGACGTGGTAAGGTGGAAATCAAAGCACAGTGGGAATCACACAAGACTCTATGACGATCTCGGGTCAACAGACTACTCTGTACCAGTGTCACCGGAGAACTGCCATCTGACGTGAGGTATAATACCATCTGGGAGTTCTCGGCGAGTCCGTCCAGTGTACCCAGTCTCCACTAAGCACCCGTACACCATCCTTTGTTAGTTGTGTGTATGCCCTAGAGGCCAGTATTGTACAGATGATGTATATTATATTGGATGCTTGGAGATATATAGAGATGATTTTCTTGCTCGATATGATAGTATGCTATCTGGTTACACTTTATCTTAACACGTGCACTTATCTCTTTAAACTGTCTTATAGTTACATGTTGGTAAAACCCTTAGGATGTGTACTTGACTACCTGGATTATGATGCAGATCATACTAGTGGGGACATGGTAGTCCATAAGTACATCCTTCAAGGTCCCTAGTCGTGGGTGTATCGAGACGGGGCATCGATATACCAGAGTAGATTGGCGTATACGCTTCTCGACCCATGAGATGGGCGATGGATGATCCCATATCCATTGGTGTTTGACATCAGAGATAGTATAGGGGTGCTCAGTGTAGACTGGGTACACTGGACGGACTCGCCGAGAACTCCCAGATGGTATTATACCTCACGTCAGATGGCAGTTCTCAGGTGACACTTGTGCAGGTTAGTTTGTAGACCCGAGATCGTCATAGAGACTTGTGTGATTCCCACTGTGCTTTGATCTCCACCTTACCATGTCCATGAGGGCGTGCAAAACGGTGGTTTTTGGGCACAGTCCCGAGTCACATGGAGGCAATGAGCGATAGGAGGGGTTTCGTCTCTCCCGGTATTGGGGGTTGATGTTGCGCTGTGCTCGATTGGCCGTAACAGGGAAGTCCCTGGCCAGGGCTGATCAGAGATTTTCTGGTAAGTGTTACCAGTAGTTTCTCGACCCGTTATGAGCCTCACATCGGCACGACTTATCGGTTATTGGGGTCTGACGTATACCACCCCTAGACTTGATATGCGACATATCAGACGAACAGACCGGACTGTACGGTAAGTGTTACTGGTTTGATTCACAGGAGTGTGAGCGGGCTAGCTCGTCGATCTTCTGATCGCTCAATACCCGGGTGGCCGTTACGTTTAGCAGACCGCTTGCGGCTTGTGGGTGATTGATATGATCATCATCTGCTGCCGGCGTATTGACGAGTCTTTAGAGTCCTACACAGAGGTTTTCTGGCTCAAGCGAAACGAAATAGGAGCGCATATGAGATATGTGCGGGACCGAGAATAATGCGTGTATGCGATACCGCATTTCATTCTCGCGATGAATGTTTCGAATGGTTGTATACGATATGACCTAGTTATCGAATCATTGATTCGATAAATCGATACATAGGATACTAGTCAGTTATATGCGATATGACCGGATCGTTAAATCAAGTGTTGATTTAATGATTTAATGTATAATTATATATTTGATATATTACTTTGCATTAACTAGTATTGGTTCACTTTAAATGGATTTTCTCACTTGATGTGCAAGTTGTATATGTGATATACTTTTGTGCACATGTTTGTATCATGTTTGATGATGCATGTTTAATTGGTTAAGTGTAAAGAATCAAACCATGGTTAAAAAGATGATTAGGGTTTTGCTTGTTCATTTATTTATTTATTCATTTATTTGGAAAAGATTTTGGAGAGAATGATGGCTTTCTTTGTTTCTAGTTGAAGCTTCATGAAGCTTTGACTTTGTAACCATTCTTGTCTTCATGCTTAACCCTAACCATTGCAAGTAACCATGGTCTATTCTCTACACTCTACCATAGTTAGTATATGATAAGTAACTATTTTCTTTTCATTTTTAATTAAGGCTTATCATATTCTAGCTTCATCTTCTTCTTCATCTTCAAAGAAAAAGCTTAAGTCCATTAATGGCAACTTGACCTAAAGTGTGAGAAATCCAATTCTAAAGTGAACCCACCTCCTATTTCTTCACCCTCTACCTCTTGCCAAGTAGTATAGGGTGTTTTCTTCACAAGTTTCACAACTTGATGGAGTTGGAGCTTGAACTTGTGATGCCTCGACGTAGATCATCTTCGGCACGAAGCCGACGACCTAGCCCGCCCATTTCTCCGATCAAGCCGACGATTGAGTCCGGGATTCGAGATGGACAGCGAGAGGATGCCTATGTGGAGCTAAGGAAGTGGAGAACCGGATCTACAAAGGTTGTAGCCTCTCTCCTTTAGTTAAGATGTTAACTTGTTTCGTTTTTCGCCTAAACTCTAGTCAACAATCCGTATTAGGGTTTCTCGGCACCCGTAAAATTGTAAATTGGCATGGTTGATGCCTTGTGAGACTTGATTAGAGTGCCTAGGAACCCTACAGTGGTATCAGAGTCTAGCTAGAGCCTTAGGCGAAGTCTAGACGACGTTTGAAACCCGATCGAACCGAAACCCTAATTCCCGATATGCTCTCTGGACTTTTTCTAAAATCTGGGATTTTTCCATATTAATAATGCTTAAAAAATTCAGCAGGGAATTCTAAGAATTACGGTGCAAAAATAATCTCATGAAGCCTCTAAAGAGCGGCGGAACCGCGGCAGAAGCCTGGCTTCTGCGGCGGTTCCGCGGCCACTTGATAGGATTTGCCTCCATACTTTGCACAGTAATTCATGGTTTCAGCAGCTGAGTTTTCTGGGAATTTTTAAATTTAACTCAAGAGTTGAGTGTTTTGGGTTGTATTGGGAGTTCGTAGATTCGATCGGATTATCAGACTTCGTCTATGTGTTTTTCCGGATATTTTAGAAAATGTTAAAAAGTACGACCGGATGTAAATACCCAATCTTTCCCCTGCCGGGAAATTTCCAATTGTTGGACTTTTCCGCTGTTTAAGGACGTTCTGAGTAGTGCAAGTAACGCGATGGTCCCTCTAGAAGGCAACAAACCTTAACTCGATTATGTGACCGTCTTGAACTGCCCTTTGAACCTTCGGGTTTGGGGCAGTACGGCGTGCCACATGTGAGGCGTTGGCTTGACCCTTCTACGGATGGACCGTTGGTACTGAGGCATGAAGTGAATGTCTTTGAACTTATTTCATGTGTTGAACGGTTTCGGGAAAACTTGGGTGTTCGAATGTTCGATCGGAAAGTTTAATATTTTCTATTTGTCCGGAATATGATACAATAATTGGAATTCACAAACAGTTATGAGATAACTGGACGAATGTTATAAATCTAGCGGTTTAGTCTCACTTGATATTGAAAAGAGTTTTCGATATTGGGACTAAAATGCGGGGTTTATAATTGTTATGCATGTGATGTCTAAGTATTTCATTTGGTTAGGCATGCGATGTCTAAGGAGGTTGCGGATTCCAACTGTTGTAGTTTTACACTTTCTTTTCTGTGACCGTAAGTGTAATATGTGATATCGCCGGTTTCGTTGCTATATGTCAACGACAATTGGAATGCGCATATTTACTTACGTTGATGATATGTGTTGTTATGTGTTGCTGGATATGTTATATTGGATTGTCGTGTTCGAATAGCCGGGGTTTTTTATGTGAGATGAGTGTTTTTCATTTTCATTCATGTAAAAACTTGTATGTAATATTCTTTTATTGGGGCACTTCCAGGTTGCGGAAGTTGTCACCTTTTGTATATTATTTACTTTTCCGCATTAGGATAGACCCAAGGAGGGGAGCACAAGTAACCGGGTTCTAGGGTTCAGTAGGAGACCATCTCGAGGAGTCGAGTCCGGGTCTCCTAACCCTAGAATTGGTAGGGTTGCTTGCCGCTCTCGTAGGGATCTAGGGGTGTGGGATTGGCTATTCATCACGACCGTGGAATCCGTGTTTTATACTGGCTCGTATTGAAAACACGGACGTCCTAGAATATCCAATGTTTTATATGTTTCTTCTGCTGCGATATCTGTGATGTGATCATGTGATATGTTCTGTGATGGATACTTTATATAGTATATATGATATATTATATAGACGTTACTTATGTTTTGCACCCGCACTAGCCCTGCCCTGCTCTGTCGTTAGTTACCTAACCTAACGGTGCACGAGGGGACATCCAGGCGAATGCGGATGGCATAAGTGTACGTCGTATTTATCTGTGATGTTTAGGTATTTAAATGATGGGACTTCATTAATGTGATTAATGAAATAAAAGAAACCAAATAATGTTGTAGAATCAAATTTTAAACAAACCAGGTAGCTACAGTTCTTGCTTTGCACAGCGGTATATTTGATATATCCTGCACCTTATTCGATGAGGAAAGGACCGAGATCCCTTCACCGGGAGTGACTCCTTTAGCAATAACTGGCAGATGCTACACACTCGGTTTGACTATTGATTGCTTCTATAGTTTCTGCTTTGCACAGTGATATATATGATATATCCCGCACCTCATTCGACGAGGAAAGGGCCGACGATCCCTTCACCGGGAGTGACCCCTTTAGCAAAACTAGAAAAGCCTCAAAATCACTCCATTTCAAAACTTCATTTGATTCTACAACGATATCTAGTTCATTACGCAATAGGTTTTCAGAAAAACCTGTTGTAGCCCTCCGTCATTTCAGATAAATCCTACTTAGCATTCGTGCTACGTTTGTTGACCTCCGTCAAGGCGTGGTGTGCGGTAGCTAACTAGTATTTATCTGCTTATGCATGTGATGCAGAATGGATTAGGGTAGTCGTACGACCTTGTTGACCTCCGTCAAGGGTCGTGCGGGTGGGTTTGATTCAATCAAGAAATGACGGGTTGAACTTGACTTGCAGCCTGTGGTTTGTTGACCTTCGTCAAGGTCATAGGATGCTTGGGGCAAAATATTATCGGGAATTTCAAGTGTTGAAATTTGCAATGAGATTGCATACCTTCTATGAGATAGTTGGATCCCGATACCCACTGCGAGTAAGAGTTACTCCTGGGAGAGTTTTGCACATTACAATTAGCCGATCAAGTAGGTGTCTAGAAAGGTGTCAACGGGGTTACGTCTCTGGGAAAACAAGGTTTACATTAATTAGGTTCGTGCGAAAGCACGGGGGACCTCCCTCAAAGTACCGACAATGGCCTGGCTGAAAGATCGACGAACTTGTAGTATGTAATTAATCCCGGCTAGTCTTTCCTTTTAGGGTTTGAAGGAAGATTTGATAAAAACCAGTGGGAGCCATCCTGATTAGATAAGATAAAAACCAATCTGATCTTGCAAGAGCATACGCTAAAGTGTTTTCTTCTCTCTCTCTCCAGGTAGCGACCATTTCATGCCCTAATAAAGATAATAATATGGATGTATTGACCGAACCCGCATGTTATTCTGTGCTGGGGAACGTTGGTTCCGTTCTTTCTTATAAGAGTTATAGGAATGAACAGGATATAGGGGAATACCAGGATTCCCATGCCACCCGAATGAAGAAAGTACATGATGATGCATTTTCTTCGGGTGTGTTCGTTACAGAGAACTGTTTCTCCATTTGCTCTACGTCCTGGGTATTAGATACCGGGTCAGGATCCCATATATGTAATCAGTTACATGGGCTTAGGAAAGGTAGAGAACTTGCAGAAGGTGATAAAGACATTAGAGTTGGAAATGGTGCAATTGTTGCAGCTAAGACTGTCGGGGAATATCACCTTGTATTACCAACTGGTAATACATTGGTTCTGAACGAATGCTATTACATGCCGAACCTGATATGCAACATTATATCGGTTTCTTTGTTGAGTAAAGAGGGATATAATTTTGTATTACAGGACAATGTTATGAAAATTTTCCGTAACCAAAAGTTGGTTGGATCAGGCACGTTGTGCAATGGCATTTATGTTCTAAATCAATCAACAGTTCTGAGCATAACAAACACACTCAAGAGGAAGAGTTCAGAACTGAACGAATCCTTCTTGTGGCATTGTAGACTGGGTCACATCAATGCGACACGACTGGCTAAGTTGCATAAAGATGGATATTTGAATCCATTTGAATTTTCATCTTATGACACTTGCCAGTCATGTCTCAAAAGCAAGATGACCAAAACTCCGTTTACGGGACACTGAGAAAGAGTTACCAAACTCTTGGGACTGATACATAGTGATGTATGCGGTCCCATGTCTACACATGCCAGGGATGGTTCTTCATACTTCATTACATTCACTGACGATCTCTCTAGATTCGGATATGTGTTCCTGATGAAACACAAATCAGAAGCTTTTGAGAAATTTAGAGAATATAAACAAGAAGTCGAGAACCAAACCGGAAAAAGTATTAAAATCCTACGATCTGATCGAGGAGGTGAATACTTGAGCATTGAATTCCTGGACTTCCTAAAAGAGAATGGGATTCTCTCTCAGCTAACTCATCCATATACACCACAGCACAACGGTGTATCAGAACGGAGGAACCGCACCCTATTGGATATGGTGCGCTCTATGATGAGTGTAGCTGAGTTACCTGTTTCCTTCTGGGGATATGCACTGGAAACAGCAGCATACCTACTGAATAGGGTTCCCACCAAATCTGTGCCTACCACACCATATGAGATATGGGAAGGGAAGAGACCATATCTTAATTTTATTAAGATATGGGGTTGCCCGGCCTATGTCAAAAGACAAAAACCGGACAAACTCGAGGCAAGATCTGTTTTGTGTAAATTTGTTGGATATCCCAAACATTCGCGAGGGTATATCTTCTACACAGTGAGGAACAAAGAGTATTTGTTGCTCAACATGCCACCTTTTTAGAAAAGGAATTTCTTGCAAAAGAGATTAGTGGCACTGAGGTAGAACTGGAAGAGGTTCCAGCTGAACAAAACACAACAGAAGATTTAGTGGAACCAGAGGATTCAGTAGCTCCAAATGAACCTCAGCCACTCCACCGATCTAGTAGGGTTCCTCGCCAACCTGGGAGATACTACGGTTTTCTCATGGACGGTGGGAGCGAGGATTGCATCATGGAGGATGATGACCCAACTAGCTTCGAGCAGGCCATCATGAGTAGGGACTCAGTGAAATGGCTGGATGCTATGCGGTCCGAGATGGAATCCATGTACACCAACAAAGTATGGACTTTGGATGTTGCTCCTGAAGGGGTAAAACCCATCGGGAGCAAGTGGATCTTCAAGAAAAAACTTGGTGTAGATGGGAAAGTGGAGACTTTCAAAGCTAGACTTGTAGCAAAGGGTTTTCGTCAAAGACCAGGTATGGACTATGACGAAACCTTTTCTCCAGTGGCTATGCTTAAATCCATCCGGATCATGCTTGCCATCGCTGCATATCATGATTACAAAATCTGGCAAATGGATGTTAAGACCGCCTTTCTAAATGGTGATTTAGAAGAGTGCGTGTAGATGACTCAGCCAGAGGGCTTCGTAGACAGTGGGAGCAGCGGGAAGGTGTGCAAGCTGCTTAAATCCATTTATGGATTAAAGCAAGCATCGCGGAGTTGGAACATCTTCTTTGACGTCGTTATCAAAGAGTTTGATTTCGTCAAAAACCCAGATGAACCTTGTATTTACAAGAAGGTAGCAGAGAGTAAGGTAGTCTTCCTCGTATTGTACGTGGACGACATACTCTTGATAGGAAATGATATTCCTATGCTGCAATCGGTCAAGCTCTTCTTATCACAAAGATTCTCAATGAAAGATCTTGGTGATGCCTTCTGCATATTGGGAATAAGGATCTATAGAGATTGATCCAAACGGATATTGGGATTGTCCCAATCCAGGTACATTGACACCATACTAAAGAGGTTTAGTATGGAAGAATCCAAGCGTGGGAACTTGCCCACGATCTCTGGAGTCACTCTCCCCAAAGAGATGTCTCCCAAGACTGATTTGGAGAGAGCTCGCATGCAAGGGATACCCTATGTTTCGGCTGTAGGCTCTATCATGTACGCGATGCTATGTACCAGACCCGATGTTGCATACTCACTAAGTGTAGTGAGCAGGTATCAAGCTGATCCTGGAGAGAATCACTGGACAGCTGTGAAGAGCATTCTCAAGTACTTGCGAAGGACTAAAGAGATGCTCTTGGTGTATGGTAACGGAGAACTCCAAGTGGAGTCCTTTACCGATTCGAGCTTCCAGAGTGATAAGGACGACTCTAAGTCGCAGTCGGGCTTTGTCTTTACCCTTTACGGAGGGGCGGTTAGCTGGAAGAGTTCCAAGCAGGAAACCGTGGCAGACTCGACGATGGAGGCTGAATACATCGCTGCCAACGATGCTGCTAAAGAGGCTGTCTGGATCAAGAAGTTCATTACTGAACTTGGAGTGGTTCCATCCATTGAGCATCCAGTACCTTTGTATTGCGATAACAATGGAGCGGTGGCTTTGGCCAAGGAACCCAGGTCCCATCAGCGATCCAGGCATATTCTGAGGCGGTATTACCTGATCCGGGAGATAGTTGATCGCCGGGAGATCGAGGTCAGGACAGTTGACATGAAGAACAACACGGCGGATCCACTCACGAAGGCTATTCCCCAGATACAGTTTGAGAGACTCTTCGGGATGCTCGGTAGGCGATACTACAGCAGCTGGCCCTAGTGCAAGTGGGAGATTGTTAGTTGTGTGTATGCCCTAGAGGCCAGTATTGTACAGATGATGTATATTATATTGGATGCTTGGACATATATAGAGATGACTTTCTTGCTAGATATGATAGTATGCTATCTGGTTACTCTTTATCTTAACATGTACACTTGTCTCTTTAAACTGTCTTATAGTTACATGTTGGTAAAGCCCTTAGGATGTGTACTTGACTACCTGGATTATGATGCAGATCATACTAGTGGGGACATGGTAGTCCATAAGTACATCCTTCAAGGTCCCTAGTCGTGGGTGTATCGAGACGGGGCATCGATATACCAGAGTAGACTGGCGTATACGCTTCTCGACCCATGAGATGGGCGATGGATGATCCCATATCCATTGGTGTTTGACATCAGAGATAGTATACGGGTGCTCAGTGTAGACTGGGTACACTGGACGGACTCGCCGAGAACTCCCAGATGATATTATACCTCACGTCAGATGGCAGTTCTCAGGTGACACTTGTGCAGGTTAGTCTGTAGACCCGAGATCGTCATAGAGTCTTGTGTGATTCCCACTGTGCTTTGATCTCCACCTTACCATGTCCATGAGGGCGTGCAAAACGGTGGTTTTTGGGCACAGTCCCGAGTCACATGGAGGCAATGAGCGATAGGAGGGGTTTCGTCTCTCCCGGTATTGGGGGTTGATGTTGCGCTGTGCTCGATTGGCCGTAACAGGGAAGTCCCTGGCCAGGGCTGATCAGAGATTTGCTGGTAAGTGTTACCAGTAGTTTCTCGACCCGTTATGAGCCTCACATCGGCACGACTTATCGGTTATTGGGGCCTGACGTATACCACCCCTAGACTTGATATGCGACATATTAGACGAACAGACCGGACTGTACGGTAAGTGTTACTGGTTGGATTCACAGGAGTGTGAGCGGGCTAGCTCGTCGATCTTCTGATCGCTCAATACCCGGGTGGCCGTTACGTTTAGCAGACCGCTTGCGGCTTGTGGGTGATTGATATGATCATCATCTGCTGCCGGCGTATTGACGAGTCTTTAGAGTCCTACACAGAGGTTTCCTGGCTCAAGCGAAACGAAATAGGAGCACATATGAGATATGTGCGGGACCGAGAATAATGCGTGTATGCGATACCGCATTTCATTCTCGCGATGAATGTTTCGAATGGTTGTATACGATATGACCTAGTTATCGAATCATTGATTCGATAAATCGATACATAGGATACTAGTCGGTTATATGCGATATGACCGGATCGTTAAATCAAGTGTTGATTTAATGATTTAATGTATAATTATATATTTGATATATTACTTTGCATTAACTAGTATTGGTTCATTTTAAATGGATTTTCTCACTTGATGTGCAAGTTGTATATGTGATATACTTTTGTGCACATGTTTGTATCATGTTTGTGTAGGGTTCCTAGGCACACTAGTGAGGTCTCACAAGGCATCGAACATGCCAATTTCAAAAATTTTAGGTGCCGAGAGACCCGACTACGGATCGTTTGCTAGAAAACTAGGCGAAAACAAAACTAGTTAACAATTAACTAATGGGATATCGGAAATACAACCTTTGTAGATCCGGTGCTCCACCTCCATAGCTCCGCAACGAAGACGTCTCCGCTGTCCAAAACAAATCCGGGCTCTAGAGTCGGCTTCGTCGGAGAAAAAGTGAGCTAGGTCGTCGATGTCCATGCCGAAGATGATCTACATCGAGGCATCGCTAAATCAAGCTCCACCTTCACCAAGCCCTAAAACTTATGAAGGAAACACACTCTACTACTTGGCAAGAGGTAGAGGATGAAGAAATAGGAAGTGGGTAGACTTTAGAATTGGATTTCTCACTTGTTTTCATCAATCACCATTGATGAAGAATAGTTTTCTTCTTGAGTTCAAGGAAGAAGAAGAAGAAAATGATATGATAAGATTCATAAAAATGAAAAGAAAATAGAATACTTATCATAATTGAACCATGGTCAAGTGTAGAGAATAAATCATGGTTAGTGGGATGGTTAGGGTTAAGCATGAGACAAAATGGTCACTTGGTCAAAGTCTTCATGAAGCTACATGAACAAAACAAAAGAAGCCACCATTTTCTCATTTTCTTTTCATTTTCCAAAATAAATGAATGAATAAATAAATAGATATGAAAATGTAAACCCTAACCATTACATAACCATGGTTTAAACTTTACACAAAACACAAGTAAACATGCATCATCAAACATGATACAATCAAGTGCACAAAACTATATCGAATATACAATGTGCACACCCGAGTGAGAAAATCCATTTAAAGTGAACCGATACTAGTTAATGCAAAGTAATATATCAAATATATAATTATACATTAAATCATTAAATCAACACTTGATTTAACGATCCGGTCATATCGCATATAACCGACCAGTATCCTATGTATCGTCTTATCGAATCAACCTTTGATTCGATAACTAGGGTATATCGCATATAACCTAATCGATACATTCATCGCGAGAATGGAATACGGTATCACATACACGCATTATTCTCGGTCCCGCACATATCTCATATGCGCTCCTATTTCGTTTCGCTTGAGCCAGGAAACCTCTGTGTAGGACTCTAAAGACTCGTCAATACGCCGGCAGCAGGCGATGATCATATCAATCACCCACAAGCCGCAAGCGGTCTGCTAAACGTAACGGCCACCCGGGTATTGAGCGATCTGAAGATCGACGAGCAAGCCCGCTCACACTCCAGTGAATCCGACTAGTAACACTACCGTACAGTCCGGTCTGATCGTCTGATATGTCGCATATCTCGCCTAGGGGTGGTAAACGTCAGACCCCAATAGCTCAATAAGTCATGTCGATATGAGGTCTATAACTGTTCAAGAAACTACTGGTAACACTTACCAGTAAATCTCAGCAACCCTGGCCAGGGATTTCCTGTTATAGCCAATCGAACACAGCGCAACATCAACCCCCTATACCGGGAGAGACGAATCCCCTCCTATCGCTCATTGCCTCCATGTGACTCGGGACTGTACCCAAAAACCACCGTTTTGCACGCCCTCTTGGACGTGGTAAGATGGAAATCAAAGCACAGTGGGAACCACACAAGACTCTATGACGATCTCGGGTCAACAGACTACTCTGTACCAGTGTCACCAGAGAACTGCCATCTGACGTGAGGTATAATACCATCTGGGAGTTCTCGGCGAGTCCGTCCAGTGTACCCAGTCTCTACTGAGCACCCGTATATCATCTCTGATGTCAAACACCAATGGATATAGGATCATCCATCGCCCATCTGTATGGGTCGAGAAGGTATACGCTAGTCTACTCTGGTATATCGATGCCCCGTCTCGATACACCCACGACTAGGGACTTTGAAGGATGTACTTATGGACCACCATGTCCCCACTAGTATGATCCGCATCATAGTCCAGGTAGTCAAGTACAGATCCTAAGGGCTTTACCAACATGTAATTGAGAGACAATCTGTGTACACGTTAAGGTAAAGAGCAACCAGATAGCATACTATCATGTCGAGCAAGAAAGTCCTCCCTATATATGTCCCAGCATCCACTACAATATACATCCTATGTACAGTAATGGCCTCTAGGGCATACATATAACTAACAATCTCCCACTTGCACTAGGGCCATCTGTAGCAGTGGTTGTAGTATCTCATACTCAACCATCCCATAAAAGTCTCTCTCTGGGAACAGGCCTTTGTGAGTGGATCCGCTGTGTTGACCTCTGAGTCTACTCTCCTAACCTCGATCTCCCTGGAGATCAACCATCTCCATGATCAAGTGATACTGCCTTAGAATATGTCTGGATCACTGATGGGACGGGCGTTCCTTGGCATAAGCCACAACTCTATTGTCTCACAATGGTGGGAACATAGTTCATCTCATGAACCAATATACACCCAAACAGCTTCTAGGGTAGCATCTTAAGTAGCGATGTATCCAGCCTTTATCGTCTAGTATGTCACGGTATCTAGCTTGGAACTCTTCCAACATACCGTCCCTTTACCGAGGGTAAAGACAATGCCTGCGACTGACATTCAGTCGTCTTTATCACCCTGGAACACTTCCAGTGATTCTCCCCAGGATCAATTGATACTATCTCACTACAACTAGTGAGTATCCTAACATCCAATTAGATCTATCTCATAGATCCAAAATCCAGGATTTAGTAGGTATCACTTTGATCCTATATGGAGAATCCTAGTGATAAGCGGAGATTGATCGAGCGTAGCATAGGAAACTCCTTCCCTATCAAGAGTATGTCATCCACGTATTCTACGAGGATCGTCTCCATACTCCCTACTACCTTCTTGTTTATACAAGGTTCATCTACCATTTTGATGATGTCAACTTCTTTGACTAATCCATCAAAACAGATGTTCCAACTCCGCGATGCCTGCTTTATCCTATAAAGCATCTTGCACACGTTTCCGCTGCTCCCACTGTCTACGAAGCCCTCTGGCTGTGTACTTATAGACACTCTCTTCTAAATCATCATTTAGAAAAGCAGTCAAGACACCCAACCACCAGATATCGCAGTCATGGTATGTAGCCGTGGCAAGTAGGATCTGGATGGACTTAAGCATAGATCCTTAGAAAAGGTTTCAACATAATCCATATCTGGTTAATGATGCAAACCTTTAACAAGTCTAGCTTTGAAAGTCTCAACTTTTCTATGTACACCAAGTAATCTTCTCAAGATATACTTGCTCCTGATGGGGATTTAACCCTTCAGATATTGCAACCAAAGTCCATACTTTGTTGGTGTATAAGGATTCCATCTCAGTTCGATAAACATCCAGCCATGCTCACAGAGTCCTACTCCTGATGGCCAGGTCGAAACTAGTTGGGTCATCATCTCATGATGCAATCCTCGCTCCCACTGTCATAGAGAAACAGAAGTATCTCTCAGGTGGGTGAGGAATCCTACTAGGTCGGCGGAGAGGCTGAGGTTCGTTGGAATCTACTGAATCCTTTGGTTCTATCAAATCATTAGCTGCAGTCTGTATAGCTGGAACATTTCCAGTTCTACATAACTGACTTTGCCTCGAGCTTGTCCGGATTTTGCTTTTCAGACATAGGCCGGACAACCCCAAATCTTAACTAGCTTAAGACATGGGCTCTTCCCTTTCCATATCTCATATGGAGTGGTAGGCAGTGATCTGATTTGATTCGAACCCTATTCAATAGGTATGCAACTTCTCAAGTGCATAACACCCAAAAAGGAAATAGGTAACTCAGTAGTACTCATCATAGAGCACACCTTATCATATAGGGTGTGATCGCTCCACCCCGATATACCATCGTGCTATGGTGTATACGGAGGAGTAATGCTGAGAGAGAATCTCATTCTCCTTTAGAATAATCCAGGATTTCCGTGCTCAAGTATTCTCCTCCTTGGTCACATCAAAGGACATAATACTTATACCCGTATTTTGGTTCTCTACTTCTAACTTATATTCTGTGAATACCTCAAAAGGTTCGGACTTATGTTTCAACAGGAACATATGACTGAATCTTAAGAGATTATCAGAGAATATAATGAAGTATGAAGAACCAGTCCTGGCATGTGTAGACTGGGGACCTACATACATCAACATGTATCATCCCAAGAGTTTACTAACTCTTTCTCTGTTTCCAGTAAACGGAGCTATGGTCATCTTATCTTTGTGACATGACTGGCGAGTTTCACAAGATGTAAATTCAAACTAATTTAAATATGCATCTAAATGTAACTTCAGCTAGTCGGGTCACATTGATCTGACCTAGTCTACAATACCTCAAGAAGGATTCGTTCATTTCTGAACTCTTCCTCTTTTGTGTGTTCCGTATACTAAGAACTGTAGTTTGATTTAGAACATCAACGCTTTTAGATAACGTGCCTGATCCGATCAACTTTTGACATAGGAAATGTTCAAAACATTATCCAACAACACAAAATTATATCCTTTCTTTACTAATAAAGAGACTGATATGATTTTGTGTATCAGGTTCGGTATCTAATAACATTCGTTCAGAATCAATGTATTGGTAATACAGGGTGACAGTGACCAACAGACTTGGCTGCAACATTTGCCCCGTTTTCTGCCTCATGAAACTTATCACCCGTTCTCAGTTCTCTACCTTTCTGTAGCCCTATGTAACAGATTACATATCTGGGATCCTGATCTGGTATCACATACCCAGGACGTAAAGGATACTGAGAAACAGTTATGTATAATGAACACACCCGAATATGATGCATCAGTATGCACTCTCTTCGTTTGGGCTGCACGGGAAATCTGGTATTCCCCAATTTCCTGCTCTGTCTTATAACAATTATAAGTTGGAGCGGGACCAACGTTCCCCAGCTCAGTATAACAAGCGGGTTCGGTCAATATTCCGTATTATTATCTTGATTAAGGCGTGATATGGTCGCTACCTGGAGAGAGAGAGAAGAAAACACTCAGCGTGCGCTCTGTCAAGAATAGATTGGTTATTATTTTATCTAATCAGGATGGCTCCCACTGTTTTTTATCAAATCTTCCTTCAAACCCTAAAAGGAAAGACTAGCCGGGATTAATTACACACTACAAGTTCGCCAATCTTTCAGCCAGGCCAGTGTCGGTACTTTGAGGGAGGTCCCCCGTGCTTTCGCACGAACCTAATTAATGTAAACCTCGTTTTCCCAGAGGCGTAACCCCGTTGACACCTTTCTAGACACCTACTTGATCGGCTAATTGTAATGTATAAAACTCTCCCAGGAGTAACACTTACTCGCAGCGGGTATCGGGATCCAACTATCTCATAGAAGGTATGCAATCCATTGCAAATTTCAACACTTGAAATTCCCGATAATATTTTGCCCCTAGCTCGCTATGACCTTGACGGAGGCCAAACAACCCATAGTCCGCTAGTCAAGTTCAACCCGTCATTTCCTGATTGAATTAAACCCACCCGCACGACCCTTGACGGAGGCCAAACAACGCCGTACGAATACCCTAATCCAATCGCATCATATGCTAGCAGATAAGCACTAGTTAGCTACCGTACACTACGCCTTGACGGAGGCCAAACAACCGCAGCACGAATACTAACTAGTACGTATCTGAAATGACGGAGGGCTACGACAGGTTTTTCTGAAAACCTATTGCGTAATGAACTTGATATCGTTGTAGAATCAAATGATTTTTAAAATGGAGTGCTTTTGAGGCTTTTCTAGTTTTGCTAAAGGAGTCACTCCCGGTGAAGGGATCGTCGGTCCTTTCCTCGTCGAATGAGGTGCGGGATATATCATATATATCACTGTGCAAAGCAAAAACATTTAAAAGCAATCAAAAGACAAACCGAGTGTGTAGCATCTGCCAGTTATTGCTAAAGGAGTCACTCCCGGTGAAGGGATCTCGGTCCTTTCCTCATCGAATAAGGTGCAGGATATATCACATATACCTCTGTGCAAAGCAAGAACTGTAGCTACCTGTTTTATTTTGAAATTCGATTCTACAACATCTTAGGTTTCTTTTATTTCATTAATCACATTAATGAAGTCCCATCATTTAAGTACCTAAACATCACAGATAAATACGACGTACATTTATGCCATCCGCATTCACCTCGATGTCCCCTCGTGCACCGTTAGGTTAGGTGACTAACGGCAGAGCGGGGCAGGGCTAGCGCGGGTGTAAAACATAAGTAACGCCTATATAATATATCATATATACTATATATAGTATCTATCACAGAACATCACATGATCACATCACAGATATCGCAGCAGAAGAATCATATGAAATATTGGATATACTAGGACGTCCGTGTTTTCAATACGAGCCAGTATAAAACACGGATTCCACGGTCGTGATGAATAGCCAAACCCACACCCATAGACCCCTACGAGAGCGGCAAGCAACCCTACCAATTCTAGAGTTAGGAGACCCAGACTCGACTCCTCGAGTTGGTCTCCCACTGGACTCCAGAACCTGGTTACTTGTGCTCCCCTCTTTGGGTCTATCCTAGTGCAGAAAAGTAAATAATATACAAAAGGTGACAACTTCCGCAACCTGGAAGTGCCCCAATTAAAAGAATATTACATACAAGTTTTTACATGAATGAAAATGAAAAACACTCATCTCACAGAAAAACCCCCGGCTATTCAAACACGACGATCCAATATAAAATATCCAGCAACACACAACATCACATGTCATCAACGTAAGTAAATATGCGCATCCCAATTGTCGTTGACAGCAACGAAACCGACGATATTACATATTACACTTACGGTCACAGAAAAGAAAGTGTAAAACTACAACAGTTGGAATCCGCAATCACCTCAGACATCACATGCCTGACCAAATGAATTCCTTAGACATCACATGCCTAACAATTATAAACCCCGCATTTTAGTCTCAAAATCGAAAACTCTTTTCAATATCAAGTCGGGCAATTCAACAGGATTCCCGACATCCTGATCGAATGCTCGTCGCAAACTTCTGTAGACGGCCGCACCCCCGATACCGTTGACGAAGTGCACCAAGGCGGAACACCGCTACCGCGAGCACCCGAACGGATGCTTTCGGCGACGGGGTTCTCCTACAGTCACTTGGTCGGGGCTATGGAGTGAGGCTGTCTATTAAGTTTACCCGGCGAGTATCCGCGTACGCTACGTGATTGCGACGGACTTTTAATCACATCAAAATTCCGTGGCAACCGATCAAGTGAGACTAAACTGCTATGTTTATAACATTCATTCAGTTATCTCATAACTATTTGTGAATTCCAATTATTGTATCACATTCCAGATAAACAGAAAATGTTAAACTTTCCGATCGAACAATCAAACACCCAAGTTTTCCCAAAACAGATCAACACATGAAATAAGTCTAACAACATTCAGTTCGTGCCTCAGTACCAACGGTCCAGCCGTAGAAGGGTCAAGCCAACGCCTCACATGTGGCACGCCGTACTGCCCCAAACCCGAAGGTTCAAAGGGCAGTTCAAGACGGTCACATAATCGAGTTAAGGTTTGTTGTCTTCTAGAGGGACCATCGCGTTACTTGCACTACTTAGAACGTCGTTAAACTACGGAAATATCCAACACTTGGAAATTTCCCGACAGGGGAAAAATTGGGTATTTATATTCGGTCGACCTTTTTAACATATTCAAAAAATTATCCGGAACGACACATAGACAAAGTTTGACAATCCGATCGAATGTATGAACTCCCAATACAACCCAAAATACTCAACTCTTTATTTCAGATTAAAAATTCCCAGGAAAACCAGCACTGAAAAATAGGAGTTACTGTGCAAAATTCAATGGCAGATAAGACAAAAGTGCGGCGGAAGGGCCGCATTAGCACGCTAATGCCGCGGTTCCGCCGCACTTTAAAAAGATCATTAGGTAATTTTTGCATCGTAATTCTTAGATTTACCTGATTGTTTTTGTGCATATTTTTAATTTGCAAAAATCCACATTTTACAAAAATGTCCAGAGAGCATTTTAAAGTCGGGGTTCCGGGTCGATCGGACTTCTAACTCCGTCTACGCATCGCCTAAGGCTCTAGCTAGGCTCTGATACCACTGTAGGGTTCCTAGGCATACTAGTGAGGTCTCACAAGGCATCGAACATGCCAATTTCAAAAATTTTAGGTGCCGAGAGACCCGACTACGGATCGTTTGCTAGAAAACTAGGCGAAAACAAAACTAGTTAACAATTAACTAATGGGATATCGGAAATACAACCTTTATAGATCCGGTGCTCCACCTCCATAGCTCCGCAACGAAGACGTCTCCGCTGTCCAAAACAAATCCGGGCTTTAGAGTCGGCTTCGTCGGAGAAAAAGTGAGCTAGGTCGTCGATGTCCATGCCGAAGATGATCTACGTCGAGGCATCGCTAAATCAAGCTCCACCTTCACCAAGCCCTAAAACTTGTGAAGGAAACACACTCTACTACTTGGCAAGAGGTGGAGGATGAAGAAATAGGAAGTGGGTAGACTTTAGAATTGGATTTCTCACTTGTTTTCATCAATCACCATTGATGAAGAATAGTTTTCTTCTTGAGTTCAAGGAAGAAGAAGAAGAAAATGATATGATAAGATTCATAAAAATGAAAAGAAAATAGAATACTTATCATAATTGAACCATGGTCAAGTGTAGAGAATAAATCATGGTTAGTGGGATGGTTAGGGTTAAGCATGAGACAAAATGGTCACTTGGTCAAAGTCTTCATGAAGCTACATGAACAAAACAAAAGAAGCCACCATTTTCTCATTTTCTTTTCATTTTCCAAAATAAATGAATGAATAAATAAATAGATATGAAAATGTAAACCCTAACCATTACATAACCATGGTTTAAACTTTACACAAAACACAAGTAAACATGCATCATCAAACATGATACAATCAAGTGCACAAAACTATATCGAATATACAATGTGCACTCCCGAGTGAGAAAATCCATTTAAAGTGACCCGATACTAGTTAATGCAAAGTAATATATCAAATATATAATTATACATTAAATCATTAAATCAACACTTGATTTAACGATCCGGTCATATCGCATATAACCGACCAGTATCCTATGTATCGTCTTATCGAATCAACCTTTGATTCGATAACTAGGGTATATCGCATATAACCTAATCGATACATTCATCGCGAGAATGGAATACGGTATCACATACACGCATTATTCTCGGTCCCGCACATATCTCATATGCGCTCCTATTTCGTTTCGCTTGAGCCAGGAAACCTCTGTGTAGGACTCTAAAGACTCGTTAATACGCCGGCAGCAGGCGATGATCATATCAATCACCCACAAGCCGCAAGCGGTCTGCTAAACGTAACGGCCACCCGGGTATTGAGCGATCTGAAGATCGACGAGAAAGCCCGCTCACACTCCAGTGAATCCGACCAGTAACACTACCGTACAGTCCGGTCTGATCGTCTGATATGTCGCATATCTCGCCTAGGGGTGGTAAACGTCAGACCCCAATAGCTCAATAAGTCGTGTCGATATGAGGTCTATAACTGTTCGAGAAACTACTGGTAACACTTACCAGTAAATCTCAGCAACCCTGGCCAGGGATTTCCTGTTATAGCCAATCGAACACAGCGCAACATCAACCCCCTATACCGGGAGAGACGAATCCCCTCCTATCGCTCATTGCCTCCATGTGACTCGGGACTGTACCCAAAAACCACCGTTTTGCACGCCCTCTTGGACGTGGTAAGATGGAAATCAAAGCACAGTGGGAACCACACAAGACTCTATGACGATCTCGGGTCAACAGACTACTCTGTACCAGTGTCACCAGAGAACTGCCATCTGACGTGAGGTATAATACCATCTGGGAGTTCTCGGCGAGTCCGTCCAGTGTACCCAGTCTCTACTGAGCACCCGTATATCATCTCTGATGTCAAACACCAATGGATATGGGATCATCCATCGCCCATCTGTATGGGTCGAGAAGGTATACGCTAGTCTTCTCTGGTATATCGATGCCCCGTCTCGATACACCCACGACTAGGGACTTTGAAGGATGTACTTATGGACCACCATGTCCCCACTAGTATGATCCGCATCATAGTCCAGGTAGTCAAGTACAGATCCTAAGGGCTTTACCAACATGTAATTGAGAGACAATCTGTGTACACGTTAAGGTAAAGAGCAACCAGATAGCATACTATCATGTCGATCAAGAAAGTCCTCCCTATATATGTCCCAGCATCCACTACAATATACATCCTATGTACAGTAATGGCCTCTAGGACATACATATAACTAACAGTTTGATGATGCATGTTTAATTGGTTAAGTGTAAAGAATCAAACCATAGTTAAAAAGATGATTAGGGTTTTCCTTATTCATTTATTTATTTATTCATTTATTTGGAAAAGATTTTGGAGAGAATGGTGGCTTTCTTTGTTTCTAGTTGAAGCTTCATGAAGCTTTGACTTTGTAACCATTCTTGTCTTCATGCTTAACCCTAACCATTCCAAGTAACCATGATCTATTCTCTACACTCTACCATAGTTAGTATATGATAAGTATCTATTTTCTTTTCATTTTTAATTAAGGCTTATCATATTCTAGCTTCATCTTCTTCTTCATCTTCAAAGAAAAAGCTTAAGTCCATTAATGGCAACTTGAGCTAAAGTGTGAGAAATCCAATTCTAAAGTGAACCCACCTCCTATTTCTTCACCCTCTACCTCTTGCCAAGTAGTATAGGGTGTTTTCTTCACAAGTTTCACAACTTGATGGAGTTGGAGCTTGAACTTGTGATGCCTCGACGTAGATCATCTTCGGCACGAAGCCGACGACCTAGCCCGCCCATTTCTCCGATCAAGCCGACGATTGAGTCCGGGATTCGAGATGGACAGCGAGAAGATGCCTACGTGGAGCTAAGGAAGTGGAGAACCGGATTTACAAAGGTTGTAGCCTCTCTCCTTTAGTTAAGATGTTAACTTGTTTCGTTTTTCGCCTAAACTCTAGTCAACAATCCGTATTAGGGTTTCTCGGCACCCGTAAAATTGTAAATTGGCATGGTTGATGCCTTGTGAGACTTGATTAGAGTGCCTAGGAACCCTACATCCTTGATGTCAAACACCGATGGATATGAGATCATCCATCGCCCATCATATGGGTCAAGATGCGCATACGCTAGTCTACTCTGGTGCATCGATGCCCTGTCTCGATAAACCCTCGACTAGGAACAGTTATAGGATGTACTCGTCGACTACCGTGGCCTTACTAGTATGATCTCATTATAGTCCCAGTAGTCGAGTACATATCCTAAGTGCTTTATCAACATGTATTAGAGACAATCAGAGTACATGTTAAGATAAAGTACAACCAGATAGCATACTATCATGTCGAGCAAGAAAGTCCTCCTTATATACGTCCCAGCATCCACTACAATATACATCGTATGTACAGTAATGGCCTCTACGGCATACATATAACTAACAATCTCCCACTTGCACTAGGGCCATCTGTTGTGGTATCACATACCCAACAATTAGCTGTGGTTGAAGTATTTCATACTCAACCATCCCATAAAAGTCTCTACTGTGGAAAAAGGCCTTTGTGAGTGGATCCGCGCTGTTGTCCTCTGTGTCTACTCTCCTAACCTCGATCTCCCTGGAGATCAACCATCTCCATGATCAGGTGATACTACCTAAGAATTATATATGGATTTCTGATGGGACGGGGGTTCCTTGGCATAAGCCACAATTCCATTGTCACACAATGGTAGGAACAAAGTTCATCTCATGAACTTATATATATCCAGACTGCCTCTTTGGTAGCATCCTTGGTAACGATGTATCTTGCCTTTAATCGTCTAGTAAGTCATGGTATCTAGCTTGGAACTCTTCCAACATATCGTCCCTCTACTGAGGGTAAACACAATGCCTGCGACTGACTTTCAGTCGTCCTTATCACCCTGGAACCTTTCCAGTGATTCTCCCCAGGGTTGATTGATACCATCTTACTACAACTAGTGAGTATCCTAACATCCAATTAGATCTATCTCATAGATCCAAAACCAAGGATTTAGGAGGTATCATTTTGATCCTATATGGAGAATCTTTGTGATACGCAGAGATTGACCGAGCGTAGCATAGGAAACTCCTTCCCTATCAAGAGTATGTCATCCACGTACTCTACGAGGATCACCACCATACTCCTTACTACCTTTTTGTATATACAAGGTTCATCTACCATATTGATGAAGTCAAACTCTTTGACTACCATATCAAAACAGATGTTCCAACTCCGCGATGCCTGCTTTATCCTATAAAGCATCTTGCACACGTTTCCGCTGCTCCCACTGTCTACGAAGCCCTCTGGCTGTGTACTTATAGACGCTCTCTTCTAAAACATCATTTAGAAAAGCAGTCATGACACCCAACTGCCAGATATCGTAGTCATGGTATGTAGCCGTGGCAAGTAGGATCTGGATGGACTTAAGCATAGCTCCTTAGAAAAGGTTTCATCATAATCCATACCTGGTCAATGATGCAAACCTTTAACAAGTCTAGCTTTGAAAGTCTCAACTTTTCCATATACACCAAGTAATCTTCTCAAGATATACTTGCTCCTGATAGGGATTTAACCCTTCAGATAAAGCAACTAAATTCCATACTTTATTGGTGTATAAAGATTCCATCTCAGATCGATAAGCATCTAGCCATTCTTACAGAGTCTCACTCCTGATGGCCAGCTCGAAACTAGTTGGGTCATCATCATATGATGCAATCCTCGCTCCCACTGTCATAGAGAAATAGAAGTATCTCTCAGGTGGGTGAGGAACCCTACTAGATCAGGGGAGAGGCTTAGGTTCGTTGGTTACTATTGAATCCTTTGGTTCTATCAAATCATCTGCTGTAGTTTGTATAGCTGGAACCTTTCCAGTTCTACATAACAGACCTTGCCTCGGGCTTGTCCGAATTTTGCTTTTAGACATAGGCCGGACAACCCCAAATCTTAACAAACTTAAGATATGGGCTCTTCCCTTTCCATATCACATATGAAGTGGTAGGCAACTGATTTGATTTGAACCCTATTCAATAGGTATGCATCTTCTCAAGCGCATAACTCCCAAAAGGAAATAGGAAACTCAGTAGTACTCATCATAGAGTACACCATATCACATAGGGTGCTATTGCTCCACCCCGATATACTGACGTGCTGTGGTGTATACGGAGGAGTAATGCTGAAAGAGAATCTCATTCTCCTTTAGAATAGTCCAGGAATTCCGTGCTCAAGTATTCTCCTCCTTGATCACATCAAAGGACATAATACTTTTACCCGTTTTTGGTTCTCTACTTCTAACTTATATTCTGTGAATATCTCAAAAGGTTTGGACTTGTGTTTCAACAGGAACATATGTCTGAATCTTGAGAGATCATCAGAGAATGTAATGAAGTACAAAAAACCGGTCTTGGCATGTGTAGACAGGGGACCTTCATACATCAGCACGTATCAATCCCAAGAGTTCACTAACTCTTTCTCTGTTTCCAATAAACGGAGCTGTAGTCATCGTATCTTTGTGACATGACCAGCAAGTTTCACAAGATGTAAATTCAAACTAATTTAAATATGCATCTAAATGTAACTTCAGCTAGTCGGGTCGCATTGATTTGACCTAGTCTACAATGCCTCAAGAAGGATTCGTTCGTTTCTGAACTCATCCTCTTGTGTGTGTTCTGTGTACTAAGAACTGTAGTTTGATTTAGAACGTCAATGCTTTTAGATAACGTGCCTGAACCGATCAACTCTTGATATATGAAATGTTCAAAACATTATCCAACAATACAAAATTATATCATTTCTTTACTAATAAAGAGACTGATATGATGTTGTATATCAGGTTCGGTATCTAATAACATTCGTTCAGAATCAATGTATTCTAGTAATACAGGGTGATAGTGACCAACAGACTTGGCTGCATACTTGCACCATTTTCTGCCTCATGAAACTTATCACCCGTTCTCAGTTCTCTACCTATCTGTAGCCCATGTAACAGATTTACATATGCGGGATCCTGATCCGGTATCACATACCCAGGACGTAAAGGATACTGAGAAACAGTTCTCTGTAATGAACACACCCGAAGATGATGCATCAGCATGCACTTTCTTCGTTTGGGCGGCATGGGAAATCTGGTATTCCCCAATTTCTTGCTCTGTCTTATAACAATTATAAGTTGGAGCGGGACCAACGTTCCCCAGCTCAGTATAACAAGCGGGTTCGGTCAATATATCTGTATTATTATCTTGATTAAGGCGTGATATGGTCGCTACCTGGAGAGAGAGAGAGAGAAGAAAACACTCAGCGTATGCTCTTGCAAGATTAGATTGGTTATCTAATATATCTAATCAGGATGTCTCCCACTGTTTTAATCAAAAATCTTCCTTCAAACCCTAAAAGGAAAGACTAGCCGGGATTAATTACACGCTACAAGTTCGCCAATCTTTCAGCCAGGCCAGTGTCGGTACTTTGAGGGAGGTCCCCCGTGCTTTCGCACGAACCTAATTAAAGTAAACCTCATTTTCCCAGAGGCGTAACCCCGTTAACACCTTTCTAGACACCTACTTGATCGGCTAATTATAATGTGTAAAACTCTCCCAGGAGTAACTCTTACTCGCAGTGGGTATCGGGATCCAACTATCTCATAGAAGGTATGCAATCTCATTGCAAATTTCAACACTTGAAATTCCCGATAATATTTTGCCCCAAACGATATATGACCTTGACAAGGTCAACAAACCATAGACCGTAAGTCAAGTTCAACCCGTCATTTATTGATTGAATTAAACCCACCCGCACGACCCTTGACAAAGTCAACAAGGCCGTACGACTACCCTAATCCAATCTGCATCATATGCATAAGCAGATAAATACTGGTCAGCTACCGCACACTGCGCCTTGACAAGGTCAAAAAACGCAGCACGAATACTAAGCAGGACTTATCTGAAATGACGGAGGGCTACGACAGGTTTTTCTGAAAACCTATTGCGTAATGAACTTGATATCGTTGTAGAATCAAATGATTTTAAAATGGAGTGTTTTTTAGGCTTTTACTAGTTTCGCTAAAGAGGTCATTCCTGGTGAAAGGATCTCGGCTCTTTCCTCGTCGAATGAGGTGCAGGACATATCATATTTATCACTATGCAAAGCAAAAACTCTAAAAGCAATCAAAAGACAAACCGAGTGTTGTAGCATCTGCCAGTTATTGCTAAAGGGGTTACTTCCGGTGAAGGGATCTCGGCCCTTTCCTTATCGAATAAGGTGTAGGATGTTCTACAAGGAATACCGCGATGCAAAGCAAGAACTGTAGCTACCTGTTTTTGAAAATTCGATTCCACAACATCTTTTAGGTTTCTTTTCTTTCATTAATCACATTAATGAAGTCCCATCATTTAAGTCACCTAAACATCACAGATAAATACGACGTACACTTATGCCATCCGCATTCGCCACGATGTCCCCTCGTGCACCGTTAGGTTAGGTAACTAACGGCAGAGCAGGGCAGGGCTAGCGCGAGTGTAAAACATAAGTAACGTCTATATAATATATCATATATACTATATACAGTATCTATCACAACATATCAAATGATCACATCACAGATATCGCAACAGAAGAATCATATATGAAATATTGGATATACTAGGACGTCCGTGTTTTCAATACGAGCCTGTACAAAACACGGATTCCACGGTCGTGATGAATAGCCAAACCTACACCCCTAGGCCCCTACGAGAGCGGCAAGCAACCCTACCAATTCTAGAGTTAGGAGACCCGGACTCGACTCCTCGAGTTGGTCTCCCACTGGACTCCAGAACCCGGTTACTTGTGCTCTCCTCCTTGGGTCTATCCTAATGCGGAAAAGTAAATAATATACAAATGGTGACATCATCCTCAGCCCAGAAGTGCCCCAACAAAAGAATATTACATACATGTTTTTACATGAATGAAAATGAAAAAAACACTCATCTCACATAAAAAAAACCCGGCTATTCAAACACGACGATCCAATATAACATATCCAGCAACACATAACATCACATGTCATCAACGTAAGTAAATATGCCCATCCCAATTGTCGTTGACATATAGCAACGAAATCGGCGATATCACATATTACACTTACGGTCGCAAAAAAAAGTGTAAAACTACAACAGTTGGAATCCGCAACCTCCTTAGACATTACATGCCTAACCAAATGAATTTCTTAGACATCGCATGCCTAACAATTATAAACCCCGCATTTTAGTCTCATTATCGAAAACTCTTTTCAATATCAAGTCGGGCAATTCAACAAGATTCCCGACATCCTGATCGAATGCTCGTCGCAAACTTTAGTAGACGGACGCACCCCCGGATGCCGTCGAATAAATGCACTAAGGCGGAACGCCGCTGCCGCGAGCACCCGAACGGATGCTTTTGGCGACGGGGTTCTCCTACAGTCACTTGGTCAGGGCTATGGGGCATGGCTGTCTATTCAGTTTACCCGGCGAGTATCCGCGTACGCTACGTGATTGCGACGGACTTTTGATCACATCAAAATTCCGTGCCAACCGATCATGTGAGACAAAAGTGCTATGTCTATAACATTCAAATTAGTTATCTCATAACTACTTGTGGATTCCAAATATTGTATCACATTCCAGATAAATAGATAATGTCAAACTTTCCGATCGAATAATCAAACACCCAAGTTTTTCCCAATAGCTCAACACTTGAGGGGAGTTTAAAAACATACATCACATGCCACAGTACCAACGGTCCAGCCGTAGAAGGGTCAAGCCAACGCCTCACATGTGGCACGCCGTACTGTCCCAAACCCTAAGGTTCAAAAGGCAGTTCAAGACGGTCACATAATCGAGTTAAGGTTTGTTGTCTTCTAGAGGGTCCATTGCGTAACTTTCACGATTCAGACGTTCTCAAACAACGGAAAAATCCAACACTTGGAAATTTTCCGGGGCGGGAAAAAGTGAGTTATTGATATCCGTTCGAACTTTTTAACAGTTTCTAAAAATATCCGGAACAAACTAAACAATTCCAAATATTGTATCACATTCCAGATAAATAGATAATGTTAAACTTTCCGATCGAATCAACGAGTCCCCAATACAACCCTAGATAACTCAACACTTGAGTGGAATAAAAAAATTCCCAGAAAAAATTGACAAGAAAGGACCTAAGAATAAATATATGAAATATTAGGGACTGAGTCAAAATTTTGGCCGCGGAACCGCCGCCAAACTCTTGTTTTGGCCGCGGTTCCGCGGTCATTTCAGGGACTTAGTGGACCGTACTTCACAGTAATTCTTATTTTTTCCTGCTTGTTTTTCTGAGCATTTTTAATTCATAAAAAATCACATTTTCAAAAAATGTACAGAGAAGGGTTTACAACAGGGTTATCGGGTTCGATGGGACTTTAAACTTCGCCTAGACTTTGCCTAAAGCTCTAGCATGGCTCTGATACCACTGTAGGCTTGCTAGGCATGCGCACAAAGGTCTACGAGGCATCAACCATGCCCGATTAAAATTTTAGCCGTGCCGAACAACTCTAATACGGATCTTTAAACTAGGGTTTAGGCGAAAACTAGCAAATTAACAACTTTAACTACAAGTGAAAGGGATTACAACCTTTGTAGATCTGGTCCTTCACTTCATTAGCTCCGTGTAGATGTCCCCTTCGCTGCGATCATGAACTCCGGACTCTAGAGAAGCTCCACAAGAAAAACGAACGTGCTTGCTTCGATGACTTCGAGGCCGAAGATGATCTACGTCGGGGAGACACTAACTCAAGCTATTCCATCACTAGGTCATAAACTTTGTGAAGAGAACACACTCTACTACATGGCAAGTGGTAGAGGATGAAGAAGTAGGAAGTGGGCTCACTTTAGAATTGATTTTCTCACTCTTTTTCTCATGGCACCATTGGAGCTAGTAAGCTTTTGGATGGAGCTTGATGAAGAAGAAGAAGAAGAAAGAATAAATCCATCCAAATGAAAACTTATCCTCAATAATGTAACCATGGGTGAGTTAAGCTATCATGCTTAACTCATGTAGTGAATTAACCAAGGCATTAGGTTAAAGGTTGGGTTAAAGAATATCAAGACAAATGACAAAAGAGTGGACTTTGTTAAAGTTTCTCCAAGCTTCTTCAAGCTTGATTACTTTGACTAAGTTCAACCCTTTTGTTAAATGTTATGATAAAAGAATAACCCTAATCTTTACCCTAATCTTGGTATGAGTCTCATACACCCATCTTGTGTGTATCATCAAGCATGATACAAACATGTACACTTGCATATATCAGATATAAACAATGTGCACAATCTAGTAAGAAAATAAATCATAAGTGTGCTAATACTAGTTAATGCAATATAATATATCAAATATATAATTATGCATTAAATTATTAAATCAACTCTTGATTTAATAACCCAGCCATAACCGACTAATATCATGTGTAACAACTTATCGAATCAACACTTGATCCGATAACCCGGCTATAACGCATACAACCGATCAATGTCACAAATCTCGAGAATAGAATACGGTATCTCATATCGTATTAATCTCGGTCCCGCACATATCTCATATGCGCTCTTACTCCGTTTTTCTTGAGCCAGGAAACCCCTGTGTAGAACTCTAAAGACTCGTCAATACTCCGGCAGTAGGTGATGATCATATCAAACACCCATAAGCCGTAAGCGGTGTGCTAAACGTAACGGTCACCCGGATATTGAGCGATCAGAAGATCAACAAGCAATCCCGCTAGTACTCCTGCGAATCCAATCAGTAACACTCCCGTACAGTCCGGTCTCGTCGTCTGATATGTCGCATATCTCGCCTAGGGGTGGTAAACGTCAGACCCCAGTAGCTCGATAAATCATGTCGATATGAGTTCTATAACAGTTCGAGAAACTACTGGTAATACTTACCAGTAAATCTCAGCAACCCTGGCCAGGGATTTCCGGTTATAGCCAATCGAACACAGCACAACATCAACCCTCTATACCGGGAGAGACGAATCCCCTCGTATCGCTCATTGCCTCCATGTGATTCGGGACTGTACCCAAAAACCATCATTTTGCACGCCTTCTTGGACGTGGTAAGGTGGAAATCAAAGCACAGTGGGAATCACACAAGACTCTATGACGATCTCGGGTCAACAGACTACTCTGTACCAGTGTCACCGGAGAACTTCCATCTGACGTGAGGTATAATACCATCTGGGAGTTCTCGGCGAGTCCGTCCAGTGTACCCAGTCTCCACTGAGCACCCGTACACCATCCTTGATGTCAAACACCGATGGATATGGGATCATCCATTGCCCATCATATGGGTCAAGATGCGCATACGCTAGTCTACTCTGGTGCATCGATGCCCTGTCTCGATACACCCTCGACTAGGAACAGTTATAGGATGTACTCGTCAACTACCGTGGCCCCACTACTATGATCTCATCATAGTCCCAGTAGTCAAGTACATATCCTAAGGGCTTTATCAACATGTATTAGAGACAATCAGAGTACATGTTAAGATAAAGTACAACCAGATAGCATACTATCATGTCGAGCAAGAAAGTCCTCCCTATATACGTCCCAACACGATGATCGCAGCAAAAGGACCTCAACACGGAGCTGAAGAAGTGAAGGACCGAATCTACAAAGGTTGTAATCCCTCTCACTTAGTGTTAAAGTGTTTAACATGTTAGTTTTCGCATAAACTCTAGTTTAAAGATCTGGCTTTGGGTTGTTCGGCACGGCTAAATTTTAAATCGGGCATAGTTGATGCCTCGTAGACCCTTATGCGCGTGCCTAGCAACCCTACACGTGCACTATATGGCCGCGGAACCGTGGCAAGAATGCATGTTTGGCCGCGGTTCCGTGGCCAAATGGTGGGCTCTTGGGCTCGTTTTCTCAGGTTTGCTTCTTGTTGCATTTTTCTTCTGTTTTCTTCACTTGGTTCCTCAGAATCTTTTCTACTTTCTTCCAGATTTCCAACAGTGCAAAATTTGTGGACTTTTACAGTTAGCTTCGCGTTGAAGTCTTGAATCTTGTGCTGCCCTCGTACTTGTGTATTGAACTGTTCATTGATCGTTGTTTGTTCCTTAAACTGATAGGCGGCATCATACAGATTCATCTATTTGATGGTTGTAGTCTCACATTTGTTGCGTCTTTTCCTGAATTTCACTGTATTGTTCTGAGAACCTGTAACCTGCAACTATTTAGCAAACATGGATCAAAAGCACCTATTTATTTGTAATATGATTAAGAATGGGGAATATAATAATGCAATATTCTGATATGAACAAATACCCCCAAACTTATCTTTCGCTTGTCCCGAGCAAACCCAATTTATTCTCGAAAAAACCTAACCTCACTTTCGCAGGGAATCGCGATTGCACTGAGCTCGTGCAACAAGCCGTTAAACCTCTAGGTGTCCCTAGTAGGAGGAGTGTTGTCTCCTGAGGGTTTTCAGTGGATACTGTAAGTCTACGTTAGCGCCCCGGCCGTCTACAGACGCCAAATGCGGAACAAAAACTTTTAACTGGCGCTATCGTATACTTTAACCCGGATTTGCCATTATTGCTAAACTAACAAACTGTAAAGAGTGTAGAAAGGTTATACCGAACGATCCGAGTCCTTCGTTCTTTAACCATCATCCCACGCTCCGTTGTGGCTGCTCCGATCTCTTCGATCTCCGATCTGCTCGTCCAGGTGGCACCACGTCACTGATTCTTTAAACGGGCTCCCGCCTCTGACTCGAGGAAACTCGGTCGTCAAGTTTGCTAAAAGAGACGACCAAGATTGATGTAGAGAATGAGTGGAATACTTTGTCTCGCTTCGTCCAAAACCATGGACGAACGGTTAATGAAGTTGCCATGGGAATCGGGTGATGGAATGAAATGAGCTGTGAAATTCCATACACCCCAAAATCTATCATATCTTTTGTAACCAAATGAAAACATCAAGTGTGTATGAGAGAGAGGAGGGGCCGGCCATATATAGGGAGGGGGTGAGTGTACGAGAGAAGAGGGTGACCTTAAGAAAGAAATATCATGTGTGAACACAAGAAAAATATCCATAAGCAAACAAAACCTCATTAATGCAAATGGTGATTCATTAACCTAGTCACCATTGCATTAATGGCTCCATTAAAGCACTAATGACTCACCATGTCAAGTCACCCTTTCTAGAACCTTCTAGAAGCATGACTCACCCTCATCCAAGAAAAGATAAATCCGTCGTTAACCGAATGTTGAAAGACGGCTTATAGAAAACTGGAAACTGGCAACTTCCAAAAGTGATCCTGAAACGACTTTAAGGATAACCCCGTAACTGTATAAATATACCCGCATTTGTATTACGACCAAATACAAATGCAACTGAGACAAAGATATTATATCTACTCAATATAATACTCGGATCCGGCTTAAACCAAAGCCGACCAGTATCATCTGCCCGAAAAATAACACGTGCGTAAACGCACGTGCATTTTCCGAACCCTGCCATAAAACCATACGGCCTCTACAACGTTTCGCCCGAACTTGGGAAACTGTCTGTGGGGAACCCTAATGACTCGTCAGTACCCTGGCAGTGGGTTTAACCACAAACCGTCAGCGGCATTAGCAATGCGTAACGGCTGCCCATGGACTGACCTCAAGGGAGGCCGATGAGCGAACTCATCCGGAAACCCTACTGAGCCTAACAGTGACAATGTATATACAGTCCGGTCCGTTCGTCAATGAGTATCGCATATCTGCCTAGGGGGCTAGTAACGTCAGACCCCCAATAGCAGTATAAGTCGTGTCGGAGTGTAGCCCAATAACACCCTGAGATACTACTGGAGTACCTACCAGTAAATCTCCTGCCACGGCCGTGGGCTATGTGTAATGGCTCTCCTAGACACAGCACGATCTCGCCCCCAATACTGGGAGAGACGAATCCCCTGCCGATCCGCTCACGTGCCTCCATATGGCTCGGGACTGTACCCAAAAGCTACCTGTTTGCATGACTCCTTTGAGCCATGGTAGGGTAGAAATCAAAGCACAGTGGGAACTCACACGAGACAAATGACGACCTCAGGTCGATGAACTAACCTGTACACATGTCACCTAGGAACTGCTATCTGACGATAGGTATAGTACTAACTAGCAGATTCCCGGCGAGTCCTGTCCGGTGTACTCATAACCCAATGAGCACCTGTATACATCTTAGGTGATCCAACTGACACCAGTGGCTTGTGAGACCGGCCACCGCCCCTCGTCGGGGTCTCGACTGTATACACTAGTCTACTCCAGAGTATCGATGCCCTGTCTCGAAACTCCCACGACTAGGGACCACAATTAAGGATATGCATATAAACTACCCAACTCTCACGTATATGATCGCCATCATACTGTTGGTAGTAAAGCAAGATCCTAAGGGCTCTATCAAAGTGTAACATGTAATCAGTCACCTGAACATGTACACGACTGATAAAGGCAAACCAGATAGCATACTATCATCTCGAGTAAGACTGTCCTACCGGTATAGGTCCTCCGCAATCATTGCAATCACGTACCTGCGATCCAATAATTGACTATGAGGGCACTATCTCCAACAATCTCCCACTTGCACTCAAGGCTGATTATTGCAATGTTAACTACTCACAGCCCGTGTGAAAACGAACATCCAACTCCTCTACTAATCAGTTTCACAAAGCCCGTTTGTAAAACTATTGTGTTCGAGAAATAGCCTCAGTGAGTGGATCCGCCTTGATGTTTCTTTCTATATCTCTCTTAATCTCAAATTCATGGAGAAAGCCATCTCCCGAATCGAGTAATACCTGTCTTAGAATATGTCTGGATATCTGATGGGACCTAGTTCATATATGAACTCCAAATCCAAACTTCTTAGACTGTATCGATCACAGAACCTAATCAGTATCCGGCATCATGCCACCCACAGTATCCTCTTGGACCACCTGTCCATAATACTGTCCCTCTTCATCAGAGGGAAAAAACTATAACTCTGACAATCACTCTGTCAGCCATGTCACCTTTGAAGCCTGGAATGATAATCGTCTCCCGAAGGAGGCTGCCGTCATCAAATCCGTAGAACATGTACTTATGTTCTAAAACTGCTTCCTTATGTTTCTCCAGGATTGGATTAATACAAACTTATTGTATCTAGTGCAAAAACAACATCTGGTGTGGTACTTGACATCTCATGATTGACTCAGTTGCCTAAGCAAGTGATCTGCCAATCATGCCCATCCCTCTCTCCTTTAGTCTGTAAGACACCTTTAGAGAGGGTGACTCCATCACCTGCAGGTACACCACCATGCTAGGAGTCATCTATTCTAAAAACCATTAGAATACTGTCAAAGTACCCACATTGGGAAACTACCCAAATCCATATCTAAAACCATAGATCTTGAAACCAGAATGTTAAATATTATATCCATATCCTGTCTGGAGAAACAACTGTGTGACGACCACAGTACAACCGATCGTAGTATAGGAATTTTACTTCCTACTCTGTGTATGTCATCCAGATACCATGACATCACACCCTACTACCTTCTTAACAGATCCATCCCCTATTCTGATTGAAGTCAAACCCATGACTGTCACATCAAAATTAGATAATCTATCTCCGCTATAACTGCTCAAGTCTATAAATAGATATGAGCATCTTGCCCACTATGATTCCGATGCTCCCACTGACAATGACTGTAAGTCGATGTTCAACACCCCAATACTTATGGGGAGGCGGAAATATGAATAACAATCTTGTTCTATGATCAAACATCGATTAACCGTATGAATCGTTTGCTAAACAAGTTTTAACAAAAGCTATAGAGTTCTAAACTACTATGTTAAGATATTATACCAAATGGTTCTAGTCCTTCGTCTTAATGTTATCTACGGCCTCTTTGGATCTCCACGTTCTCTTCGGCTTTCTCCCGTGATAGACGATCCACCCGAGAACCCTAATCCAAGCTATAACCTCTAAACTTGAGGTTACTTAGTTTCTCTAGTTACTAAATAGAGTAGCTAAGGTGATGTAGAGATAGGTTATGGAGTAATTAGTCTTTCCTAATCCTTATTCTCAACTCATGAGGGTAGGATTAGGTTTGGTGAAGGAGAGAGAACTTGAAGAGAGAGAGTGAGAAGATTATAATGATAATAATAATATGATAAAGAAAAAGCTTCTCACTTGATATATGAAACATAATGAATTATAAACAAATGAATAATATGAGATTATTCATCATGTTTCAATAATTCAAGTGGGTGATTCATCATGTGAGTCATTAAGAAATTAATGATGCATTAATGATATGATGAATCACTCACAATGAGTCACTAATTCAATAAATGAGAATGCCACCTCTCCCTCCAAGTCATCACCTTCTAGAAGCTTCTCGGAAAATTACGAGAACGCCCCACTCATCCGTGAAAACACGGAAAAACTTTAGACTGTATAAATCCAATAACCTGATACTAGAATCTGGCTTAAACCAAAAGCCGGCTAGTAAAAACTGTCCGAATGTCGTACGTGCGTTCAAACACGTATGCGTCCGAACCTTTGTCGTAAAACCATACGACCTCTATATCTTTTCGCCTGGGTTTGGGAAATCTCTGTGTGGGACTCTAAAGACTCGACTACTACGCTGGCAGTGGGTTTAACCACAGACCGCAAGCGGCACTAGCTGTACGTAACGGTCCCCAGGTAGTTGTCGATAAGAAAGCTGATGAGGTAACCCATCTGAAATCCTACTGAGCCTGTCTGTGACAATATCCGCGCAGTCCGGTCTGTTCGTCTAAGAGTATCGCATGTATGGTCTAGGGAGGTGGTGGACGTCAGACCCCTAATAACCGTACAAGTCGTGTCGGTATGGCTCTATCACCATCCGAGAATCTACTGATCAACCTATCAGTAATTCTCAATCAGCCCTGGCCAGGGACTTATGGTAATGACCAACCGATCACCGTGCGATATCAACTCCCTATACCGGGAGAGACGAATCCCTAACAGTCACTCACTGCCTCCACGTGGCTCGGGACTGTGCCCAACTGAAACCTGTTTGCACGACTCCTTTGAGCCGTGGTAGGGTAATAATCAAAGCACAGTGGGAACTCACACGAGACAAATGATGACCTTAAGTCAACGGACTATCTGCACACATGTCACCTGAGAACTGCTATCTGACGTTAGGTATAATACCATCCAGTCAGTTCTCGGCGAGTCCTGTCCGGTGTACTCACACCCAGTGAGCATCTGTATACAATCTTAGGTGAACACCACCAATGGTTGCGGGACCAATCCATTGCCCCTCGTCAGGGTCTAGATATGTATACACTAGTCTACTCCGGAGTATTGATGCCCAATCTCGATACTCCTGCGACCAGGGACATCTAAGGGTGTGCCTATTGACTATCCAGCTCCCACTAGTATGACTGCCATCACAACGCCGGTAGTCAGACAAACACCCTATGGGCTTTATCAACATATATATATAAATACCAAGTAAAATATATCATACGTTAAGACAAAGTCAAACCAAATAGCGTACTATCATATCAAGCAAGACTGTCATGTACATACATATCCCAAGCATCCTATACAATGTAGGCCTCTAGGGCATATATATCCAACAATCTCCCACTTGCACTAAGGCCTATAATTGGCGCAATGAGTACCCACTGTCTCTACCAGATCCAGTTGCTTGCGTACCGCATGCCCAACATCTCAAAAAGCCTCTCGAACTGTACTTGAGGAATGGCCTTAGTGAATGGATCTGCCGTGTTGTCTTTTGTGTCTACTCTCCGTATCTCGATCTCCCGACGATCCACGATCTCCCTGATCAGGTGAAACCGCCTTAAGATATGCCTGGATTTCTGATGGGACCTTGGTTCCTTCGCTAAAGCTACAGCGCCATTGTTATCGCAATACAAAGGTATTGGATTGGCAATGGACGGAACCACCTGAAGTTCAGAAATGAACTTCCTTATCCAGACAGCCTCTTTTGCGGCTTCACTAGCAGCTATATACTCAGCCTCCATAGTTGAGTCTGCGACGGTATCTTGTTTGGAACTCTTCCAACATACCGCTCCTCCATTGAGGGTAAACACAAAACCTGAAATAGATTTAGAATCATCCTTGTCACTTTGGAAGCCGGAGTCGGTAAAAGCCTCTACCTGGAGGTCTCTATTGCCCTAAATTAAGAACATCTCCTTAGTCCTTCTCAGGTACTTGAGAATGTTCTTCACCGCTATCCAATGTTTCTCACCTGGGTCCGATTGATACCTGCTTACCACACTAAGTGCGTAAGCTACATCTGGTCTGGTACATAACATTGCATACATTATTGATCCTACCGCCGAAGCGTAGGGTATAATGCCCATGCGAGCCCTCTCTTCATCAGTCTTTGGAGACATCTCTTTGGAGAGGGTGATTCCGTGACAAGCGGGCATATTGCCGCGCTTGGAATCTTCCATACTAAATCTCTTTAGTATAGTGTCTATATACCTGGACTGTGAAAGTCCCAATATCTTATTAGATCTATCTCGATAGATCTTAATGCCCAGAATGTATGATGCATCTCCCAAGTCTTTCATAGAGAATTTTTGTGACAAGAAGAGCTTTACTGATTGTAGTATAGGGATATCATTCCCTATCAGTAGTATGTCGTCGACGTACAAAACGAGGAAGACTACTGCTCCTTCTACAATCTTCCTATAAATACATGGTTCATCTACATTTTTGATAAAGTCAAATTCCTTGACTGTTTCATCAAAGCAGATGTTCCAACTCCGCGATGCTTGCTTTAACCCATAAATGGATTTAAGCAATTTGCACACTCTTCCGCTGCTCCCACTGTCTAAGAAACCTTCTGGTTGATCCATGTAAACACTCTCTTCTAGATGTCCATTTAGAAAAGCTGTTTTTACATCCATTTGCCAGATTTCATAGTCATGGAAGGCAGCAATGGCAAGCATGATCCGAATGGATTTAAGCATAGCTACTGGTGAAAAGGTTTCATCATAGTCCAATCCTGGTCTTTGACGAAAACCTTTTGCTACTAGTCTAGCTTTGTAGGTTTCCACTTGTCCAAATGTACCAATCTTCTTTTTGAAGATCCATTTGCACCCAACTGGTTTTATCCCAGGAGGAGCAACTTCTAAAGTCCATACTTTATTGGTATACATGGATTCCATTTCGGATCTCATTGCATCCAGCCACTTTACTGAGTCGCTACTTGTGATAGCCTGCTGAAAACTAGTAGGCTCATCATCATCGATGATGCAATCCTCTCGATCCCCATCAAGAAGAAAACCATAGTATCTTTCAGGAGGATGAGAAAGCCTACTAGATCTGCGGAGTCGCGTTGGTTCGTCATGGTCTATTGAAATCTGAGATTCTTCAAAGTCTTCGGTTGCAGTTTGAGGTTCTGGAATTTCTTCCAGTTCTACCGCGCTCCCACTAATTTCTTTTGTAAGAAATTCGCTTTCTAAGAAGACAATGTGACGAGCGACAAACACCTTTTGTTCTTCAGTGTGGTAGACCATGTACCCCCTTGAATGCTTGGGGTATCCTACAAACTTGCATAAAACCGATCGTGCTTCGAGCTTGTCCGGATTATGCTTTTTAACATATACCGGACACCCCCATATCTTGATATATTTGAGATATGGTCTCTTCCCACACCACATTTCATATGGAGTGGCAGGTACAGACTTAGTTGGAACTCTATTTAATAGATATGCGGCTGATTCTAGAGCAAATCCCCAGAAGGAAAGTGGCAACTCAGCACTACTCGTCATTGATCGCACCATATCTAATAGCGTGCGATTCCTTCTTTCTGATACACCATTATGCTGAGGTGTATAAGGTGGAGTAAGCTGAGAGAGTATTCCATTTGCTTTCAAGTATTCAAGGAAACTGGTACTTAAGTATTCTCCACCTCGATCAGATCGAAGTGTCTTGATGCTTTTACCAGTTTGTTTCTCTACTTCATTTTTATACTCCTTAAACTTCTCAAAAGCCTCGGATTTATGCTTTATTAAGAACACATGTCCATACCTAGAGAAGTCATCAGTAAAAGTGATGAAGTAGGAGTGACCACTTCGTGCATGTATAGACATCGGACCACATACATCACTGTGTACTAGTCCTAAGAGTTCAGTGGCTCTTTCTCCGTGTCCGGTGAACGGAGATTTGGTCATTTTTCCTTTGATACATGATTGACAAGTTGCATATGATGAATATTCAAACGGATCTAGATATCCATCTTTATGTAACTTAGTCAACCTTGTTTCATTTATATGACCAAGTCTACAATGCCATAGGAAGGCTTGATTCGAATCTGGAGCCTTTCTTTTACGCGTGTTTTGAATATTGAAAATTTATGGTTGATTAAGTATGTATATGCCGTTTTCCAGTGTGCCATACCCAATCAGTTCTTGATTTAGGAGAATGTTCATGACATTTCTTTCAAGCACAAAATTATATCCTTTATTAGACAACAAAGATACTGATATAATATTACACAACATACTGGGAATACAAAAACAGCTATACAATACCAAAATGTGTCCACTATTCAACCCTAGGTGATATTCCCCTATTGCAACTGCATCTACATGCATTCCATTGCCCATCCGGAGAGTCATATCACCTGCCCCCAGTACTCTACTATTTCTCAGATCCTGCAAAGAATTACAGATGTGAGAACCAGAACCGGTATCAAGTACCCATGAAGTAGAGTTAACTGAAAGACAATTTTCGATTACGAACACACCTGAAGTAGAAGCAACTGCTTGCTTCATGTCCTTGGCTTTGAAGGCCTGACAATCCTTCTTCCAGTGCCCCTGCTTGTGACAATAGAAGCATTCGTTCTTTTCTGCCTTCACCCTTCCTGCCTTGTTCGTTCCCTGCACCTTCTTGACCCCACCCTTCGGTTTGGTGGCTTTCATCTTCTTCTTCCCTTTAGCTTTCGCTTTAGATTTAGAAGAAGATGATTGGCCAACATACAGAACGGGGGTCTTCTCCTTTTTCAAGGAGGTCTCTGCTACCCTCAACATATTGAGGAGCTTTGGAAGATCCGCTTCCATTTCGTGCATGTTGAAGTTCAGCACGAACTGAGAGAAGGTGTGGGGAAGGGACTGCAAAATCAAGTCGATATACAAATCATTCTCTAGCACGCATCCCAGGTTTGCGAGTTCCTCAATGAGGATGATCATTTTGAGGACGTGCTCTCCAACAGGCGATCCTGGAGCTAACCTCATCTGGAAGAGTTTCCTTGAGGTTTCGTACCTCGCGATACGGGAGTGTTCACCATACAATTCCTTGCAATGGAGGAATATGGATGCAATATCCATACTCTCGTGCTGTTTCTGGAGTTCATTATTCATGGACGCCAGCACGATACACTTAGCTCGCTCACAGTCTAGATCCCAGGTTTTACGAACTTCCTTGTCCGCAACTGAGGAATCTGGTCCTGGGATAAGGGGAGGAACAGCGGTGGTAACATATGCAACTTTGTCATAAGTCAGCGCAATATTGACATTTCTTAGCCAATCTTTATAGTTCTGCCCGGTCAGTATATTCTTTTCAAGTAATAGTTTTAGTCCAGTCATGGTAGCTGCCAGAGAGAGAGAAAAGAAAACACTCAGCATATGCTCTTGCAAGTTTAGATTGGTTAATATTTTATCTAAACAGGATGGCTCCCACTGTGTCCTCAAATCCTTCTTCAAAACCTAAAAGAAGAACTAGTCAGGATTTAATCACGCGTCACAATACTTGCTTAACCTTTCAGCCAGGCTGGTGTTGGTACTTCGAGGGAGGTTTTCCAACGTTTTCGCGAAGTTCCTTAATTAAAGAACCTCTTTTCACTGGAGGCGTAGCCCCTCTAACACCTTTCTAGGCACCTACTTGGTTTATAGCATTGATTGTTAAGTGAGAGAAATTCCCGAGAGTAATCCTACTCATCAGTGGGATCGGGATCCAACTATCATTGCATGATGCCCTAGATGGAAGCCACTCTAGTCACCACACTCCAGAAGGTAAGCTAAATCTGCAAGTTTCATTTATGTTTGAAACTCCCGATGTGATTTTTACCCCAAGCTCTTATAGACCTTGACGTAGGCCAACAAGTCATAAGACGCAAGTCAAGTTCTACCCGTCGTTGTCCTGATCAATTTAAATACATCGTACAAGCCCTTGACGTAGGCCAACAAGGTGTATGTCTGTATTAAACTAATGCATCTATCTATGCAACAAATAGGCACACACACTGCTACCATACACTATGCCTTGACGTAGGCCAACAAGCATAGCATGAATACGATGTGCTGTCTATCTGAAACGACGGAGGGTTACGGCTGGTTTTTGGCAAAAAACCGTTAATGTAGTGAACTTGATTTGATCGAAGGAACTATGATAGCTTTTATTTAAAGGAGTGGTTTAAGCTCCGCATTTAAAATTTTGTTTTTTCAAGAAAACCGAGTGGTTTTTTAGAAATTGTTCCAACGATTCAGTTTAGGTTTTATTTTCTTTGCATTAATAATAATGCGTCCCATCTTTAACCTATCATTACAGATAACAACGAAAATACGACGTCCTCTTATGCCATCCGCATTCACCACGGGGTCCCGTCATCACCCGTTAGGTTACTTAACTAACGACAGAGCGGGGGCTGGGCTAGCGCGGGTGTAAAACATAAGCGACGTCTAAATAGCTATCATATATAGATATTGTACATTCGTCAGACGCAATAATAGGCATTCCAGATCACATATAAACAATATTGGATTTGCTAGCAATCCGCATTTCATTTGAGCCTGCAATGAAAGACGGATTACACAGTTGTGATGAATAGCCATTTTCCCACCCCAGACCCCTACGGGTACGGCAAACTACCCGCCAAGTACCAGAAGTGAAGCGGTCTGCCCCAACACTTCAAAATACCCGGTAGTTTGTGCACCCCACCTTGGGTCTATCCTAGGAGCAAAAACAGTAAAAAGAAATAATACAACGGTGGCTACAACCGCAACCTGGATGTGCCCCGCAAAATAATATTACAACTTGTTACATTTACATCAAATGAATTAATACAATAACCCATCACAAAACCCGGCTAATCACCACAACAGTCCAATACAGTTTATATACACAAACAGTTAAAATCCATTTCAGAAATGTGCAACCCCCTGCCAACTGACATACTAGCAGTTAGGGGAGGTTTACGAACACATTATACAATCACAGATATAATCCAATATGCAAATACTGTACAATTTCGATCGATTAAACACTTTTAATCTTGCTCCAATACTTCTCTGCAAATCTGAAACCTGAGCAAAAATTAAATATTCCAGAAAATCCCAAATATTACAGAGAACCCACCCAAGAAATTTGGGTTCATGACTCACCAACTCGGCGGCGGAATCGCGGCGGATCGTGTGGGATCCGCCGCGGTTCCGCGGCTCTTTGGTCGAATCATGACCCCAATTTTCTTGGGTGTTCTTCTGGTGTCATTACAAGCTTTATGAACATCCCTGAAAAAATTTTGGACTTCATTTAAAAATCGACAGAAACTGATATTTTCGGGCTTTTCCGGTTTCGTTTTTTCCGTTCGAAATTCATACAAATTTGCAAGTAAGTTAAATATTGTTTAGCTAGGCTCTGATACCACTGTAAGTCGATGTTCAACACCCCAATACTTATGGGGAGGCGGAAATATGAATAACAATCTTGTTCTATGATCAAACATCGATTGACCGTATGAATCGTTTGCTAAACAAGTTTTAACAAAAGCTATAGAGTTCTAAACTACTATGTTAAGAGATTATACCAAACGGTTCTAGTCCTTCGTCTTAATGTTATCTACGGCGTCTTTGGATCTCCACGTCCTCTTCGGCTTTCTCCCGTGATAGACGATACACCCGAGAACCCTAATCCAAGCTATAACCTCTAAACTTGAGGTTACTTAGTTTCTCTAGTTGCTAAATAGAGTAGCTAAGGTGATGTAGAGATAGGTTATGGAGTAATTAGTCTTTCCTAATCCTTGTTCTCAACTCATGAGGGTAGGATTAGGTTTGGTGAAGGAGAGAGATGTTAGTTGTATGTTTGCCCTAGAGGCCAGTATTGTACAGATTATGTATATTATATTGGATGCTTGGACATATATAGAGATGACTTTCTTGCTCGACATGATAGTATGCTATCTGGTTGCTATTTATCTTAACATGTACACTAGTCTCTTTATACTGTCTTATAGTTACATGTTGGTAAAGCCCTTAGGATTTGTACTTGACTACCTAGACTATGATGCAGATCATACTAGTGGGGACATGGTAGTCCATAAGTACATCCTTCAAGGTCCCTAGTCGTAGGTGTATCGAGACGGGGCATCGATATACCAGAGTAGACTAGCGTATACGCTTCTCGACCCATGTGATGGGCGATGGATGATCCCATATCCATTGGTGTTTGACATCAGAGATGGTGTACGGGTGCTCAGTGGAGACTGGGTACACTGGACGGACTCACCGAGAACTCCCAGATGGTATTATACCTCACGTCAGATGGCAGTTCTCAGGTGACACTTGTACAGATTAGTCTGTAGACCCGGGATCGTCATAGAGTCTTGTGTGATTCCCACTGTGCTTTGATCTCCACCTTACCACGTCCATGAGGGCGTGCAAAACGGTGGTCTTTGGGTACAGTCCCGAATCACATGGAGGCAATGAGCGATAGGAGGGGTTTCGTCTCTCCCGGTATTGGGAGTTGATGTTGCGCAGTGCTCGATTGGCCGTAACAGGGAAGTCCCTGGCCAGGGCTGATTAGAGATTTGCTGGTAAGTGTTACCAGTAGTTTCTCGACCCGTTATGAGCCTCACATCAGCACGACTTATCGGGTTATTGGGGTCTGACGTATACCACCCCTAGACTTGATATGCGACATATAAGACGAAGAGACCGGACTGTATGGTAAGTGTTACTGGTCGGATTCGCAGGAGTGTGAGCGGGCTAGCTCGTCGATCTTCTGATCGCTCAATACCCGGGTGGCCGTTACGTTTAGCAGACCGCTTGCGGCTTGTGGGTGCTTGATATGATCATCATCTGCTACCGGCGTATTGACGAGTCTTTAGAGTCCTACACAGAGGTTTCCTGGCTCAAGCGAAACGAAATAGGAGCGCATATGAGATATGTGCAGGACCGAGAATGATGCGTGTATGTGATACCGCATTTCATTCTCGCGATAAATGTTTCGATTGGTTATATTCGATATGACCTAGTTATCGAATCATTGATTCGATAAATCGATACATTGAATACTAGTCGGTTGTGTGCGACATGACCGGATCATTGAATCAAATGTTGATTTAATGATTTAATGCATAATTATATATTTGATATATTGCATTGCATTAACTAGTATTGGTTCACTTTAAACGGATTTTTCTCACTTGATGCACATTGTATATGTGATATGCTTTCGTGCACATTTTTATATCATGTTTGATGATACTTGATCATTTAGTTAAGTGTATAGAATTAATCCATGGTTAATTGATAATTATGGTTTTGCATATTTGTTTATTTATTTATTTGTTTGTTTATTTATTTGAAATAAATTAAGATAAGAATGGTGGCTCTTTTTGTTTTAAGTTGAAGCTTCATGAAGCTTTGACTTTGCTAACCATCCTTATCTTCATGCTTAACCCTAACCCATCCAAGTGACCATGGTTAATTCTCTACACTTAACCCTAGTTCAAGTTATGATAAGTATTTGATTTAATTTTATTTTATCACAAGACTTATCATATTCTTTTCTTGAGCTCATCTTCTTCTTCTTCTTCAAGCTTGCTACAACAATGGCAACTTGAGATCTAGTGAGATAAATCCAATTCCAAAGTGAACCCACCTCCTATTTCTTCACCCTCTACCTCTTGCCAAGTTGTTTTGGGTGTTTACTTCACAAGTTTCACAAGTTTGTGAAGTCGGAGCTTGAGTTTGTGCAACCTCGACGTAGATCGTCTTTGACACAAAGCCGACGACCTATTCCGCTTGCTTTCCCGATGAAGCCGATGATCGAGTCGAGGATTCATGATGGACAGCGAGGGCATGACCACGTGGAGCTAAGGAGGCAGAAATCCGGATCTACAAAGGTTGTAGCATCTCAACTTTAGTTAAATAGTTAACTAGATTGTAGTTTCGCCTAGACATCTAGTAAACGATCCATGTTAGGGTTTCTCGGCTTCCATAATTTTTAAAATTGGCATGGTCGATGCCTTGAAAGACTTCATTAGGATGCCTAGGAACCCTACAGTGGTATCAGAGCCTAGCTAGAGCCTTAGGCGAAGTCTAGACGGAGTTTGAAGTCCGGACGAACCCGAAACCCATATACCCATGAGCTCTCTGGAAATTTTCTAAAATCTGGGATTTTTTAATATTAAAAATGTCTAAAAATTCAGTAAAGAATTATAAGAATTACGGTGCATTTATTTTTTAATGAACAGTTCCTTTAGCCGCGGAAGCGCGGCAGAAGCATGGATTCTGCCGCGGTTCCGCGGCCATATAGTGACGTCAGCCCTATTTAAATGCACAGTAATACTTGATAAATTCCACTGAGTTTTCTGGGAATTTTTAAATTGATTTAAGGGTTGAGTGCTCTGGGGTTATATTGGGAATCGACGATTCGATCGGAATATCAAACTTTGTCTAAGTGTTTTTCCAGATAACTGTAGAATATGTTAAAAAGTTTGACCGGATACAAATACCCAACTTTTCCCCTGCCGGAAAAATTCCAAGTGTTGGATTTTTCTGTGGTTAAAAGACGTTCGAAGTAGTGCAAGTAACGCGATGGTCCCTCTAGAAGACACAAACCTTAACTCGATTATGTGACCGTCTTGAACTGCCCTTTGAACCTTCGGGTTTGGGGGAGTACGGCGTGCCACATGTGAGGCGTTGGCTTGACCCTTCTACGGCTGGACCGTTGGTACTGAGGTATCAAGTGAATGTCTTTGAACCTATTTCATGTGTTGATCGGTGTTGGGAAAACTTGGGTGTTCGAATGTTCGATCGGAAAGTTTGATATATTCTATTTATCCGGAATTGGATACAATAATTGAAATTCATAAACAGTTATGAGATAACTGGATGAATGTTATAAATCTAGCAGTTTAGTCCCATACGATATTGAAAAGAGTTTTCGATAATGAGACTAAAATGCGGGATTTATATCTGTTAGGCATGCGATGTCTAAAGTTGTTACGGATTCCAATTGTTGTAGTTTTACACTTTCTTTTCTGTGACCGTAAGTGTAGTATGTCCATATCGCCGGTTTCGTTGCTATACGTCAACGACAATTGGGGTATGCATACTTACTTACGTTGATGACATGTGATGTTATGTGTTGCTGGTTATGATATATTGGATTGTCGTGTTTGAATAGCCGGGGGTTTTTATGTGAGATGAGTGTTTTTAATTTTCATTCATGTAAAAACTTGTATGTAATATTCTTTTATTCGGGGCACTTCCAGGTTGCGGAAGCTGTCACCCTTTGTATATTATTTACTTTTCCACATTAGGATAGACCCAAGGAGGGGAGCACAAGTAACCGGGTTCTGGGGTCCAGTGGGAGACCAACTCGAGGAGTCGAGTCCGGGTCTCCTAACCCTAGAATTGGCAGGGTTGCTTGCCGCTCTCGTAGGGCTCTAGGGGTGTGGGATTGGCTATTCATCACGACCGTGGAATCCGTGTTTTATACTGGCTCGTATTGAAAACACGGACGTCCTAGTGTATCCAATATTTCATATGTTTATTCTGCTGCGATATCTGTGCTGTGACTCTGTGATGGATATAGTATATAGTATATATGATATATTATATAGACGTTACTTATGTTTTACACCCGCGCTAGCCCTGCCCTGCTCTGTCGTTAGTTACCTAACCTAACGGTGCACGAGGGGACATCGAGGCGAATGCGGATGGCATAAGTGTACGTCATATCTATCTGTGATGTTTAGGTATTTAAATGATGGGACTTCATTAATGTGATTAATGAAAGATAAGAAACCTAAGAGGTTGTGGAATCAAATTTTAAAATAAAACAGGTAGCTACAGTTCTTGCTTTGCATAGCGGTATATATGATATGCCCTGCACCTTATTCGATGAGGAAAGGACCGAGATCCCTTCACCGGGAGTGACTCCTTTAGCAATAACTGGCAGATGCTACACACTCGGTTTGCTTTTGATTGCTTTTGAGTTTTTGCTTTGCACAGCGATATATATGATATATCCCGCACCTCATTCGACGAGGAAAGGACCGAGATCCCTTCACCGGGAGTGACTCCTTTAGCAAAACCAGAAAAGCCTCAAAATCACTCCATTTTAAAAACTTCATTTGATTCTACAACGATATCAAGTTCATTACGCAATAGGTTTTCAGAAAAACCTGTCGTAGCCCTCCGTCATTTCAGATAAGTACTAGTTAGTATTCGTGCTACGTTTGTTGACTATGTTAAGGCGTAGTGTGCGGTAGCTAATTAGTGCTTATCTGTATAACCATATGATGCGATTGGATTAGGGTAGTCGTGCGACTGTAGCGTCTCGAAAAGTCGTTTTGGTGTTTTCTTGAAATTCGGTGAAAATTCGGTATTTTTCCGAAAACCGTCTTTCTCGATATTTTGCAGTTTAGGGCTAATTATACCTAAAAAGGATAGGTAATTTCTTGTTTTTAGTAGCTAATGAGTTATTTATGAAATTTTGGTCATTTAAAAATTTTTCCCTATTTTTCAATTTTTTAATATTATTTTAAGCCGGTAAGAAAATACATTAAATAAGCGATAAATACAAATTTTTCCGGGCTAATTTTAATCTCTAAAATTATGATAATTATATTCTAGTGATAACATGAATTTTTAGTAATTTATTTTGATTTTTAACAAATTTTTGTGATTTGAAACGAATTTATTGAATTTTGGGCTAAAACTTGCAATTTTTGAGTTGTAGGGGGCCTTTTTGCATAAAATTTCTTTTGTAAAACCCCTCTATCTTTTTCCTCAGCCCTAGGACAGCCCCACCTTGTGTGAGACCAGAAATTTCTGGCCTCTCTCTTCTTGGTTTCTTTCTTGAGTTAAATTGTTGGTTTTTGGATTTATTTTAATTTATAATGGATAAAGTATGATACATTGACTTTGGAACTTGACCCTTGACCTTCCCACTCACCCCACACCCTCCCCCATACCTCATTCTGGCCGAAATTCCTGCACACCCTCTTCTTCCTCTCTTTTCTTTTCATTTTTCTTCAATTTCTTCAAGAAATACATCAAAATCCATGATTTAATTCAAAAATCCAAACAAAAATCCTTATGCTATCATTATCCTTAGCCATTCTTGCTTGGACCTTGGTGTTGAGGCCATCAATTGGAGCAAATTTTCTTGCTTGATCCATAGATCAAGAGGTATAATTCTCATCAAGTTGCTTTCTTTTGCTAAAAATTCCTTTAATTGTATGGTTAGTGTTAAAAGTTAGCTTATTTCTAATCTAGTTTAAAAGAGTAGTTTGTTTAAATTAGGGTTTTGAAGCCATGATAATTAATTAAGTTGTTTATTAGTTAATCTAGTTGTTAGTGAACTAATCTATATGGTTACCTTGTTATGTAGTCTTTAATTATGCTAATTTAGGTAATTTTAGAAGTTGATTTTAGTTGTAAATTATTGTTTTTAAATTTTCAAGAGAAGGTTTTTGTATGGAATTGATATTTGAAACTTGATTAGTGAGTTGATTAAGTTTTAGAAAGCATTATTTAATTGATTTAAACCTAATTTGCTATCTAGTGTTTTGCTAACCTTAATCTAAGAGGTGAACTTGCTAATTGGGGTTGAAATTAGTGTTAATTAAGTTTTTCAAGTATGGTTTTTGATTTGCAATTGCTATTTATAAAAATCAAGAAAGGGTTTGGTTGTGGAATATAGGTTTTGGAGCATGGTTAATGTGTTGTAATTAGTGGGTGTGGATTGCTTGTAGTGTGCTTGGGTGAGTATGCTTTATTGTAGTCGTTTTGTCGCAAATCGGCGATTTTTGCACCGATTTTTGGAATGTATATGCTTACTAGATTTTTATATAAATTATGTGATGGACTATTTTTGATATCTTGATGATTGTAATGGCTTGTCCTACGACTTTTAGGATGCGTGAGTGCGGTTTTTGGGTAGTCGGGTTTTAGTTTTGCCGGGTGACCCAAATCGGCGTTTTTGGCAGTTTTTGCGATTTTCGCGTGTGTTCCGCGCACTTTGTACACGTTGTACCTAGCTAGCGAACTTTAGTAGTTTCGTTGGGGTTTACGTCGTTCTTGATATGTAACCTTATAATTGGTAATGATGTAAATTCCAGGTTCGGTCGCGGAAACGTCAGACGCGGCGCGAAAGGGAAAGGCGGTGATTGGACACAGCTAGCCAGGGATCCCGGTGAGTAGATTTAACATCTACGGGGGACGATCGTTTGGATGGTGCAAGTCGCCCGATAGATTTAGTAAACTGAAAATAAAATAGTAAACTGGATAACCACTTGTGACATTAGAATAATAATACTGGCATGATAATTGCTGCAATTAGATCAATATGTTATACCCATATACGCAAACTCAATTGTAGGACACATGCACCATTACCAGGTCTTTATATGAAGCACGAGCACTATTCATGTTTACACACACACCCTGGTAATTGCCATGCCACCACACTAGATAACTTTTAAATTGAAACCTTTTACTAATTGATACTTAAACCGGTGCTATTGCCTTTAATTCCTTAAAATGAAACCGTAGAATTGCTATTCATGTGCATGTACTTCATCATATTAATTGTTCATGCTTAATCCATTAATCACACATCGCAACTTGATTATTGATATCATATGCATTCATTATCACTGATATATGCACTTATGAGGATTTCTTGAGATTTTATGATATTGCTGGATTTCGGGGGAAAACCGCAAAATTTCCAAACTTATGATATTTTTAAAACATGTAAATTGCGGTTTTCTAGTGATGTAAGTGTCGTCCACCATGAGTTTACTGTGGCTTTGGAAATCCGTGTCGAGGAGTGGAGGAACCGGCACGGGTACATGGTGGGCCCGGTAAGGTACCCCGGGGCAAGAGGAATGTGGTGATGACGTTGAGCCTGGCAGGGGACGGATTACCTACCGGTGACTGTTTGGGACGGCGGATATCCAGAGGATACCGACCGTGGCCACTAGATGATGAGATATTGATATTTGAGATGGGTCAGCCGGACGGCTGAGGCCAGCGATACATTTATGAGATTTGAGACAGCTTTTGGGGTGTCGTTGCTGGACACCGGTTTTCGTCGATTCATTGACATTTGCTGGCATTCTAAAAGAGTTTCAAAAACAACATCTGATAAAATATTTTTATATATAAACCTATTGAGACCTCAGATATTCATGTTGCATACATATTCGTACACTGATGTTGTATACACACCTGCTAGTATATCCATATTGCATACATACTCGCCATTATGTCCTGCCTTACCTGTATATAGATGCTAGGATGCTTGTGTGCATGCATTCGATAGCCTGTGTAAATGTTATTTATTACTCACGAGTTGGCAACTCACCCCCGTTGTGCCATAGCCTGTTGCAGGTCCGCTCCGTCAGTTCAGTAGCGGCGGGTGCGCTTGCTTCTTTTGCCTCTTTTGCCTGGACTCGAGATTTGCTCATAGGTGGGTTATGTTAATATTTTTGTACCACCTTGTATATTCTTTGCATCTAGTGTACTCCATCTACTGTTTCTACCAGATTATTGTATATTGACCTAGAGATGAGACTGTGAGGTTTGTGGATTTTATGCTGTATTTTGGGGGTCGAGCTCACTTGAGCCGACATGCTACTTTTTCATGCTTCCTTATGCTTTATTATGATTATTATGCTTGCTGTCATTTACATTGCGTGGGATTTGTGACCGCCTTGTGGCGAAGAGCTAGCTCCCGCTTGGGGATGCCCTATTTTGTTGGATTCATGTATATATTTTGTTGTACCCATTTTTGGGGGTCAGTATTTACAAAGGAGACTCTGCCGAAATTTTCGGGAAAAATTGGTATTGTTTTTAAAAAGGGTTTTACATGACTTGTTTGATAACTCGCTTTCAATTGATTGGGTTTTCTTCACTCTTTTGCTTAATTGGTTTTGTTTTCTGGGCTTTGGCTTACTTATTTTACGGACGTCTTTAGACGTTTCGTAAACTTAAGTGCCAGTCACGTTCCGTACCCTGCGGGTCGTGACAAAGTTGGTATCAGAGCGATAGGTTTACCTTTGTGAGTGTAGGAGGACCCTTGGTAGATGGAGTAAGTGACTTAAGCAGGGTAACGTAGCGTGCGTATGTCCGCGGCATACTTACGATACGGTACTCCGCCTAAGTGACTTTAGGATACTTGCTTGGAAATTTCTTTCTTCAATTCCGTGTATCCTATGATCCTATTGCACTGTCCTTATTATCCTTTTCCTGTACCAGCCACTATGCCGCCGAAGGCTACGAGGGCACAGAGGGCTGCCGTCAGAGACGAGATTCGAGCTGGCTCGTCCGAGACTAGGACTGAGCAGGGTGGTATGCCTACGCCGCAGGGACAGACTGATCCGCATTCCCCAGGTCGCATGGATAGGCTTGAGTCCGGTATGGAGGAGCTGCGACAGATGATGGGAGGCATGCAGGAGTTACGACAGATGGTGGAATCGTTAGTAGAGGTCAATCGAGCACAGAGATCGGATATTACTCCCCCTGCAGTCATTTCGAGACCGAGTCGGATTCGCACTGATATGATAGCACCTAGGAGGGTTCGCAGAGGCTGTGGTGGATTCTTTAGGGGCCAGTTATATCGCCTTCACCCATATGGTCAGCAGCCATGGTTAGGATGTTTTTGGTGTGGTAGCCTGCATCATCGTATCAGAGACTGTCCGGTGAGACGACAGGGAGCAGCGACAGTTCCGCATGTGACCCTACCACCATCACCACCCCCTCCTCAGAGAGCCCTACTTTCTACCCCAGGCGATGCTCCACGCCAGTTAGGTGCACCGAGAGGCCGAGGACGTGGCGGTCCTGTTCAGAGAGGACGAGGAGGCAGAGGCCGAGGTCGAGGTCCGCCCGCTATCGGTGGAGGACAGGCCCGAGTATTTGCTTTGACACCGCAGGATGCGCAGGCATCCAATGCCGTTGTGACAGGTACTTTGCCAGTTTGTTCTTTCGACGCGCGGGTATTATTCGACCCAGGTTCCACACATTCGTATGTCTCTACACACTTTGCACCGATGTTGGGCCGTGAGTCGTCGTCGTTGGATCAGCCGCTTGTTGTTGTTACTCCGGTAGGCGAGTCGTTTGTCGCTCGGTTTGTATTTCGTTTGTGTTCCGTTCGTATCGGGGAGAGGGATTCATCAGTTGATTTGATACTCCTCGATATGTTGGACTTTGATGTGCTTCTAGGCATGGATTGGCTAGCCACTTGTTATGCTTCGGTGGACTGCCGTGAGAAGGCAGTCAGATTTAGCTTTCCGGGAGAGCCAGTCCTTGTTATTCAGGGAGACCGCAGTGTCGCCCTTCCCAGCTTAATTTCTTCTCTTCGCGCTGGTCAGCTCTTGCGGAAGGGATGTCAGGGATTCTTAGCGTTTGTTTGTGATACTCGAGCTTCAGAGATTCCGTTGGACCGGGTCCCGGTAGTTTGTGAGTTCCCTGATGTTTTCCCTGATGAGCTACCTGGGCTACCGCCTGAGCGCAATGTTGAGTTCGGCATTGATTTGATTCCCGGTTCGGGGCCTATTTCTATACCGCCTTATCGGATGGCCCCGGCAGAGCTTCGAGAGCTGAAGGATCAGTTGCAGGATTTGTTGGACAAGGGGCTTATTCGACCGAGTGTTTCTCCGTGGGGTGCTCCGGTCCTGTTTGTCAAGAAGAAGGATGGAAGTTTGCGCTTATGTATCGACTACCGCCAGCTGAACAAAGTTACCGTTCGGAACAGATATCCGTTGCCGCGCATTGATGATTTGTTCGACCAGCTTCAGGGTGCGGGGTATTTTTTTCGAGGATCGACTTGCGATCAGGATACCATCAGCTGCGAGTTCGACAGGAGGATATACCGAGGACAGCTTTCCGCACGCGCTACGGCCACTACGAGTTTTTGGTGATGTCGTTCGGACTCACCAACGTCCCAGCAGCATTCATGGATTTGATGAACCGTACATTCAGGCCGTATCTTGACTTGTTCATCATCGTGTTTATCGACGATATCTTGGTGTACTCCCGGAGCAGAGAGGAGCACGAGCAGCACTTGCGGATTACGTTACAGACTCTGAGGGAGCACCAGCTGTTCGCGAAGTTCTCCAAGTGTGCATTCTGGCTGGACAGCGTCGGATTCTTGGGTCACGTGGTTACGAGAGACGGCATTTGTGTGGACCCGAAGAAGATTGAGGCTGTTCAGCAGTGGCCCCGACCTACATCGGTTACTGAGATCCGTAGTTTTCTAGGCTTGGCGGGCTACTACAGGCGTTTTGTTCAGGACTTCTCCCGTATAGCTGCACCGTTGACCAGTTTGACCCGGAAGGGAGTTCCTTTCGTTTGGACAGAGGAGTGCGAGCGCAGTTTTCAGCAGCTACGGACTTGTTTGACTACGGCGCCGGTATTATCTTTACCTTCGGGATCAGGCGGATTTGTTGTCTACTGTGATGCTTCGCGAGTGGGATTAGGATGCGTTTTGATGCAGCATGGCCGGGTGATCGCTTATGCTTCTCGGCAGTTGAAGAAGCATGAACAGAACTACCCCACTCATGATTTGGAGATGGCTGCAGTGGTCTTTGCACTGAAGATTTGGCGACATTACCTATACGGCGAGTCGTGTCAGATATTCACCGATCACAAGAGCTTAAAGTACATATTTCAGCAGCGAGACCTGAACCTCAGACAGCGTCGTTGGATGGAGTTGGTGAAAGACTACGACTACGAGATCTTATATCACCCAGGCAAGGCGAATGTGGTGGCAGATGCGTTGAGTAGGAGGCCCGGGGGTAGTCTATCCTTTTGCGCGCAGTGCAGAGGCAGTCGTCAGCAGATTGGCAGATGTTATGCGACAGCCGAGTTGAGTTCGAGTTCACTCAGACAGGGGGACAGCTCGCGCATGTTCGTGCACGCCCACAGTTGCTTGACCGTATATATGAGGCACAGCGCAGTGATGACCGTTGCTCAGAGATCATGGCACAGGTGGGACAGGGCAGATTTTCCGAGTTCGTGGTTGACGATCAGGGGATTTTACGATATGGATCTAGATTGTGCGTACCAGATGCTGATGGATTGCGGCGCGACATTCTTGAGGAGGCACACCGATCAGTGTATAGTGTCCACCCCGGTTCCACCAAGATGTACCATGATATGAGAGAGACCTACTGGTGGGACGGGATGAAGAGGGACATTGCGGAGTTCGTTTCGAGATGCCTGACTTGTCAGCAAGTCAAGGCCGAGCACCAGAGGCCCGCAGGAGAGCTACAGCCGTTACCCATTCCAGAGTGGAAATGGGAGCAGATTTCGATGGATTTCGTTGTGGGTCTACCCAGGACCAGTCGAGGGTACGACTCCATCTGGGTGATCGTGGATAGATTGACGAAAGCGGCTCACTTCCTTGCAGTGAAGACGACTTTCAGCTTCGCTCAGTATGCTCAGCTCTATATTGACGAGATCGTGCGACTACACGGCGTACCGACTTGTATCGTGTCAGATCGAGGCACTCAGTTCACCAGCCGACTTTGGCAGAGACTCCAGGAGGCTTTGGGCACTCGTTTAAGCTTCAGCACAGCGTTTCATCCGCAGACCGACGGACAGTCAGAGCGGACCATTCAGACTCTCGAGGACATGCTCAGAGCGTGCGTTTTAGACTTTGGTGGTAGCTGGGATCGTCATTTACCTCTAGTGGAGTTCTCCTATAACAACAGCTTCCAGGATACGATTCAGATGGCACCTTTCGAGGCATTGTATGGGAGGAGATGCAGATCGCCCGTTTGTTGGACAGAGCTCAGCGGGAGCAGCATTTTGGGGCCGCAGCTTGTTGAGGAGACGACAGCGAAGATACAGTTGATCCGAGACCGGATGAGAGCGGCTCAGAGCAGGCGAAATCGTATGCAGACAGGCGCCGTCGCAGGTTAGAGTTCGCAGTTGGCGACCATGTTTTTCTGAAAGTCTCCCCGATGAAGGGCGTGATGCGTTTTGGGCGAAAGGGGAAGCTTAGCCCTAGATTCGTAGGTCCCTTCGAGATCCTCGAGCGGGTTGGCGCTGTTGCATATCGTTTGGCTCTTCCTCCCAGCTTTCCCGATGTTCACCCCGTCTTCCATGTTTCGATGCTCCGCAAGTACCTTCACGACCCTTCGCATACGATTCAGCACCCGACAGTCCAGCTAGAGCGCGACCTTTCCTTTGCAGAGCAGCCGGTGGCCATCCTGGATCGGCAGGTGAAGAAGTTGAGGTCGAAGGTTATACCAACCGTCAAGGTCCTTTGGCGTAGCCCAAGCAGCGAGGAGGTTACCTGGGAGACCGAGGGCGAGATGAGGAAGAAATATCCCCATCTCTTTGAAGGTACGCGTAGCTATATTTTTAAATTCGGGGACCGAATTTCTTTAAGGGGAGAAGATTGTAGCGTCTTGAAAAGTCGTTTTGGTGTTTTCTTGAAATTCGGTGAAAATTCGGTATTTTTCCGAAAACCGTCTTTCTCGATATTTTGCAGTTTAGGGCTAATTATACCTAAAAAGGATAGGTAATTTCTTGTTTTTAGTAGCTAATGAGTTATTTATGAAATTTTGGTCATTTAAAAATTTTTCCCTATTTTTCAATTTTTTAATATTATTTTAAGCCGGTAAGAAAATACATTAAATAAGCGATAAATACAAATTTTTCCGGGCTAATTTTAATCTCTAAAATTATGATAATTATATTCTAGTGATAACATGAATTTTTAGTAATTTATTTTGATTTTTAACAAATTTTTGTGATTTGAAACGAATTTATTGAATTTTGGGCTAAAACTTGCAATTTTTGAGTTGTAGGGGGCCTTTTTGCATAAAATTTCTTTTGTAAAACCCCTCTATCTTTTTCCTCAGCCCTAGGACAGCCCCACCTTGTGTGAGACCAGAAATTTCTGGCCTCTCTCTTCTTGGTTTCTTTCTTGAGTTAAATTGTTGGTTTTTGGATTTATTTTAATTTATAATGGATAAAGTATGATACATTGACTTTGGAACTTGACCCTTGACCTTCCCACTCACCCCACACCCTCCCCCATACCTCATTCTGGCCGAAATTCCTGCACACCCTCTTCTTCCTCTCTTTTCTTTTCATTTTTCTTCAATTTCTTCAAGAAATACATCAAAATCCATGATTTAATTCAAAAATCCAAACAAAAATCCTTATGCTATCATTATCCTTAGCCATTCTTGCTTGGACCTTGGTGTTGAGGCCATCAATTGGAGCAAATTTTCTTGCTTGATCCATAGATCAAGAGGTATAATTCTCATCAAGTTGCTTTCTTTTGCTAAAAATTCCTTTAATTGTATGGTTAGTGTTAAAAGTTAGCTTATTTCTAATCTAGTTTAAAAGAGTAGTTTGTTTAAATTAGGGTTTTGAAGCCATGATAATTAATTAAGTTGTTTATTAGTTAATCTAGTTGTTAGTGAACTAATCTATATGGTTACCTTGTTATGTAGTCTTTAATTATGCTAATTTAGGTAATTTTAGAAGTTGATTTTAGTTGTAAATTATTGTTTTTAAATTTTCAAGAGAAGGTTTTTGTATGGAATTGATATTTGAAACTTGATTAGTGAGTTGATTAAGTTTTAGAAAGCATTATTTAATTGATTTAAACCTAATTTGCTATCTAGTGTTTTGCTAACCTTAATCTAAGAGGTGAACTTGCTAATTGGGGTTGAAATTAGTGTTAATTAAGTTTTTCAAGTATGGTTTTTGATTTGCAATTGCTATTTATAAAAATCAAGAAAGGGTTTGGTTGTGGAATATAGGTTTTGGAGCATGGTTAATGTGTTGTAATTAGTGGGTGTGGATTGCTTGTAGTGTGCTTGGGTGAGTATGCTTTATTGTAGTCGTTTTGTCGCAAATCGGCGATTTTTGCACCGATTTTTGGAATGTATATGCTTACTAGATTTTTATATAAATTATGTGATGGACTATTTTTGATATCTTGATGATTGTAATGGCTTGTCCTACGACTTTTAGGATGCGTGAGTGCGGTTTTTGGGTAGTCGGGTTTTAGTTTTGCCGGGTGACCCAAATCGGCGTTTTTGGCAGTTTTTGCGATTTTCGCGTGTGTTCCGCGCACTTTGTGCACGTTGTACCTAGCTAGCGAACTTTAGTAGTTTCGTTGGGGTTTACGTCGTTCTTGATATGTAACCTTATAATTGGTAATGATGTAAATTCCAGGTTCGGTCGCGGAAACGTCAGACGCGGCGCGAAAGGGAAAGGCGGTGATTGGACACAGCTAGCCAGGGATCCCGGTGAGTAGATTTAACATCTACGGGGGACGATCGTTTGGATGGTGCAAGTCGCCCGATAGATTTAGTAAACTGAAAATAAAATAGTAAACTGGATAACCACTTGTGACATTAGAATAATAATACTGGCATGATAATTGCTGCAATTAGATCAATATGTTATACCCATATACGCAAACTCAATTGTAGGACACATGCACCATTACCAGGTCTTTATATGCAGCACGAGCACTATTCATGTTTACACACACACCCTGGTAATTGCCATGCCACCACACTAGATAACTTTTAAATTGAAACCTTTTACTAATTGATACTTAAACCGGTGCTATTGCCTTTAATTCCTTAAAATGAAACCGTAGAATTGCTATTCATGTGCATGTACTTCATCATATTAATTGTTCATGCTTAATCCATTAATCACACATCGCAACTTGATTATTGATATCATATGCATTCATTATCACTGATATATGCACTTATGAGGATTTCTTGAGATTTTATGATATTGCTGGATTTCGGGGGAAAGCCGCAAAATTTCCAAACTTATGATATTTTTAAAACATGTAAATTGCGGTTTTCTAGTGATGTAAGTGTCGTCCACCATGAGTTTGCTGTGGCTTTGGAAATCCGTGTCGAGGAGTGGAGGAACCGGCACGGGTACATGGTGGGCCCGGTAAGGTACCCCGGGGCAAGAGGAATGTGGTGATGACGTTGAGCCTGGCAGGGGACGGATTAGCTACCGGTGACTGTTTGGGACGGCGGATATCCAGAGGATACCGACCGTGGCCACTAGATGATGAGATATTGATATTTGAGATGGGTCAGCCGGACGGCTGAGGCCAGCGATACATTTATGAGATTTGAGACAGCTTTTGGGGTGTCGTTGCTGGACACCGGTTTTCGTCGATTCATTGACATTTGCTGGCATTCTAAAAGAGTTTCAAAAACAACATCTGATAAAATATTTTTATATATAAACCTATTGAGACCTCAGATATTCATGTTGCATACATATTCGTACACTGATGTTGTATACACACCTGCTAGTATATCCATATTGCATACATACTCGCCATTATGTCCTGCCTTACCTGTATATAGATGCTAGGATGCTTGTGTGCATGCATTCGATAGCCTGTGTAAATGTTATTTATTACTCACGAGTTGGCAACTCACCCCCGTTGTGCCATAGCCTGTTGCAGGTCCGCTCCGTCAGTTCAGTAGCGGCGGGTGCGCTTGCTTCTTTTGCCTCTTTTGCCTGGACTCGAGATTTGCTCATAGGTGGGTTATGTTAATATTTTTGTACCACCTTGTATATTCTTTGCATCTAGTGTACTCCATCTACTGTTTCTACCAGATTATTGTATATTGACCTAGAGATGAGACTGTGAGGTTTGTGGATTTTATGCTGTATTTTGGGGGTCGAGCTCACTTGAGCCGACATGCTACTTTTTCATGCTTCCTTATGCTTTATTATGATTATTATGCTTGCTGTCATTTACATTGCGTGGGATTTGTGACCGCCTTGTGGCGAAGAGCTAGCTCCCGCTTGGGGATGCCCTATTTTGTTGGATTCATGTATATATTTTGTTGTACCCATTTTTGGGGGTCAGTATTTACAAAGGAGACTCTGCCGAAATTTTCGGGAAAAATTGGTATTGTTTTTAAAAAGGGTTTTACATGACTTGTTTGATAACTCGCTTTCAATTGATTGGGTTTTCTTCACTCTTTTGCTTAATTGGTTTTGTTTTCTGGGCTTTGGCTTACTTATTTTACGGACGTCTTTAGACGTTTCGTAAACTTAAGTGCCAGTCACGTTCCGTACCCTGCGGGTCGTGACAGCGACTTTGTTGACTATGTTAAGGGTCGTGCGGGTGGGTTTAATTCAATAGGGAAATGACGGGTTGAACTTGACTAGCACTTATGATTTGTTGACTATGTTAAGGTCATATAGCTGCTAGGGGCAAAAGATTATCGGGAATTTCAAGTGTTGAAATTTGCAATGAGATTGCATACCTTCTATGAGATAGTTGGATCCCGATACCCACTGCGAGTAAGAGTTACTCCTGGGAGAATTTTATACATTACAATTAGTCGATCAAGTAGGTGTCTAGAAAGGTGTTAACGAGGTTACGCCTCTGGGAAAACGAGGTTTACAGTAATTAGGTTCGTGCGAAAGCACGGGGGACCTCCCTCAAAGTACCGACACTGGCCTGGCTGAAAGATTGGCGAACTTGTAGTGTGTAATTAATCCCGGCTAGTCTTTCCTTTTAGGGTTTGGAGGAAGATTTGATAAAAAGCAGTGGGAGCCATCCTGATTAGATAAGATAATAACCAATCTGATCTTGCAAGAGCATACGCTAAAGTGTTTTCTTCTCTCTCTCTCCAGGTAGCGACCATTTCATGCCTTAATAAAGATAATAATATGGATGTATTGACCGAACCCGCATGTTATACTGTGCTGGGGAACGTTGGTTCCGTTCATTCTTATAAGAGTTATAGGAATGAACAGGATATAGGGGAATACCAGGATTCCCATGCCACCCGAATGAAGAAAGTACATGATGATGCATTTTCTTCGGGTGTGTTCGTTACTGAGAACTGTTTCTCCATTTGCTCTACGTCCTGGGTATTGGATACCGGGTCGGAATCCCATATATGTAATCAGTTACATGGGCTAAGGAGAGGTAGAGAACTTGGAGAAGGTGATAAAGACATTAGGGTTGGAAATGGTGCAATTGTTGCAGCTAAGACTGTCGGGGAATATCACCTTGTATTACCAACTGGTAATACATTGGTTCTGAACGAATGCTATTACATGCCGAACCTGATATGCAACATTATATCGGTTTCTTTGCTAAGTAAAGAAGGATATAATTTTGTATTACAGGACAATGTTATGAACATTTTCCATAACCAAAAGTTGGTTGGATCAGGCACGTTATGCAATGGCATTTATGTTCTAAATCAATCAACAGTTCTAAACATAACAAACACACAAAAGAGGAAGCGTCCTGAACTCAACGAATCCTTCTTGTGGCATTGTAGACTGGGTCACATCAATGTGACACGACTGGCTAAGTTGCATAAAGATGGATATTTGAAACCTTTCGAATTTTCATCTTATGACACATGCCAGTCATGTCTCAAAGGCAAGATGACCAAGACTCCGTTTACGGGACACGGAGAAAGAGTTACCGAACTCTTAGGACTGATACATAGTGATGTATGTGGTCCCATGTCTACACATGCTAGGGATGGTTCTTCGTACTTCATTACATTCACTGACGATCTCTCTAGATTCGGATATGTGTTCCTAATGAAACACAAATCAGAAGCTTTTGAGAAATTTAGAGAATATAAACAAGAAGTCGAGAACCAAACCGGAAAAAGTATTAAAATCCTTCGATCTGATCGAGGAGGTGAATACTTGAGCAATGAATTCCTGGACTTCCTAAAAGAGAATGGGATTCTCTTTCAGCTGACTCCTCCATATACACCACAGCACAACGGTGTATCTGAACGGAGGAACCGCACCCTATTAGATATGGTGCGCTCTATGATGAGCACAGCTGAGTTACCTATTTCCTTCTGAGGATATGCGCTGGAGACAGCAGCATACCTATTGAATCAAGTTCCATCTAAATCTGTACCTCCACACCATATGAGATATGGAGTGGGAAGAGACCATATTTTAAACGAGTTAAAATATGGGGTTGTCCGGCCTATGTCAAAAGACAAAATCCAGACAAACTCGAGGCACGGTCAGTTCTTTGCAAGTTTGTGGGATATCCTAAGAATTCCCAAGGATATTTATTCTACCATGCTGAAGAACAAAAAGTGTTTGTTTCTCAATATGCCACCTTTTTAGAAAAGGAATTTCTTGAAAAAGAAATTAGTGGCAAAGTGGTAGAGCTGGAAGAGGTTCCAGATACACAAACAGTAACTGAAGATTTAGTGAAACCAGAAGATTCAGTAGCTCCCAATGAACCTCAGCCTCTCCGCCGATCTAGTAGGGTTCCTCGCCAACCTGAGAGATACTACGGTTTTCTCATGGACGGTGGGAGCGAGGATTGCATCATGGAGGATGATGACCCAACTAGCTTCGAGCAGGCCATCACGAGTAGGGACTCAGTGAAATGGCTGGATGCTATGCGGTCCGAGATGGATTCCATGTACACCAACAAAGTATGGACTTTGGAAGTTGCTCCTGAAGGGGTAAAACCCATTGGGAGCAAATGGATCTTCAAGAAGAAATTTGGTGTAGATGGGAAAGTGGAGACTTTCAAAGCTAGACTTGTAGCAAAGGGTTTTCGTCAAAGACCAGGTGTGGACTATGACGAAACCTTTTCTCCAGTGGCTATGCTTAAATCCATCCGAATCATGCTTGCCATTGCTGCCTTTCATGACTACGAAATCTGGCAAATGGATGTTAAGACCGCCTTTCTAAATGGTGATTTAGAAGAGTGCGTGTACATGACTCAGCCAGAGGGCTTCGTAGACAGTGGGAGCAGCGGGAAGGTGTGCAAGCTGCTTAAATCCATTTATGGATTAAAGCAAGCATCGCGGAGTTGGAACATCTGCTTTGACGTCGTTATCAAAGAGTTTGATTTCGTCAAAAATCCAGATGAACCATGTATCTACAAGAAGGTGGCAGAGAGTAAGGTTGTCTTCCTCGTATTGTACGTGGACGACATACTCTTGATAGGAAATGATATTCCTATGCTGCAATCGGTCAAGCTCTTCTTATCACAAAGATTCTCAATGAAAGATCTTGGTGATGCCTCCTGCATATTGGGGATCAGGATCTATAGAGATAGATCCAAACGGATTTTGGGATTGTCCCAATCCAGGTACATTGACACCATACTAAAGAGGTTTAGTATGGAAGAGTCCAAGCGTGGGAACATGCCTACGATCTCTGGAGTCACTCTCTCCAAAGAGATGTCTCCCAAGACTGATTTGGAGAGAGCTCGCATGCAAGGGATACCCTATGCTTCGGCAGTAGGCTCTATCATGTATGCGATGCTATGTACCAGACCCGATGTAGCATACTCACTAAGTGTAGTGAGCAGGTATCAAGCTGATCCTGGAGAGAGTCACTGGACAGCTGTGAAGAGCATTCTCAAGTACTTACGAAGGACTAGAGATATGTTCTTGGTGTATGGTAATGGAGAACTCCAAGTGGAGTCCTTTACCGATTCCAGCTTCCAGAGTGATAAGGACGACTCTAAGTCGCAGTCGGGTTTTGTCTTTACCCTTTACGGAGGGGCGGTTAGCTGGAAAAGTTCCAAGCAGGAAACCGTGGCAGACTCGACGATGGAGGCTGAATACAACGCTGCCAACGATGCTGCTAAAGAAGCTGTCTGGGTCAAGAAGTTCATTACTGAACTTGGAGTGGTTCCATCCATTGAGCATCCAATACCTTTGTATTGCGATAACAATGGAGCGGTGGCTTTGGCCAAGGAACCCAGGTCCCATCAGCGATCCAGGCATATTCTGAGGCGGTATCACCTGATCCGGGAGATAGTTGATCGCCGGGAGATCGAGGTCAGGAGGGTTGACACGAAGAACAACACGGCGGATCCACTCACGAAGGCCATTCCCCAGATACAGTTTGAGAGACTCTTCGGGATGCCCGGTATGAGATACTACAGCAGCTGGCCCTAGTGCAAGTGGGAGATTGTTAGTTGTATGTATGCCCTAGAGGCCAGTATTGTATAGATTATGTATATTATATTGGATGCTTGGACATATATAGAGATGACTTTCTTGCTCGACATGATAGTATGCTATCTGGTTGCTATTTATCTTAACATGTACACTAGTCTCTTTATACTGTCTTATAGTTACATGTTGGTAAAGCCCTTAGGATTTGTACTTGACTACCTAGACTATGATGCAGATCATACTAGTGGGGACATGGTAGTCCATAAGTACATCCTTCAAGGTCCCTAGTCGTAGGTGTATCGAGACGGGGCATCGATATACCAGAGTAGACTAGCGTATACGCTTCTCGACCCATGTGATGGGCGATGGATGATCCCATATCCATTGGTGTTTGACATCAGAGATGGTGTACGGGTGCTCAGTGGAGACTGGGTACACTGGACGGACTCGCCGAGAACTCCCAGATGGTATTATACCTCACGTCAGATGGCAGTTCTCAGGTGACACTTGTACAGATTAGTCTGTAGACCCGAGATCGTCATAGAGTCTTGTGTGATTCCCACTGTGCTTTGATCTCCACCTTACCACGTCCATGAGGGCGTGCAAAACGGTGGTCTTTGGGTACAGTCCCGAATCACATGGAGGCAATGAGCGATAGGAGGGGTTTCGTCTCTCCCGGTATTGGGAGTTGATGTTGCGCAGTGCTCGATTGGCCGTAACAGGGAAGTCCCTGGCCAGGGCTGATTAGAGATTTGCTGGTAAGTGTTACCAGTAGTTTCTCGACCCGTTATGAGCCTCACATCAGCACGACTTATCGGGTTATTGGGGTCTGACGTATACCACCCCTAGACTTGATATGCGACATATCAAACGAAGAGACCGGACTGTATGGTAAGTGTTACTGGTCGGATTCGCAGGAGTGTGAGCGGGCTAGATCGTCGATCTTCTGATCGCTCAATACCCAGGTGGCCGTTACGTTTAGCAGACCGCTTGCGGCTTGTGGGTGCTTGATATGATCATCATCTGCTACCGGCGTATTGACGAGTCTTTAGAGTCCTACACAGAGGTTTCCTGGCTCAAGCGAAACGAAATAGGAGCGCATATGAGATATGTGCAGGACCGAGAATGATGCGTGTATGTGATACCGCATTTCATTCTCGTGATAAATGTTTCGATTGGTTATATTCGATATGACCTAGTTATCGAATCATTGATTCGATAAATCGATACATTGAATACTAGTCGGTTGTGTGCGACATGACCGGATCATTGAATCAAATGTTGATTTAATGATTTAATGCATAATTATATATTTGATATATTGCATTCCATTAACTAGTATTGGTTCACTTTAAACGGATTTTTCTCACTTGATGCACATTGTATATGTGATATGCTTTCGTGCACATTTTTGTATCATGTTTGATGATACTTGATCATTTAGTTAAGTGTATAGAATTAATCCATGGTTAATTGATAATTAGGGTTTTGCATATTTGTTTATTTATTTATTTGTTTATTTATTTATTTGAAATAAATTAAGATAAGAATGGTGGCTCTTTTTGTTTTAAGTTGAAGCTTCATGAAGCTTTGACTTTGCTAACCATCCTTATCTTCATGCTTAACCCTAACCCATCCAAGTGACCATGGTTAATTCTCTACACTTAACCCTAGTTCAAGTTATGATAAGTATTTGATTTAATTTTATTTTATCACAAGACTTATCATATTCTTTTCTTGAGCTCATCTTCTTCTTCTTCTTCAAGCTTGCTACAACAATGGCAACTTGAGATCTAGTGAGATAAATCCAATTCCAAAGTGAACCCACCTCCTATTTCTTCACCCTCTACCTCTTGCCAAGTTGTTTTGGGTGTTTACTTCACAAGTTTCACAAGTTTGTGAAGTCGGAGCTTGAGTTTGTGCAACCTCGACGTAGATCGTCTTTGACACAAAGCCGACGACCTATTCCGCTTGCTTTCCCGATGAAGCCGATGATCGAGTCGAGGATTCATGATGGACAGCGAGGGCATGACCACGTGGAGCTAAGGAGGCGGAAATCCGGATCTACAAAGGTTGTAGCATCTCAACTTTAGTTAAATAGTTAACTAGATTGTAGTTTCGCCTAAACATCTAGTAAACGATCCATGTTAGGGTTTCTCGGCTTCCATAATTTTTAAAATTGGCATGGTCGATGCCTTGAAAGACTTCATTAGGATGCCTAGGAACCCTACAAGAGAACTTGAAGAGAGAGAGTGAGAAGATGATAATGATAATAATAATATGATAAAGAAAAAGCTTCTAACTTGATATATGAAACATAATGAATTATAAAGAAATGAATAATATGAGATTATTCATCATGTTTCAATAATTGAAGTGGGTGATTCATCATGTGAGTCATTAAGCAATTAATGATGCATTAATGATATGATGAATCACTCACAATGAGTCACTAATTCAATAAATGAGAATGCCACCTCTCCCTCCAAGTCATCACCTTCTAGAAGCTTCTCGGAAAATTACGAGAACGCCCCTCTCATCCGTGAAAACACGGAAAAAATTTAGACTGTATAAATCCAATAGCCTGATACTAGAATCTGGCTTAAACCAAAAGCCGGCTAGTAAAAACTGTCCGAATGTCGTACGTGCGTTCAAACACGTATGCGTCAGAACCTTTGTCGTAAAACCATACGACCTCTATATCTTTTCGCCTGGGTTTGGGAAATCTCTGTGTGGGACTCTAAAGACTCGACTACTACGCTGGCAGTGGGTTTAACCACAGACCGCAAGCGGCACTAGCTGTACGTAATGGTCCCCAGGTAGTTGTCGATAAGAAAGCTGATGATGTAACCCATCTGAAATCCTACTGAGCCTGTCTGTGACAATATCCGCGCAGTCCGGTCTATTCGTCTAAGAGTATCGCATGTATGGTCTAGGGAGGTGGTGGACGTCAGACCCCTAATAACCGTACAAGTCGTGTCGGTATGGCTCTATCACCATCCGAGAATCTACTGATCAACCTATCAGTAATTCTCAATCAGCCCTGGCCAGGGACTTATGGTAATGACCAACCGATCACCGTGCGATATCAACTCCCTATACCGGGAGAGACGAATCCCTAACAGTCACTCACTGCCTCCATGTGGCTCGGGACTGTGCCCAACTGAAACCTGTTTGCACGACTCCTTTGATCCGTGGTAGGGTAATAATCAAAGCACAGTGGGAACTCTCACGAGACAAATGATGACCTTAAGTCAACGGACTATCTGCACACATGTCACCTGAGAACTGCTATCTGACGTTAGGTATAATACCATCCAGTCAGTTCTCGGCGAGTCCTGTCCGGTGTACTCACACCCAATGAGCATCTGTATACAATCTTAGGTGAACACCACCAATGGTTGCGGGACCAATCCATTGCCCCTCGTCAGGGCCTAGATATGTATACACTAGTCTACTCCGGAGTATTGATGCCCAATCTCGATACTCCTGCGACCAGGGACATCTAAGGGTGTGCCTATTGACTATCCAGCTCCCACTAGTATGACTGCCATCACAACGCCGGTAGTCAGACAAACACCCTATGGGCTTTATCAACATATATATATAAATACCAAGTAAAATATATCATACGTTAAGACAAAGTCAAACCAAATAGCGTACTATCATATCAAGCAAGACTGTCATGTACATACATATCCCAAGCATCCTGTACAATGTAGGCCTCTAGGGCATATATATCCAACAATGACAACCCTCCTACCGGGTCTCATAGCCTGGAACAACAGTAGTGTCAAGTCTGGGTAGATAAGAACCTCCCTGTCACCGTCCTTGAGGCTACCGAAGTACCTCTCGGATGTCTGAGGTTACCCACCAAATCTGCGGAGTGGCTATTGGAATGTCAAACCTGATTGAATATATAGGTCCTATTAAATTTTCCGTAATCGTTCGTGGTTCTGGAATCACTTCCAGTTCTACCATACTCCCACTACTGTTTTCTGAAAAAATCCATTTTTACTAAAACTGTGGCGAGTCAAGAACAATATCACTATTGATCTTCCAAATGGTAGAATATCAACCCTCGTCATAGCCAGGGTCAACCCACAAACGTCCATTACAGAAACATGCCCTGAGTTATCCAGAGTCTGGTTTTAAGCATAAGCTGGACAACTCCCCGTACCTTAACATCTTTTAAGGTACGAACTATTCTATATCCAATATAGATAATTTGGCACTAATTTAATTGGAACCAGATTCAAATCATGCAGCTGTCTCCAGTGCATATCAACTTAATGGAAAGAGGCTAATCAGCATTACTCAACTTAGGAATCCATCCAATTATGAGCAACCTGAAAGAGAAACACGTTTCTCAAAACCATCACTATCATCTGAATACCAATCACAAGAATCTACATCTTTGATCTCTTTGAAGAATCCCGATACTTGTGACACCTGGTTCTCTACTTTATTCTTATACCCACAACTTCTCAAAACTTAGACCTTGTATTTCTACGAAACACTTGTCTAAATACTAGAGAAGTTATAAGTAAACAGAATATAGTATGAGGACCTACCCCTTTGTCCTGATGGACACTGGACAACATACAATACTCTGTATAAGTCCGCTGAGTTATGCAACTCATAACCTTTGCGTCGTAGGTTGAAAACTGTACCCTGGCGATTTCCTCAAATATCACCAATTACAACGAATTCCGATATAATGAGGATAATCACCTAATTCCCAATAACTTACTCCCACTCATCATCTGTAAAACCATACAGATATGAGAATGAAACCTGGTAAATACATACCCTGAAGTAAGTATCCAATCGGGAAAACAGCTTTCCTTTAACAATGCACTGAAACATGAAAATGTTTCGTAGGGGTATCCTGGTATTCATAGTAATGCCTCTTCCATAATCCAATTCATGACTTCAACCGTATATCTCTTTGCCATCTCTCTAAATCCCTTTATTTGTCTTAAGTCATTACCTTCTGTACACCATCGTTAGGCTAAATGGTTTTCTTCCTCCCCTACCGTTCGTCACCAGCCTATGGTTTGGAAGAAGACTATCCAGTAAGCATAATAGGTGTACCCTCCTAAACCAAGGAGTACTCGCATCTTGAGAGAAGGTGATGATAAAAGACAGCTGAATAAGACCTTATTCTTTTAAAGGTGAAATAGGAGTGGCGATGAAGTACGAAGTTTGGTCGTGAATGATAATAGTCGCAATTTACTTTGCCCTCTTTCTAATCCCTTTATTTTGTCTTTACATATTACCTTCTGCACACCCTACTTAGGCTAATTGGTTTTCTTCATTCCCTACCTTTCGGCACCTGCCTATGGTTTGGAATAAGACTATCCAATAAGCGTAATAGGTGTACTCTCCTAAACCAAGGAGCCCTCGCAACCTGAGAGAAGGTGATAATAAAAGACAACAGAATAAACCAATTCTATTTCTCCTGAACCTTGATCCATCCTTGAAGAAGTCCCTTCGAGTTCGTATATAACCATACGATGGATCTATCCAATGGAAGTGGATATCCGTAGTAATACGGGTGTTCTGAGAAATTCAAAGGGTAAAAGAAGGAGTGGCAATGACTTATGCAACTTAGACAATCCAAAAGCCAGTATTTTAAGAAGGTTTGGTCAACCTGGTCACTGAGTCATAGTCTAGGGTCGGTCAAAGGTCGCTGCCAAAGAGAGAGAGAAAAGAAACACTCTGCGTGCACTCTAACCTAGATCAGAATGGTTATCACTTTATCTAATCCGGAAACCTCCCACTGTACTGTCAAATTCTCCTCCAAACCTGAAAGAAGAATCAATCGGGATCACCCGAAGAGTAAACCAACTCATCAGTGGGAATCGGGATCCAACTCTCATCGCATGATAACGTGACGGAATCCACTCGCGTTATCACACTCCAAAAGGTATGCGCATGCCTGGCAAGCTTCAGTTTCTTTAGAAACTCCCGATGTGATTTTTACCCCATGCTCTTATGATCGTGACTAAGGGCCAACCCATCATAAGTCACATGTCAAGTTCTTCCCATCATTATCTTGTTAATTTGAACCCACCCGTACTCGCCCTTGACTAAGGGCCAACAAGGCTGTACGACTGTCCCAAACCAACACATCTATCTATGCAACATATGAACACCCCAGCAGCTACCAATCACTATGTCCTAGCTAAGGGCCAGACCAACATAGCTTGAATACTACTGACCATTCATATGAAATGACGGAGGGCTACGGCTGGTTTTTGGCGAAAAACCTTTAACGTAGTGAACTTGATATCGCTGAAGGAACCTGATAGCTTTTTAAAATATAGTGGCGAAAACCTTTTGCTAAAGAGGTCACTCCCGGTAAAGGGATCTCGGCTCTTTCCTCGTGGAATGAGGTGCAGGATATTCCACTGAATACCGCGATGCAAAGCAACATGTAATTGACTATAGTGAAGTTATTACCCTGACGCAAACTTCTGCCAAAGGGGTCAGTCCCGGTGAAGGGATATCGGCCCTTGCCCCGTCAAATGAGGTGCAGGATATTCCACTGAATACCGCTATGCATAACAAAAGGAAACGTCTTTCTAATAACACATTTTAAATTTGTTCCAACAACATCCAAACAGGTTTGTTTTCCTTTGCATTGATCAGAATCAACGCAGTCCCATCAAATAATCACACCAGAAAAGAACGAAAATAAAATGTACGTATATGCCATCCGCATTCGTCACTGGGTCCCGTCATCACCCGTTAGGTTACTTAACTAACGACAGAGCGGGGACTGGACTAGCGCGGGTGTAAAACATATACAACATCTAATAGTATATAAACCAATATACAATAATCGCTCCAGGCGTGATAATATGCAACATTACAGAAAAGTAATAAGCATCACAGAACAATACAGATAATCTGGGATCCCCGAGTTTCACAGAGCCGCTGCTGAAACCCGACGTTCCCCTGTCGTGTGGATAGCCTGTGCAATGAAACCTAGACCCCTACGGGTGCGGCAAGATACCCGCAAAAACCTGAAGCGAGGTAGTCCCCCACAGCATAGTGAATGGAACACCCGGCACTTCACGGAATCCGGTAAATTGAGCTCCCCTCCTTGGGTCAACCTGTACCCCCTACGAGTGCGGCGAATAGTCTGCCAATTCTAGAGTGAGGCCCCTCTGCCTCTCAAAGCCATGAGATGCGGACCTGTTGCCCCTCAGAACCCGGCTATCCGTGCACTCCGTCGCGGGGCAAAACCTAGTACAGTAATAAAAATAGTACAACAGGTACATCGACCGCAACCTGGTCGTGCCCCAAAAGAATATTATACAACAGGCAGTGACGGCAGTCCACATGTTGGACGCTCGCCCCGCAATATCAAATGTACAAATAAACTCAAACTGTACTACCATTGCACACTGCTATCCACCACGACAAATCCGCAACATCACAGCACAATACAGAACATCAACGCGAATGTCACGTTCGCAAACCCGTCTAAAAGAACTATAGCAATCAGACGCGGTTTACCGATCAAATGACATTCCCGGTCGGAGATATAATGTAAGTACTGTAAACTAACATGTTTAAATTTCGATCGACAAAATATCACAAAGTGGGCCCCACAAACAACTGGTGAACAGTAACAAAATCTGGGCCCAAAAGATATATACCAAAAACCCCAATTTCCAGAGGAGAACACACTGTACAAATTTGGGAGCATGATCTTACCAAATGGCCGCGGATGCGCGGCCAAACCATAGGTTTGGCCGCGTTTCCGCGGCGGTTTAGTGGAATCACGTGCCCAAATTTTGTCGGTGCTCTTATAAAACCCTGCACAGCTTTCTATGATATGTGGAATATTTTTAGGACACCATTTAAAATCGACAGAAACTGTGAAAATGTAATTTTGCGGTTTTTGATTTCCGGTTCGATCGATGTTTTAAACGCGTTAGCACAAGTTAGTATAGCAAAATGGTGAGGCTCTGATACCACTGTAAGTCTACGTTAGCGCCCCGGCCGTCTACAGACGCCAAATGCAGAACAAAAACTTTTAACTGGCGCTATCGTATACTTTAACCCGGATCTGCCATTATTGCTAAACTAACAAACTGTAAAGAGTGTAGAAAAGTTATACCGAACGATCCGAGTCCTTCGTTCTTTAACCATCATCCCACGCTCCGTTGCGGCTGCTCCGATCTCTTCGATCTCCGATCTGCTCGTCCAGGTGGCACCACGTCACTGATTCTTTAAACGGGCTCCTGCCTCTGACTCGAGGCAACTCGGTCGTCAAGTTTGCTAAAAGAGACGACCAAGATTGATGTAGAGAATGAGTGGAATACATTGTCTCGCTTCGTCCAAAACCATGGAAGAACGGTTAATGAAGTTGCCGTGGGAATCGGGTGATGGAATGAAATGAGCTGTGAAATTCCATACACCCCAAAATCTATCATATCTTTTGTAACCAAATGAAAACATCAAGTGTGTATGAGAGAGAGGAGGGGCCGGCCATATATAGGGAGGGGGTGAGTGTAGGAGAGAAGAGGGTGACCTTAAGAAAGAAATATCATGTGTGAACACAAGAAAAATATCCTTAAGCAAACAAAACCTCATTAATGCAAATGGTGATTCATTAACCTAGTCACCATTGCTTTAATGGCTCCATTAAAGCACTAATGACTCACCATGTCAAGTCACCCTTTCTAGAACCTTCTAGAAGCATGACTCACCCTCATCCAAGAAAAGATAAATCCGTCTTTAACCGAATGTTGAAAGACGGCTGATAGAAAACTGGAAACTGGCAACTTCCAAAAGTGATTCTGAAACGACTTTCAGGATAACCCCGTAACTGTATAAATATACCCGCATTTGTATTACGAACGAATACAAATGCAACTGAGACAAAGATATTATATCTACTCAATATAATACTCGGATCCGGCTTAAACCAAAGCCGACCAGTATCATCTGCCCGAAAAATAACACGTGCGTAAACGCACGCGCATTTTCCGAACCCTGCCATAAAACCATACGGCCTCTACAACGTTTCGCCCGAACTTGGGAAACTGTCTGTGGGGAACTCTAATGACTCGTCAGTACCCTGGTAGTGGGTTTAACCACAAACCGTCAGCGGCACTAGCAATGCGTAACAGCTGCCCATGGACTGACCTCAAGGGAGGCCGATGAGCGAACTTATCCGGAAACCCTACTGAGCCTAACAGTGACAATGTATATACAGTCCAGTCCGTTCGTCAATGAGTATCGCATATCTGCCTAGGGGGCTAGTAACGTCAGACCCCCAATAGCAGTATAAGTCGTGTCGGAGTGTAGCCCAATAACACCCTGAGATACTACTGGAGTACCTACCAGTAAATCTCCTGCCACGGCCGTGGGCTATGTGTAATGGCTCTCCTAGACACAGCACGATCTCGCCCCCAATACCGGGAGAGACGAATCCCCTGCCGATCCGCTCACGTGCCTCCATATGGCTCGGGACTGTACCCAAAAGCTACCTGTTTGCATGACTCCTTTGAGCTATGGTAGGGTAGAAATCAAAGCACAGTGGGAACTCACACGAGGCAAATGACGACCTCAGGTCGATGAACTAACCTGTACACATGTCACCTGGGAACTGCTATCTGACGATAGGTATAGTACTAACTAGCAGATTCCCGGCGAGTCCTGTCCGGTGTACTCATAACCCAATGAGCACCTGTATACATCTTAGGTGATCCAACTGACACCAGTGGCTTGTGAGACTGGCCACCGCCCCTCGTCGGGGTCTCGACTGTATACACTAGTCTACTCCGGAGTATCGATGCCCTGTCTCGAAACTCCCACGACTAGGGACCACAATTAAGGATATGGATATAAACTACCCAACTCTCACGTATATGATCGCCATCATACTGTTGGTAGTAAAGCAAGATCCTAAGGGCTCTATCAAAGTGTAACATGTAATCAGTCACCTCAACATGTACACGACTGATAAAGGCAAACCAGATAGCATACTATCATCTCGAGTAAGACTGTCCTACCGGTATAGGTCCTCCGCAATCATTGCAATCACGTACCTGTGATCCAATAATTGACTATGAGGGAACTATCTCCAACAGATACTACCCACAAAATCCGATCAATTTGGCCCGTTGACTTTAATTCTTCAATTCAGTATTCTAGCAAGAAATTCTATTATCTTCAACTTAGAAATCATCAACCCATATTTTTCACACTCACTTATTATTTAACTTAAGATCATATATGTTCTGCAAATTTATTAAGCTTTCAGCATCATTTGAATTTTCCTTCTAAGGTTCCATCTCAACTTAGGAATTTTTATCATCTCTACTGAAGGTATAAACCCTATTTTTCATTCCCATCTCTCATCTAAACCCCAATTATATACCCCTACGTGTGTGTAATTTTTACCCCTACACTTGGAAATTGAATTCAAGCTATCATACTCTTGTCCATATCCAAAGTACTTTCAGTTGGTGAATTTTTTAGATGAAAATTTGCTAACACATTCTTCATGCGACCGTTAATATTCTTGAGGTACTAACCGACCGATTACAAAATGTTCTTGCGCATTTAGGTGTAATTCCTCGTCTTATAATACCTAAGGCTTAGCAGTGACTTCTAAACCAGTTGGTCTAAGGCACTAGGTGATAAAGCACCCTCGCTATATTTTTTTATTTATGCTGCCTTAAGCAATTACAAAACCAGTGTTCATTTTTTTTATATCTCTTTATTCACACTTGTACTTTTATTTTATTTTCCTTCATACTAAGGGTTTTAGACAAGAGCATTTCAAGGTATCCTCTACTATTCCAAGTTTTAAGGTGCGTGTTTGTACAAGTTGTAGGGTATATATTTTCAGAATTTAGACTTAAGGTTCAGAATTATTTTTCAAATTTACACTTCAAATAAAAATTTCAATACTCTTCCCTTATTATGACTTAGCCCAAGAACCTGTAAGTGCACGGCGGCACCCCGGCCTTCAATCCGAGGCCAAAATGCGGAAACGATACTTTTCTTTAACTTTTAAAACGGAACCACCGCACACTATAAAACCCGGATCGGGCCATTAACCTAATCCTAGCTAACTAAAGAAGGGGTAGAGAGATATACCGAGCGATCCGTGTCCTTCGGTCTTCTCGTCGTCGTCCCGATCTCCCCGCAGAATCTCCCGTCTTCATCTCCTCGTCAGAAGGGCACCACATCGCCGGGTTCTTTTAGGGGCTCCTACCTCTGGACTGAGGCAACTCGGGCACGAAGTTGGCAAGTCGACGTGTCCAAGAATTGCTGTAGAATAGTGTGGAACTCTATGTCTCATGGGGTTTATTGTAGTTGCCATTTTGATGTGGAGGAAAAATGAGAATGTGGAATGAGCTTGAGGATTTTTCTTTTTCAATGGAATGAATCCAAAATCCTCACACCAAAAACCAAACCCCACTCAATAGTGGCCGGCCTCTCTTTTTGTCAAAGGGAGAGAAAGAAAATCCAAGGGGGGTGAGCAATCACAATTCAAGAGAGAGAAAAGAGTGATGATGAGAAGAAATGATCATAAACAAAGTCCAACACTCCATCAACCATCATATCTCCAAAAGTCAAGCAATGATGAACTAAAGAAGTCAAATGGAGGTAAAATCGTCATGAAGTAACAATATGCAAAGACCACCCTCCACAATACTAATTTGCACAATTGCAAATAAGCCCTCCTCCACCAATTTTCAGCCAAGGAAAGATACAAAGAAAAATGGCCGAAACGGAAAGCAAACTGGCAACATCAGAAAACTGATCCCGTAATAAATTACAGGAAAACCCCGCGACTGTATATACATACCTGCATTTGTATTCCGACCGATTACAAATGCAATGAGACGAAATCTACACTGTACAATACTAGGATCCGGCTTAAACCAAAGCCCGCTAGTATTATCCGTCCGATCATGATCCGTGCAATACCGCACGTACATGATCGAACCCTGCCATATCTCCATACGGCCTCTACAGCGTTTCGCCCAAAACTTGAGAAAACGGTCTGTGGGGGACTCTAAAAACTCGTCAATACTTTGGTTGTGGATTTAACCACTAGCACGTCAGAGCTATTAGCCATACGTAACGGGCTACCCGGTATTGACCAAAAGGGACGTCGATGAGCGTACTCATCCTAACACCCTACTGAGCTTGTCAGTGACAATATCCGTACAGTCCGGTCCGTTCTTCTATGAGCATCGCATGGCGGGCCTAGGGGCTTGGCGAAAGTCCGACCCCCAAAAGTGGTACAAGTCGTGTCGGAGTGTAGCCCAGAACACCCTGAGATACTACTGGAATACCTACCAGTAAATCTCCTGCCTTGGCCAAGGACTTCGTGTAATGGCTCTCCTAGACACAACACGACCTCACCCCCAATACTGGGAGAGACGAACCCCTGCAGATCCGCTCACTGCCTCCTACCCAACTAAAACCTGTTTGCACGTCTCCTTTGAGCATGGTAGGGTAGTAATCAAAGTACAGTGGGAACTCACACGAGATAAATGACGATCTCAGGTCGATGAACTAACCTGTACACATGTCACCAAGGAACTGCTATCTGACGTCAGGTATAAGACCAACTAGCATGTTCCCGGCGAGTCCTGTCCGGTGTACTCATAACCCAATGAGCACCTGTATACATCTTAGGTGATCCAACTGACACCAGTGGCTTGTGCGACCGGCCACCGCCCCTCGTCGGGGTCTCGACTGTATACACTAGTCTACTCTGGAGTATCGATGCCCTGTCTCGAAAACTCCCACGACTAGGGATCTTTTAAGGATGTGCTTATAGACCCCAGCTCCCACGTATATGATCGCCCTCATACTGCTGGCAGTCAAGCAAGAATCCTAGGGGCTCTATCAACGTGTAATAGCGACCTGTAAGGTCACCTAAAGCAGTACACGATGATAAAGATAAACCAGATAGCATACTATCATCTTGAGTAAGACTGTCCTACCGGAATAGGTCCTCCCTCAATCATTGCAATCACGTGCCTGTGATCCAATAATTGACTCTAAGGGCACTATCTCCAACAGAACCGAACTCAAAATTTGCCTATTTCTAAATAAACTGCAATGACATATATTTTCTATAGTTAAACATTAAGAAAGGTTATTTTTAGGCTTTTTAATTTACTAAGTTTAGGATCTAGTTTTTCCTGACTATTCAACCGTCATGTTGAACTTAAATCAAATATGGCCAAAATTGAACTTTTCAATTTTTATAATTTTAAAATTTTTCAATTTTTAATGGTTTTAAAATAAGTATGCAAATGCAAAAATTTACACATGAATGCGAAGGAAGAAAGCTTACCGAGCACACACCCAAACTTAAACTTGACAGTGCCCTCACTATCAGGCTACACCAAGAGGGTCAAAATTGCCGGCACTCTCCTGTTTGTTTGTTTTTTGTTTTTCTTATATATTTTTATTATTATTAACAGAAAAAAAAGAAAACAAAATATATATACAAAAAGGTCCCCCAAACTTAAGTGAAACAATGTTTCCACTGTTCAAGCATTAAAGTTTAGAGTTAGGGGGGGAGAAAAACATAGTATCAAGCTATACAAGGCCTAACACAGGCCAAAGGTTAGCACCAACCATTCAAAAATTTTATCGTTATAATAGTGTGGTTGGTTAAAGAATGGAGTGTAGAGAAAAGAAATGAGAAACACACGAGACCGTGTGGAGATAGAAGCAGTACACGATCTCGGTGGAGGAGAAGAATGGCGGAAGGGAAAAAGAAAAGGTGGTGGTGGTTCGACTTCTTCAGGTAGAGGTTGATTAATCACAAAATCCGTGTCGTTTAGGAATGCGAGTTCTTCGGCGAAAATATCTTCGAAACTTACATCGATGGTCCGATTGAACGTTTTAATGTCAATAAGTGTCGCGCCAGAATTCAACACACTTGATTTTTCCAAAATTATGAAGGTAGGATAGTCGTAAGGCTCATTTACCTTATTTTCAAAAGAGTCTAAATCAAGTTGTTTTTCTAGAATTATCGAACTCAAAATATCGGATTGTGATTCATTAACACTCACAATCATTAAAGGAAGATTAGAAGAAGAACCAGAGAAAGTGGGAGAAAGCAGTGGAATACGAACTTGAGGGTGGAGATGGAGTGTATAAATTAGCACAATTTGTAATGACCGATGTGTAAAAAGCGATTGTGCTAATCTATCAACCCACTGAGAAATGAGGTCAAATCCCTCAAGATTCGTGAGAAAACATGGGTACGTTGATCTTGGTAAACCAGACATTGAAAATGAAAGTGTAACGATTTCTTGCAAAGTCGGAACAAGGATGGATGGAAGTGATTGAGGAAGGGTATCGGTTAAAGATTCAGGAGGGTGTGCGCGATCAATGAAAGGGATAGAATGAATTGGAAAATCCGACTCCTTAAGTAAAACTTCTTCATCCTCAATAATTTCCTCAATACTCTCCTCAAATTTTAGCTTATCCATGCAATTCTCATCAAAATCAAGACGCATATGAACTTCGGGAAAAACATTTAATGACTCAGGATGATGAATTGGAGAGAAAAATTCAGTCAAATCTGCGGGTTCATCATCTAAAATATTCCCAGCGTCGATATTCTCAATCAAGTGAAAATCAATTTTTTCAGACACCTCATCAAAAGCATGGATATTTATCAATTCAGGTTCTAGAGTGGAGGTGTAGAGGTCAAAAGGATTGGTGATGGTTTCACTCGAAAGGGACCCTTCACAATCTAGCAAATCAAACACTACAAAGTCACACAACTCAGTAAACGTTTTATCTTCAACTGGTGAATCATTTGGAACACTTGATAGACATTCAAAACCGGAGTTGTGGGATTCAATTGGGGATAGGTAGGTTTGATTTGGAAGGATGTACAGCCCATTCTCACCACTCAAATTCTCAATCTGTCCAACCGCCTCATCATACATTGGAATTTTTGGAGCTAGTTGGAACTAACTACTGGGTCACTAGGTTGTATAAGGGCGGCCATGGACGCATTCAAATCCATCATATTTTGTCTTGAGGTTACCATAAAATCTTCCAACGACTATTCCAGACTAGACATGGGTTGTGAAGGGGTTTCAGTAAAAGATTCAAAGTTACTTGGATACTGGAAACTCCTAAATGGCTGTGTAGAAGCAATGTCTAGGGAAGGTGCGAAAGTCGGGTAGGACTGGTTGGAATTGAATGGTTGGACAGGAGTAAGATCAACAATTGGATAAGAAGGTGAATGGAAATGTTGATCCGAAAAATTTGCAGTGGTGAAAGGAGTGAAAGATCGGTTACAAGATTGTGCAATATGTTCATCAATAGATATGGGTTTCGGGATTACAACAGGACTCGAAAAAGGAGTATCAATGTAAGAAGGTGGTGAAGGTTGAAATGGTTGATACAAGGTGGATTGCGGAGTCCAACTGGATGCCCTAGACGCGTCTATTCGATCTTTCAAAAAAAATTTGGGCAGGGAGGGGTCGTCCGAAATTTGACCAAAACAATGAGCGTAGGAAGTAATGTCTGGTTGAGGGTACCAAAGTTCGGCAAGAGTTTTGTGAGGTGGGGTACCCATGATGTGAGGAAAGAAAGGAAAAGAATGTTATATTTTTTTTTCTTTTATATTTTTTTTTAAAAGAAAATGTTTGTTTTTGGAGTTTTGAAATTTTTGAAAGTGTTTTTTTAGAAAGAGTTTTTGCAAAATTTGTACAGAACTATGGCACAATTTCAAACAACCACAGTTTAAACATGCACAATCAAACCTAGAGCTAGGGTCTCCTAAGTCAACTAGACTGCTCCTAACTGTTCCAAAGCGACAAGTTGTGGGATATCCCTCAAATCGCCTCTTCACCGCCAATTGTGGCCAGGTATGCACAAATGAAGAAAGGAGGGTTCCACTCACGAATCACAATAAGACGGGCCTTTTAGAGTTACCTTTCTCACTTGTCTAGCCTAGGCACCACAAAGTCAGGATTAGATAAACGACTGAATGCCCATAACCTTCCTCTGTTCTAATGAGCGCGACAGTCCTTAATTGGCTGAGTATAGATATTTTTTAATTAGCTCAATGGTTGATGCATATGCTTTTTGTGATTTTTGGGGTCTTAGGAAGGGTAGTGAAATTCCCCACCCAATCTTGATTGGTTTTATAGCCCCTTAATTTTCATTTTAAATATGCAAAGCAATTAACACACAAAATCTAAAACACTTGCCAAAAATTTTTATTTTTATTTGCGGCGCAAAGAATCCTGCACAAAAATGATTTATTGGATAGGGAGAAGAAGTTTTTGCGCAAAGAACCCTGCAGGAAAAATTTTCAGTGGAGATCAGAAGGTAGAAGAGAAGACAAAAATACTTACAGAGACTTTTTGAAGTGCTGACGTCAGCAAATAGCCGCGGTTCCGCGGCGGAATGCAACGTTTAGCCGCGGTTCCGTAGTAGTTTAGTGTTATCGGCCTGTCAAAACGTTTCTGTTTTCTGTTGCGGTTCTCCTCTGTCTGTTCAGATCCTCTGTTTATTTATTTGTTCACTGGTTTTTTCCAGATCTGAATCCGTCCGTCATCCTTTCCTGCACAATTCGCACAAAAAACCTTCAAAAATAACAAGATGATTTTTATTTTTTATTTTTTTTCTGTTTTTAAATTTTTTCAATTTTTATAATTTTTTTTAAAAAAAATTATTTTATTAACCCGAAATTACACGAAGAAAAAGACTACAGTCTCCGCGGCAACGGCGCCATTTGATTGATAAGGATTTTGTTTTCGTGTGTTTTGAATCAAAGATTAAGAATATACCGCAATCAAGACGGTGTCGCTTGGTAGCTAGCCGGTTGAGTACGGGTCGGTCCACAGGGAGATGGATTCCTTTTCTTTATGTTCTAACGAGTTAATCCGATCAAGTCGGGTTTTGTTTTAAAATCTAAGAATGAAATTAAAATTGATTAAAAGTCTTGCTAGGGTTAGGATTAGGTTAGTTTGGAAAAAGAATTCTACTCAATACTTTCTTTGCCATAGTTAAGAATATAGGTGTTACGTTAATAGTCAACAAAAGGGATTAGCACGACTAGGAAGAAACTTAGTTTCTTCCTTTTGGTCCTTATCCGTCCTTTCTTAACTCTTAGCCCTAACCTCTATTTAAATCAATCACAACCGGTCTAAGTAGGGAATCACCGCTATCTTGTAGGATAGGATGCCATAGTGAGCAGTGTGTGGTTAATTTAAATAGAGTCCTATTATAAAAAATATATGGGCAAAGAAAGGAGAGATATAGATTTACTTCTTTCAAACCATCCCGATCCTAACCCTAACAAGTGAGGAATTACTCACTCATTAGGGAAGTTATGATAAGATTCATTTGTATAATTTTAAAAGACTATCTAAGTTGTAGATAATAAAAGACAGATAAAGATTCAGGAATTAAATTCAGATAAAAGAATGCACGATAAAAAATAGAAATACCTTTATTGATGACCTCTTGACGATTACAAGGAAATTGAAATTTAATCTAGAAATTAAAACGAGGCATCTCAAAAGAGGCACCCAAAAGAGGCACCCAAGGCACACTTTATTTGGCTTTGAGCCCTCCTATTTATAGATAGGAAAAACCCTAGGGTTTACATCTGATCCACATCTGAATTTACAATACTACCCTAAAAAAACCGGGTCCAATCACCGACACCACCGACACACGCACCGACACGTGCACTATATGGCCGCGGAACCGCGGCAAGAAGGCATGTTTGGCCGCGGTTCCGCGACCAAATGGTGGGCTCTTGGGCTCGTTTTCTCAGGTTTGCTTCTTGTTCCATTTTTCTTCTGTTTTCTTCACTTGGTTCCTCAGAATCTTTTCTACTTTCTTCCAGATTTCCAACAGTGCAAAATTTATGGACTTTTACCGTTAGCTTCGCGTAGAAGTCTTGAATCTTGTGCTGCCCTCGTACTTTGTGCATTGAACTGTTCATTGATCGTTGTTTTTTCCTTAAACTGGTAAGCGACATCATACAGATTCATCTATTTGTTGGTCGTAGTCTCACATTTGTAGTGTCGTTTCCTGAATTTCACTGTATTGTTCTGAGAACCTGTAACCTGCAACTATTTAGCAGATATGGATCAAAAGCACCTATTTATTTGTAATATGATTAAGAATGGGGAATATAATAATGCAATATTCTGATATGAACAGCAACTCACCCCCGTTGTGCCACAGTTCCTTGCAGGTTTTGCCGTACAGGTTTCGTTGCGGTTTTGCTGGCACACTGTTCCTTCCGGGTGATTGCTTTGATAGGTGGGTTTACTTGTATCGTGACCACCATTGTATATTTGTTATTTCAGTTGTATCTAGTAAAACTCCATCAACCAGACTTATATATTTGATAGAGATAGATGACCCGTGTATATTCTTTCGACCTTAGAGTCGCGCGCTGTATTATTATGGTTTTCCTCTGGTTTTCTTGATGATGTTGGATTTTTATCCTGAGTTTGATCCTCACCTTTCGGCGTTGTATATTATATTGCATTGTGTGGTTTTGTCCGCCGGTTGGCGAAGAGCTAGCTACCGCTTGGGGATGCCTTTATTCATTATACATGCTTTATCAGGTTTTGTACCCGTTTGGGGTCTGAATTTACAAAGGAAACTCTGCCTAAATTTTCAGAAAAGACTTGACATTTTAAAAATGCATACTTCGGCTTATGTTGTTAAACTTCTTGCTTTAAAATTGGTTTTTTCTTCACTCTACTGCTTTACTTGGTTTTGATTTCTGGGTTTTGCCTTACTTAGATTACGTACGCCTTGAGACGTTTCGTAATTTAAGAGCCAGTCACGCTCGGTACTTTTTGGGTCGTGACACTAACTCCATGAGTCACCAAGTGCGCATGTACCATCATCAATGCACACAAGACCCAACACCATGAGTCACCAAGTGAGCACATGCACCATGAATGCCCAAGGCCAAAACTCACACTCACAATTTCCACCAATTAAACATTAAACTAAATGTTTAAATCAAGAAAAGAAATGGCAACTTCAAAAGTAAACTCGTAACGAATTACAAGAATACCCCTCATCTGTACATACATACCTGCATCCGTATTCCTACTGAATACGAATACAACGAGACGAAAATAATCCAACAATATAATACTAGGATCCAGCTTAAACCAAAGCCCACTAGTATTATCCGTCCGATCATGATCCGTGCACAAGTGCACATATATGATCGAACCCTGCCATAAAACCATACGGCCTCTACAACGTTTCGCCCGAACCAGGGAAACCCTCTGTGAAGGACTCTAAAGACTCGTCAATACGCTGGCAATGGGTTTAACCACAAGCACGTCAGTAGCGATAGCTGTACGTAAAGGCTGCCCAGGTATTGAGAGAAAAGGAGGCCGACGAGCAAACTCATCCTGAAACCCTACTGAGCCTGACAGTGACAATATCCGTACAGTCCAGTCCGTTCATCTATGAGTATCGCATATCGAGTTTAGGGGGGTGGATAAAGTCAGACCCCTAATAACGCGACATTTAGTGTCTGCATGGAAGCTATCACCAACTGAGAAACTATCAATCCTAGATCGGTAATTCTCGTCTACCCCGGCCGAGGATTTCTGGTGATGGCCACCCGTGCACTCCGCGACATCAACCCCCAATACCGGGAGAGACGAATCCCATGACGATCCGCTCACTGCCTCCATGTGGCTCGGGACTGTACCCAACTAAAACCTGTTTGCACGACTCCTTTGAGCCATGGTAGGGTAGTAATCAAAGCACAGTGGGAACTCATACGAGACAATTGACGATCTCAGGTCGATAGACTAACCTGTACACATGTCAGGGAACTGCTATCTGACAATAGGTATAATACCAACTAGCATGTTCCCGGCGAGTCCGTCCGGTGTACTCATAACCCGATGAGCACCTGTATACATCTTAGGTGAACCGACTGACACGAATGGCTTGTGAGACCGGCCACCGCCCCTCGTCGGGGTCTCGATCCGTATACACTAGTCTACTCTCAGAGTATCGATGCCCAGTCTTGAAACTCCCATGACTAGGGACACTTTAAGGATGTTCTTATAGACCACCCAACTCTTACGTATATGATCGCCATCATACTGCTGGTAGTCAAGCAAGAATCCTATGGGCTCTATCAACATGTAATAGTGATCTATAATGTCACCTCAAGCATGTATACGATAATAAAGACAAACCAGATAGCATACTATCATCTCGAGTAAGACTGTTCTACCGGTATAGGTCCTCCCTCAATCAATGCAATCACGTGCCTGCGATCCAATAATTGACTTGAGGGCACTATAGCCAACAAGCACCCCGACACGGTTTTGGCAAGCATCAAGTATGCTATTTTAAAAATTTAGGGTGCCGAGCGAGCCCGAACCAAGGATCTAACTAGAGAATTAGGGTTTAACTAAGCAAGTAAACAACTTTACTCTAAGTGAACAAGGAATACAACCTTTGTAGATCGTCCTTCACTTCTAAAGCTCCGTGTAGTAGTCCATTAGCTCCAAGTAGTGGTCTCCCGGACTCTCGTTAGGCTCCACTAGGCGAAAGGAACGAGCTTGCTCAAAGATCTTCGAGGCCGAAGATGATCTATGTCGAAGAATCGCTAACTCAAGCTACCACTTCACAAATTGATGAACTAGTGAAGAAACAACCTATACTAAATGGCTAGTTTGGTATAGATTGGTGAACTTGGAATTTTTCTCACTTTAGAATTTTTTTCTCTTTTTCTTTTTCTTCACTCTTGAGAGCTAGAGAGCAATGAAGGAGATGAAGAAAAGATCTCTTGTGATCAAGTGTGAACCATGGGTGTGAAAATATTTCATATAAACTCATATAGAGACTAAACCATGGCTAAAGATAATGGTTAGGTTAATAAATATCTAGAGTAAAACAAAATTAGTGGACTAAGTAAAGGTTTCCACTTGCTTCTACAAGCATCATCAACCTTGATAATTTCCACCTAATTTTGTTTGTCCCTTAATAATTAAATCCCCACATTATCTTAAGTATGTTATGAGTCTCATACACCCATGTCCAATATATCATCAAGCATGACACAAATTAAATACATTAATATATATCACATATATATTTGTATGTATTTAGAGAAAACAATTTCTTAAGTGAGCTAATATTAGTTAATGTATATTAAAATATCAAATATATAATCTTACATTAAATTATTAAATCAACACTTGATTTAATAACCCGGCTGTATCGCATACAACCGACTAATATCATTTATATGTATATCCCATACATATAACATATCATTGAATCAACACTTGATTCAACAATCCGGTTATATCACATATAACCTGTATCGCGAGATCAGAATACAGTATCACATATGAAAGTCGACCCTAGCACCACCATGAGGTTCTAGTAGCATCAAGCATGCCAAATTCAAATTTTTATTAGGTGCTAAGCTAGACTAACAAGATCTTTACTAGATTATTAGGGTTTGCCTCTGTGATGTGAACAACTAAAGATAGTGAAAAGAGGTTATACCAACGTAGATCGAATCCTTCACTTCACATGCTCCGTGTAGTAGTCCCGTGACTCCACTAGGCTCTACTTAAGGCTTTGGACAAACTTCCTCCGATGACCTTCGTGCCGAAGATGATCCACGCGAAGCCCCTCCAACTCAAGCTACCTCTACACTAAACTCTTTAGCGTAGTAAACACGCTACACTCGATCGCTAGTCAAGTGTAGGATGGTGAAGTAGGGGATGTTAAAAGCTCACAATTTTGTGTTCAAGCTTCATGGTTCATATCACATGTGAGGGTTGAAGCTTGAACTATAGCAATTGAGGAAGAAGAAGAAGCTAGAGAGCAACCATGGGAGCAACTCAAGAAAATGGCTAAGTGTTGAGAATGAGAATAGAATGAATGGCAACTCTTGACCCCCACTCATTCAAGCATGGAATTTTGAAATATAAAATTGCAACCATACTTGAATAGTGAGTCAAGATGAATAAACAAACATAACTCCCATGCTTGCAACCATGCTCTCAATTTACACCTCATTTCTATTTTTCTCAAAAATAGAAAATCAAGCCATGCTTCATTATTATATATATATATATATATATATAATGAAGAATAATTAGTGAGCTAATAATATTAGTTAAGATATAATTATATCACATATAATGTATATCACATTATTAAATCAACACTTGATTTAATAATCTGGTTATATCACATATGACCGGCTAATATTATTTATCTATATATCACATTATCAAATCAACACTTGATTTGAAAATCTGGTTATATCACATATAACCGAACCGATAATAAATAACTGCCAGATTACAATACGGTATCACATACATGTATTTAATCAGGCCCACACACATATCACATATGTGTCCTACTTCGTTTCGCTTGAACCAGGGAACTTCTGTGTGGGACTCGTCAATACGCCAGCAGTAGGTGATGATCACATCAGTCACCCTGTAACATTTTAGAAAAATAAAATATTATTCTTGGGAAGTTAAATAATTAAAATAATAAATATTATGAATATTTTAATGTGTGGAGATTAGTTTTAATGTTATGTTATGATCATATACCGATAGATTGGAAAAATATTGGAAAATTACATTTGAATGTTGATTTGGAAAGAATATTATATGATTTAGACACTTTATAAATTTTATACAATAAATTATATACAAGTTCATGCCTAAGCTTGATTAATATCTTCTAATTTTGCATTAAGCTTAGTTAGGTATATGACAAGCACCATGTCATGTTTCAAAACACATTTTTTTATCATTCTATAAACCATGACATCTTTGTTTTGATTTTTATATATATGGGTTTTTGGTTTTATTTGAAAAAAAGAAAAGAAAAGAAAAGAATAAAGAAATGGGAAGATATTTTGTGACATGGAGGTATGGGCTTGGGCAATGAGAGTGAGAGAGAGAGGGGGGTGAGGGGTCCTTTGACCATGGCTCATTTTCTTCACTTCATCTCATCATTCTTCTTCTCCTTCTCTCTCTCCATGGCTGCCCTTTCCCTCCACCTCCTCTACCTCCTCACCACACCCCCAAATCCACATCAAAACCTTGCATCCCCTTCATTAAATTTATGCACAAGCTCACTACAAGCATGGTGGACTAAGCAAGTTAGGATTTTGAGCACTTGGGGCAACTCAAGAATTTTCTTGAGTTGCCAAATGAGGTATTTCTTTCACCATTAGAGTAGTAATTCATTTCCTTTAGAATCTATTTTAGTTTAGAAGTGATTAAGTGAGGTTTAGTGATCTTGGAAACTTCTAAGATGAGCTTGTAGGGGATTGTGGAGTTGTTGATGTGTAATTGAGTATAATTAGTGACCCCAAGCTTGTTAGTGTTATTCTAGATCAACACTTACCATAGGAAACCCAAAACTGGTGTATAGATATTTCAAATGTTGGTTTATTTTTAATTTGTGGACTACAGGAAATCTAGAATGACCTGGAACCTTTACAAGAAAAACTAGCAACCCTATTGACGTAGATTGGGCACTAGAAAACCATCCTGAGAATACGAACACAAACCTAGCAACCAGGGCCGGCCAAGCCGGAAATTGGGATGATGTCGCCGGGAAAATTGTGGGTATTGGTGCTAAATTTTGTTATGTAGCTCACTTACCTCATACACAAACCCTCTGCATTGATTGTTTAAACTCATACTACCGGAAGCAAAATCTGGGACCAGTTTTCTAAGTTGATGTCTAATGTTTTGTGGGTTTTAATGACTTAAGTTCTGATATTTGTGTTTTATCTCGATCGATTGGCGTTTGTACGTCGATGTCGAGGGTTATTGGTTCTTCTTGCATACGTAGGCCGTAGGTTCTAACCTATATGTGTCTCGTGTGCCGTATTGGATTTTCTTGTATTTTGATTCTTGTTTTACGATATAACGTATTTGAAACTATAGGTACCCATGTGGACTGAAAGGTTCCTAGGCACTCTAGTGAGGTCTCACAAGGCATCGAACATGCCAATTTAAAAAAAATGGTGCCGAGAAACCCTAGACTACGGATCTTAGACTAGATGTTTAGGCGAAACAAAAAACTAGTTAACTATTTAACTAGAAGTTAGATGCTACAACCTTTGTAGATCCGGATTTCCACTTCCTTAGCTCCACGAGGGCGTCCTCTCGCTGTCCATCTTGAACCTTGGACTCTCGTGACGGCTTCATCGGAGAAACGTGCGGAATAGGTCGTCGGCTTCGTGTCAAAGACGATCTACGTCGAGGTTGCACTAGCTCAAGCTCCGACTTCACAAAGTAGTGAAACTTGTGAAGAAAACACCCAAAACCACTTGGCAAGAGGTAGAGGATGAAGAAATAGGAGGTGGGTTCACTTTAGATTTGGATTTCTCTCACTAGATCTCAAGTTGGCATTAAAGTAGCAAGCTTGAAGAAGAAGAAGAAGATGATAGAATATGATAAAAACCTTAATCAAAATAGAAAAGAAAATGATATTTATCATATCCTAACCATGGTCAAGTGTAGAGAATTGACCATGGTTAGTGGGAGTGGTTAGGTTTAAGAATGAAGACAAAATAGCATCATTAGAAAATGCTTCATGAAGCTTCACCATTCTTCATGATAAATGAAACCATTTTATTTTCATAAAACCAATTAATAAATAAAGAATGAATTAAATAATAAGTGAATAAATCATAAACCCTAACCACTCTCATAACCATGGTTCAATTCTTTTACACATAGTCAAGTCAACATGCATCATCAAACATGATACAATCATGTGCACAAAAGCATATCACATATACAATGTGCATCAAGTGAGAAAAATCCGTTTAAAGTGAACCAATACTAGTTAATGCAAAGTAATACATTAAATCATTAAATCAACACTTGATTCAATGATCCGGTCATGTCGCACATGACCGACTAGTATTCAATGTATCGACTTATCGAATCGATCTTCGATTCTATAACTAGGTTATATCATATACAACCAATCGAAACATTAATCGCGAGAATCAAATACGGTATCACATACACGCATTATTCTCGGTCCCGCACATATCTCATATGCACTCCTATTTCGTTTCGCATGAACCAGGAAACCTCTGTGTAGGACTCTAAAGACTCGTCAATATGCCGGTAGCAGATGATGATCATATCAAGCACCCACAAGCCGCAAGCGGTCTGCTAAACGTAACGGCCACCCGGGTATTGAGCGATCAGAAGATCGACGAGCTAGCCCGCTCACACTCCTGCGAATCCGATCAGTAACACTTACCGTATAGTCCGGTCTCTTCGTCTGATATGTCGCATATCAAGTCTAGGGGTGGTAAACGTCAGACCCCAATAACCCGATAAGTCGTGCCGATGTGAGGCTCGTAACGGGTCGAGAAACTACTGGTAACACTTACCAGCAAATCTCTGATCAGCCCTGGCCAGGGACTTCCCTGTTACGGCCAATCGAGCACTGCGCAACATCAACCCCCAATACCGGGAGAGACGAAACCCCTCCTATCGCTCATTGCCTCCATGTGACTCGGGACTGTACCCAAAGACCACCGTTTTGCACGCCCTCATGGACGAGGTAAGGTGGAGATCAAAGCACAGTGGGAATCACACAAGACTCTATGACGATCTCGGGTCTACAGACTAACCTGTACAAGTGTCACCTGAGAACTGCCATCTGACCTGAGGTATAATACCATCTGGGAGTTCTCGGCGAGTCCGTCCAGTGTACTCAGTCTCCACTGAGCACCCGTATACCATCTCTGATGTCAAACACCAATGGATATGGGATCATCCATCGCCCATCACATGGGTCGAGAAGCGTATACGCTACTCTACACTGGTATATCGATGCCCCGTCTTGATACACCAACGACTAGGGACCATGAAGGATGTACTTATGGACTACCATGTCCCCACTAGTATGATCTGCATCATAGTCCAGGTAGTCAAGCACAAATCCTAAGGGCTTTACCAACATGTAACTATAAGACAGTATAAAGAGACTAGTGTACATGTTAAGATAAAGAGTAACTAGATAGCATACTATCATATCGAGCAAGAAAGTCATCTCTATATATGTCCAAGCATCCAATATAATATACAACATCTGTACAATACTGGCCTCTAGGGCATACATACAACTAACATGGACGTCGTACGACAAGGGAAGAGCAAGGCGGCTTTGACTGACACGACCCGAAAAGTACGGAGTGTGAATGGCACTTAAATTACGAAACGTCTCAAGACGTACGAAATCAAAGTAAGCCAAAACCCAGAAATCAAAACAAAAAAAAAGAGCAGTAGAGTGAAGAAAAACCAAAATATAGAAAGCAATTTTCAAATAACTATGCCGCATCAAGGTTTTTAAAAGCAACATCCATTTTCTGAAAAATTCGGCAAAGTCTCCTTTGTAAAAACTGACCCCAAACGGGTACAGACGTGGATAAATATACAATATGCAATAAGGCATCCCCAAGCAGGAGCTAGCTCTTCGCCCAAAAGCGGATTCACAATCCCACGCAATATATATAATAACTGTGCAGAATAAGTAAATAAAAGCATAAATAAAGTAAACCATCATGTCGGCTCAAGTGAGCTCGACCCAGAGAAATAACATATAAATACACAAATCTCACCGTCTCGTCTCTAGGTCACAAATACAACAGTACAACTGGTAAATAAGGTAGCTACAGTAGATGGAGTACGCTAGATACAATAATGAAACAAGTGACAACAAAATAACCCCGCAACCCACCTACGAACAAGCTGTGAGTCCAAGCAAAAGGATGCAAAAGAGAAGGTGCGCCCGCCGCTACTGTGCTGACGGGTCAGACCTGCAAAACACCGTGGCACAACGGGGATGAGTTGCCAACTCGTGAGTAAAAGTAATATCTAATAAGGTTATCGTAAGCATGTACACAATGATGTCACAACCTACATATATTAACATGATGCAATGTAATAACATGTATGCAATAAATAACACGAGATCTAAATATAAATAACATGGGAAATCTGTAGTTTTATCTTATTAAACATCCGCATTTTTAATTTTAGTTTTGTCAATGAAATCAATATAAATCTGTGTCAGTATCGACACCAAATATGAATATCTCATTATTCCGGGTTCCGGCAATCCAGACTGACCTATATATATAAATCTCAGGCTCCAGTAATCCGGACTGGCCTAAATATCAAAACTCAAGACTACGTCGGTATCCTCCAGATGTCCGCCGCTTCACAAATAACCGGTCGATAGTGCTCCCCTGCCAGGCTCAACACCATCATCTGCGACCATCTTGCCCCGGGATACCGCACCGGGTCCACCATGCACCCACAAACGGTTCCTCCTCCTCCTCGAGTCGGGTGTATGATACTGCTCAAGCACCGAGAAATCTCATGGTGGACGATAGATGCATCATATCACGAGAAAACCGCAACTTACATTTTTAAAATGATAATATGTTTTTCAAATCCTTGCGGTTTCTCAAATCCATAATATCATAAATACCGAAATCCTTAATAAAATCATGATATATGAAATGTTTATGATATTATCAATATGCAATGAAATGCGGAAACTAGAAAGCTATGCATGAACAATGATGCAATAAAGTATGTGCATGTGACTAGCAATCCTACATATCCATATTGATGAATTAACTATATCAATTGCAGGTTTATTAAACATAATGGCGAAAGTGATAAGATTTGGATTTAACTAGTTAAGTGTTCGTGGCATAACAATTACCAAGGCATGTGTGTCCCCATGAATAGTGCCCGTGCAGCAAAAACCAATGGTAATAGTGCGAGTGTCCTATGAGGTACTAGCACAGTATATATACATATGACAAATGATGCAATGCAACGGGATAATGAATTAGGATCTACGCATATAATTATAGTTTTAACTACATTCTAACTATCGGGCGTCAAGCGCCATCCAAACGATTTCCCCAGTAGATGTGTACATCTACTCACCGGGACGCCTCCGCTAGTCTAATCCGATCACCTCATTTCCTTTCCGCGCCGCGTCCGATGTCTCCGCGACCGATCCTAGAATTTACACAAAACAACACACGTAAGGTTAAAATCCTGCATAAACGTGATATCAAGACCATACGAGAAACTAGCGTCGCAAGCTAACGCCTGTGCAAACGTGACACAAAAATGTGTGTGCAAGCACCTGGAACCACCCTGACACGCTGCGATACACAGCAAACACCAAACCCAAACTCCAAACGTACGTGTCGCGCAAGTTTAAAAGTATTGAAAACAAGGTTTTTGATTACAGATTTTGACTCGAGTGGAAATAGGAAAAATTGCATATACCAAACACCTTAAATATGTTGCAGACTCCCCTAGCCCAAACCCCGACACCCAACTCACCCCTTTGTCCGCAATTTGCGGCCATTTCTGCGGCCTAGGATAGGAAGTGGGGTCTCATGCTTTGTGTGTGTGTTCCTAGCTCAGTAACTAAGTCCTAGTATTTGCAACTTTTGCCTGAAGCACTCGGTTCAAAAGCAGATCACTAAACTAGCACAATTCCTAACTAAAACACTAATTAAGCACTAATTTCATACAATATGGTGTTTTAGTGTAAACTGAAGCAAATACTTGGGTTAAACGACACTAATAGCACTTAATTAAGTTAATCAAACCCTAACAACCCTAACTTAACCTAATCTTCACTTAAACCACCTAATTAGCATAAAAACCCACCTAAACACTAAATTAAGCTAAATAAACTACAATTTTAGCAAAGAGGTGATTAAGGTGGGCTTAATACCTCACAATGGTCAAGTGGTGGCACAAACTTGCTGGCCTTGCCTCCTAGAGCTCAGATTTGGCTCAAGAACCAACAAAGGAGTACATTGAAGTGATAAATGTGAGGTTGGTGTGATAAATGATGGTTTTTAATTGAGATTTGAGGTTAGAATTGATGAGAGGAAGGAGAATGAGGGGGGAGGCTGCTGAGCTGCTGCTGCTGGGTTGAATGGGGGGGAGAGAGAGAGAGAGAGTGCCCCAAAATCAAGCCCCCATGCTCATTAAATGCACCATGCCTCTCATTCTCATTCCTTTTCCTATTTTCTTTATTAGTTTTATTTTGTTTTGGTTTTAAAAGGAAATTGGGACAAAGAGGGGGAAAAAAAGAAAATGGTAGACATGTTAAAACTTAACCTAGGGTGAAAATTGTGCAAGCTACACTAAATTTGGCCTAGGAAAATATAGTTAAGAAAATTTACTAACTAAGTGAACACTAAACTAATTAATAATTAATAAAACACATTTATATATAAAATCATATATTTTCACAATTAAAATTTGATTTATTCCAGTTTATATGGAAAATAATTGTTAACGGGATTGTATGAAAAACACGCATTATAGCTAATTAACGCGAAATTAACCTAAACGAATTTCAAAGCGTTACAATCTTCCCCCCTCAAAGAAATTCGGTCCCCGAATTTAAAAATCTAGCTATGCGTACCTTCAAAGAGATGGGGATATTTCTTCCTCATCTCGTCCTCGGTCTCCCAGGTGACCTCCTCGCTGCTCGGGCCACGCCAAAGGACCTTGATGGACGGTATAACCTTTGATCTCAATTTCTTCACCTGCCGATCCAGGATGACCACCGGCTGCTCTGCAAAAGAATGGTCGCGCTCCAGCTAGATCGTCGTGTGCTGAATCGCGTGAGACGGGTCATGGAGATACTTGCGGAGCATCGAAACGTGAAATACGGGGTGAACGTCAGGAAAACTGGACGGAAGAGCTAACCGATACGCAACAGCACCTACACGCTCAAGGATCTCGAAGGGGCCCACATATTTGGGACTAAGTTTCCCCTTTTTCCCAAATCTCATCACACCCTTCATTGGGGAGACCCTCAAGAAAACATGATCGCCAGCAGAAAACTCAAGTCTGCGCCGACGACGGTCCGCATAAGATCTCTGCCTGCTCTGGGCTGTTCTTATCCTATCACGAATCAACTGGATCTTCGCGGTCATCTTCTCAACAATCTGCGGCCCTAAAATACTGCTCTCGCTGAGTTCTGTCCAACAGACGGGCGATCTGCATCTCCTCCCATATAGAGCCTCGAATGGTGCCATCTGAATGGTCTGCTGAAAGCTGTTGTTATAGGAGAACTCTACTAAGGGCAAATGGTGATCCCAGCTACCACCGAAATCTAAAACGCACGCTCAGAGCATGTCCTCAAGAGTCTGAATAGTCCGCTCTGACTAGCTGTCGGTCTGCGGATGAAATGCTGTGCTGAAATTCAAGCGGGTGCCCAAAGCCTCCTGAAGCCTTTGCCATAGTCGGCTGGTAAACTGGGTGCCTCGGTCGGACACAATACAAATCGGGGCGCCATGCAACCGTACGATCTCGTCGATGTAAATCTGGGCATACTGAGCAAAACCGAAAGTGGTCTTCACTGGCAGGAAGTGAGTCGCTTTCGTTAATCGATCCACGATCACCCAAATGGAGTCATACCCTCGACTGGTCCTAGGTAGACCCACGATGAAGTCCATAGAAACTTGCTCCCATTTCCACTCCGGAATGGGCAAAGGCTGCAACTCTCCCGCTGGCCTCTGGTGCTCGGCCTTGACTTGCTGACAAATCAGGCATCTTGACACAAAGTTTGTGACGTCCCTCTTCATCCCGTCCCACCAGTAAACATCTCTCAGATCATGGTACATCTTGGTGGAACTTGGATGAACACTGTACACCGATCGATGTGCCTCCTTAAGAATCTCACGTCTCAGTCTTTCAGCATTTGGTACGCACAGTCTAGTCCCAAATCGTAGTATCCCCTGATCATCGATCACGAACTCGGAAAATCTGCCCAGTCCAATCTGTGCCTTGATCTCTGAACAACGGTCATCACTGTACTGTGCCTCATGTATACGGTCAAGCAACTGTGGACGTGCACGAATATATGCAAGCTGTCCCCCGATCGGAGTGAACTCGAACTGCACTCGTCTGTCGCATAAAATCTGCCAATCTGCCGACGACTACCTCTGCACTGCGCTCAAACAAGATAGACTACCCCCGGACCTCCTACTCAAAGCATCCGCCACTACATTCGTCTTGCCCGGGTGATAATGGATCTCGCAATCGTAGTCCTTCACTAACTCCATCCAACGGCGCTGTCTAAGATTCAGGTCTCACTTCTGAAATATGTACTTCAAGCTCTTGTGATCCGTGAATATCTGGCACGACTCGCCGTATAGGTAATGTCGCCAGATCTTGAGTGCAAAGAACACTGCAGCCATCTTCAAATCGTGAGTGGGGTAGTTCTACTCATGCTTCTTCAGCTGCCGAGAAGCATACGCGATAACCCTGCCGTGCTGCATCAATACAAGGCCTAGCCCCACTCGAGAAGCGTCGCAATAAACCACAAATCCGCCCGATCCCGAAGGCAACGATAATACCGGCGCCGTAGTCAAATGAGTTTGCAACTGTTGAAAGCTATGCTAACACGCCTCTGTCCAAACAAAAGGAACTCCTTTCCGGGTCAACCCGGTCAACAGTGCAGCGATACGGGAGAAGTCCTGTACAAATCGTCGGTAGTAGCCGGGCAGTCCTAGGAAGCTATGGATCTCTGTAACTGATGCTGGTCTGGGCCAATGCTGAACGGACTCGATCTTTTTCGGGTACACACGTATACCATCACTCGTAACCACGTGACCCAAGAAATCAACGCTGTCAAGCCAGAATGCGCACTTGGAGAATTTCGCGAATAGCCGGTGCTCTCTCAGAGTCTACAATGTGATCCGCAAGTGTTGCTCGTGCTCCTCTCTGTAAGTGCACGGCGGCGCCCCGGCCGTCAGTCCGACGGCCAAAAGCGGAAGCGGTGAATAACTTAAATTTTTCTTGAACTGGCAAACCGCCGCGCACTAATACCCGGATCGAACCATTAACTAGTCCTAGCTAACTACAAGAAAGGGAATAGAGATATACCGACGATCCAAGTCCTCCGGTCTTCTCGTCATGGTCCCGATCTCCTGCGGAAAATCCTGCCTCCTCCTCGTCGCCGGAAATGCACCACATCGCCTACTTTGTTTACGGGCTCCCACCTCAATGCCGAGGCAACTCGGGCACGAAGCCGGCTACTCGACGTGCCCAAGATTTGCTGTAGAATGTTTAGTAGAACTTGTGTCTCACTTTTGGGGTTATCGGAATCACCCTTTTGGTGGAGGAATGATACAAGGAGTATGTAGAGGAGTTTTTGGATTTTGGAACATGAAATGAACCACAAAACCCACACTACAATTTTTGGACAGCCCCCTATAGGACTTGGCCGGCCATGCATGTGAGAGGGTGAGTGAGAATGAGGGAGAAGTGTGATAGAATGAGAAAACCATCCAATAATACAATGGAGAGAGAAAAGAATGCCATCATGCAAAAAGAATCATCACAAAAACAAACCCACACTCAACACCACCATCATCAACTCCCAAAGTCCAACCATGATGAGAAAAGAAAAGTCAATGATGGTGCACATCATGAAAACCATCATGATGCTACAATAAGAAAAGACCCCTTCCACAAAAGCCTATTTGCAACAATGCAAATAAACCCTCCTCCACCAATCTTCGGCCAATGAACGGAACAAAGGAAATTGGCCGAAACGGAAAGCAAACTGGCAACTCCAGAAAACTGATCCCGTAATAAATTACAGGAAAACCCCGATACTGTGCATACACACCCGCATCTGTATTTCGACCGAAATACAAATGCAGTGAGACAAAAACTACACTGTACTATACTAGGATCCGGCTTATACCAAAGTCGGCTAGTAATATCTGTTCGATCCTAATCCGTGCAATACCGCACGTATCTGATCGAACCCTGCCATATAACCATACGGCCTATAGTACAAACTGTCCGATCCTGATCCGTGCAATACCGCACGTGTCTGATCGGACCTTGCCATATCTCCATACGGCCTCTAAACCTTTCGCCCGAAAGCTGAGTAACTGAATGTGGGGGACTCTAAAGACTCATAACACCTTGGTTGTGGATTTAACCACTAGCACGTCAGAGGTATAAGCCAATACGTAACGGGCTACCAAGTATTGACTAAAAGGGACGTCTGTGAGTGAACTCAGCCTGACAACCCTACTGAGCCTGTCAGTGACAATATCCGTGCAGTCCGGTCCGTTCGTCTATGAGTATCGCATGGCGGGCCTAGGGGGTTGGTAAAAGTCAGACCCCCAAAAGCGGTACAAGTCGTGTCGGAGTGTAGCCCAGAACACCCTGAGATACTACTGGAATACCTACCAGTAAATCTCCTTGCCTTGGCCAAGGACTTTGTGTAATGGCTCTCCTAGACACAGCACGACCTCACTCCCAATACCGGGAGAGACGAACCCCTGAAGATACGCTCACTGCCTCCATGTGGCTCGGGACTGTACCCAACTAAAACCTGTTTGCACGACTCCTTTGAGCCGTGGTAGGGTAGTAATCAAAGTACAGTGGGAACTCACACGAGACAAATGACGATCCCCAGGTCGATGAACTAACCTGCACATATGTCACCAGGGAACTGCCATCTGACGTCTGGTATATGACCAACTAGCATGTTCCCGGCGAGTCCTGTCCGGTGTACTCATAACCCAATGAGCACCTGTATACATCTTAGGTGATCCAACTGACACCAGTGGCTTGTGAGACCGGCCACCGCCCCTCGTCGGGGTCTCGACTGTATACACTAGTCTACTAATGGAGTATCGATGCCCAGTCTCGAAACTCCCACGACTAGGGACCTTTTAAGGATAAGCTTATAGACCCCCAGCTCCCACTTATATGATCGCCCTCATACTGCTGGTGGTCAAGCAAGAATCCTAGGGGCTCTATCAACGTGTAATAGCGACGTGTCAGGTCACCTAAAACAGTACACGATGACAAAGGTAAACCAGATAGCATACTATCATCTCGAGTAAGACTGTCCTACCGGGATAGGTCCTCCCTCAATCATTACAATCACGTACCTGTGACCTAATAATTGACTCTGAGGGCACTATCTCCAACAATCTCCCACTTGCACTCAAGGCTAATTATTGCGATGTCGCATACTCACAGCCCGTGTGATACCGAACATCCAACTCCTCTACTAGTCAGTCTCACAAAGCTCGTTTGCGGAACTATTGCGTTCGAGGAATAGCCTCAGTGAGTGGATCCGCTTAGTTGTTTCTTTCTATGTCTCTCTATATCTCAAGTTCGCGGAGAAACCCATCTCCCGAAATGAGCAATACCTGTCTTAGAATGTGTCTGGATGTCTGATGGGACATAGCTCATAAATGAACTCCAAATCCAAACTTCTTAGACTGTATCGTCAACTGAACTTAATCAGTATCCTGCGCGCCATGCCTCCCTCAGTATTGCCTTGGACCACCTGTCCAAAATACTGCCCCTCATCAGAAGGAAAACTATAACTCTGACAACCTCCTTGTCGTCCATGTCACCTTGGAAGCCTGGAATGATAACTGTCTCCTGAATGAGGCTGTCGTTATCATCTCCCTAGAACATCCACTTATGTTCTAAAACTGCTTCCGACTGTTTCTCCAGGATTGGATTAATGTCAACTTATTGCATCTAGTGCAAGAACAACATCTGGTGTGGTACTTGACATCTCACGATTGACACAATTGCCTGAGCAAGTGATCTGCCAATCATGCCCGTCCCTCTCCCCTTTAGTCTGTAAGACACCTTTGGAGAGGGTGACTCCATTACCTGCAGGTACACTACCGTGCTAGGAGTCGTCCATTCTAAATACCCTTAGAATGCTGTCTAAGTACCCAGATTGGGAGACTACCCAAATCTAGATCTAAAGCCATAGATCTAGTAACCAGTATGTCTGATATAAAATCCATTTCCTTTGTGGAGAAACAACTGTGTGACGACCAAAGTATAACCGATCATAGTGTAGGAGTTTCTTTTCCTACTTTGTGTATATCATCCAAATACCAGGATATCACACCCTACTACCTTCTCAACAGATCCATCCCCTATTCTGATGAAGTCAAACCCATGACTGTCACGTCAGAAATAGATGATCTATCTCCGCTACATCTGCTCTAGTCTATAAATAGACATAAGCAACCTGTCCACCAATGCTTCCGCTGCTCCCACTGACTACGACAACCCTCTGGCAGAGTCATATAGACGTACACTTCTAAAACTGGTTTAGAACGATGCTATACTCATCCTCCCGCCGGGTCTCGTAACCTGGAACAACAGCAATGGCAATTGTGGGTAAACAAGAACTTCCCTGTCACCGTCCTTGAAGCTACCGTAGTACCTCTCGGGTGGCTGAAGTTACCCACCTTATCTGCGGAGTGGCCAATGGAATGTCAATCCAGATTGAATCTTTAGGTTCCTATGAAATCTTCAGTAATCGTTTGTGGTTCTGGAATTACTTCCAGTTCTACCATACTCCCACTACTGTTTTCTGAAAAAAAAAACATTTTTAATAAAACTGTGGCGAGTCTAGAACAATATCGCTATTGTTCATCCAGATGGTAGAAAATCAACCCTCGTCATAGCCTGGGTCAACCCACAAACAGCCATTACAGAAACGTGCCTTGAGTTGTCCAGTGTCTGGTTTTAATCATAAACCGGACAACTCCCCGTACCTTAACATCGTTAAGATATGAACTGTTCTATATCCAATATAGAACCAGAGGCACTGATTTAATTGAACCAGATTCAAATCATGCAGCTGTCTCCAGTGCATGTCAACTAAATGGAAGGAGGCCGATCAGCGTTACTCAACTTAGGAATGCTTCCAATTATGAGTAACCTGAAAGAGAAGCAATTTCTCTTAATCACTACTATCAACTGAATACCATATACAAGTATCTACATCTTCGATCACTTTGAAGAATCCCGATACTTGCTACACCTGGTTCTCTACTCTATTCAAATACCTATAACTTCTCCAAATTCGGACCCTGTGTTTCCACGAAACACCTGTCTAAAAGCTAGAGAAGTCATAAGTAAACCGAATATAGTACGAGGACCAACCCCTCTGTCCTGATGGACCCTGGACAACATACAATACTCTGTATAAGTTCCTTGAGTCTGATAACTCACTCACTGTGTGTTGTAGGTTGAAAACTGTACTTATGGTTAAGAAGAATTACACCGCTGTTCAATGCTCCTTACCTAACCATCCACTGATATAGGTAAATGTCATAGACATAATTTCAGAAAGGTATATCTCACTCTATGAAAATAGACGTACAGATATATCAATTTGAAATTGGTGCATAACAGCGGATATTCAAAACCAAATATTTGCCGACCGGCAAACAGCCCAGGTGATTTCCTCAAATATCACTGATTACAACGAATCCCGATATAATGAGGATAATCACCCAATTCCCAATAACTTACTCCCACTCATCATCTGTAAAACCATACAGATGTGAGAATCGTAACTGGTAAATACATACCCTGGAGTAAGTATCTAATCGGGAAATCAGTTTTCCTTTAACATTACACAGTGAAACTGAAACATTGAAATGTTCCGATGGGGTATTCTGGTATTCCTAGTAATGCCTCTTCCATTATCCAGATTCACAACTGTAACCGTGTAATTCTTTGCCACCTCTCCAAATCCCTTCATATGTCTTTAGTCTTTACCTTCTGCACACCCCTTTAGGCCAAATGGTTTTCTTCCTTCCCTACCGTTCGGCACCAGCCTATGGTTTGGAAGAAGACTATCCAATAAGCATAATGGGTGTACTGTCCCAATCCTAGGAACACTCGCAATGAGAGAGGGTGAAGATAAAAGACAACCGAATAAACCTTATTCCTATTTCTCCTGGACCAGAATCCATCCCCGAACTGGAACAAGTTCCTTTCGAGTTCGTATATAACCATACGATGGAGTATCCAATAAACTGTGGATCTTCGTAGTGATACGGAGTGTCCTGGAGAAATACAAAGGTGATTTTAGGATTGGCGAAGGAATACTTGGTTTGGTCGTGAATATCTGTTGTAATTTACTTTGCCCTACTTCTAATCCCTTGCTTTGTCTGAACTTAATACCTTCTGCACACCATCGTTATGCTAATTGGTTTTCTTCATTCCCTACCGGTCGGCACCTGCCTATGGTTTGGAAGAAGACTATCCAATTTGCGTAATAGGTGTACTATCTCCTAAACCAAGGAGTACTCACAACTTGAGAGAAGGTAAAAGGAAAAGACAACTTAATAATCCTATCCGTTTTCTCCAGAACCGGAAACCATCCTCGAATAAATTCTTTCGAGTTCGTATCTAACCATACGATGGTTTTGTCCAATGGAAGTGGACGTTCGTAGTAAAACGGGGTGTCCTGGAGAAAAGGGTAAAAGTAGGAGTGGCAATGAGGTTTGCAACTCTGACAATCCAAAAGCCAGTGTTAAAGAAGGTTCGGTCAACTTGGTCACTGAGTCAAAGTCTTAGGGTCGGGTCAATGGTCGCTGCCAAAGAGAGAGAGAAAAGAAACACTCAGCGTGCACTCTAACCTAGATCAGAATGGTCACCAATTTATCTAATCTGGAAACCTCCCACTGTACCTCAAATTCTCCTCCAAACCTGAAAGAAGAATTAGTCGGGGTTACCCGAGGAGTAAACTAACTCATCAGTGGGAATCGGGATCCAACTATCATTGCATGATAACGTGACGGAATCCGCTCACGCTATCACACTCCAGAAGGTATGCGCATATCTGGTAAGTTTCAGTTCTTTTGAAACTCCCGATGTGATTTCTGCCCCATGCTCTTATGACCTTGACTTTGGCCAACAAATCATAAGTCACATGTCAAGTTCTACCCGTCATTCTCCAGGTTGATTCGAATCCACCCGCACAAGCCCTTGACTTTGGCCAACAAGGCTATACGACTGTTCCAAACCAACGCATCTATCTATGCTGCATATGAATAACCAACAGCTACCAAACACTGTGCCTTGACTTTGGCCAACAAACACAGCTTGAATACTATTGACTACCCATATGAAACGACGGAGGGCTACGAATGGTTTCTGGCGAAAACCTTTAACGTAATGAACTTGATATCGTTGAAGGAACGGATAGCTTTTTGAAAATATAGTGACGAAAACCGTTGCTAAAGAGGTCACTCCCGGTGAAGGGATCTCGGCTCTTTCCCGGTAGAATGGGGTGCAGGATATTCCAAATGAATACCGCGATGCAAAGCAAAAGTAATCGGCTATAGTGAAGTTAATGCCCTGACGCAAACTTCTGTCCAAGGGGTCACTCCCGGTGAAGGGATCTCGGCCCTTGCCTCGTCGACTGAGGAGCAGGATATTCCAATGAATACCACGATGCAAAACAAAAGTAAACGTCCTTGCAATAACAGCTTTTTGAAAAGTGTTCCAACAACATCAGATTAGGTTTGTTTTTAAACTTGCATTGATCAGAATCAATGCAGTCCCATCAATTGATCACACCAAAAAAGAACGAAAATATACTGATGTACGTATATGCCATCCGCATTCGCCACTGGGTCCCGTCATTACCCGTTAGGTTAGCTAACTAACGACAGAGCGGGGACTGGACTAGCGCGGATGCAAAACATATACAACATCTACTAATATATATACCAATATATTATATTTCGCTCAAGGCGTGAAAGAAATGCAATATCACAGAGAATGAACAGCATCACAGAAACAATACAGATATCTGGGATCCCCGGGTTTCACAGAGCCACTACTGAAACCCGACGTTCCCCTGGTCGTGTGGATAGCCTGTGCAATGAAATCCTAGACCCCTACGGGCGCGGCAAGTTACCCGCCAAAACCTGAAGCGAGGCAGCCCCCTTCAGCTCCGTGAATGGACCACCCAGCACTTCACGGAATCCGGTAACTTGGGCACCCCTCCTGGGTCAACCTGTACCCCCTACGAGTGCGGCGAATAGCCCGCCAATCCTAGAGCGAAGCCCCCTCCGTCCCAATGCCATGAGATGCGGGCTTGTTGCCCTCCAGAACCCGGCTATCCGTGCACCCCTCCGCGGGGCAATCCTAGAACAGAAAGTAAAATATACATACAACGGGTACAACGACCGCAACCAGGTCGTGCCCCAAAATAATAATACAAACAGGCAGTGATGGCAGTCCACATGTCGGACGCTCGCCCCGCAATATCAAATGTACATAATACAACAAAACTGTACTAGCATTGCATCCAGGCTATCCCCCACGACCGATCCGCAACATCACAGCAAAAACAAAACATCAACGTGAAAGTCACGTTCGCAAATCCGTCTAACCGGGCTATAGCAGTTAGACCGGATTTACCGATCAAGTGACATTCACGGTCGCAGATATAATGTAAATACTGTGAAAAATGTGTTTAAAATATCCGATCGATCAAAAATTAACAAGTAGGCCCCCAATGAAAACTGTAGCACTCACAGAAAACCTGGGCCCAATTTTAATATTCCAAAACCCATATTTTAAGCCCAGAAGGCCTCTGTAAAAAATTGGTGAAGTGATCTCCATAGTGTGCGGCGGAAGGGCGGCGGGAAGGGGGTTTTCGCGGCGGTTCCACGCTCCCACTGTGGAGTTACTTCGTCGAATTTTTACACAGCTCTTAGATTTTCCAGTACATCAATATTTTACAACCTGAAAAATTTTTCGACACCAAAAATTTCCAACAGAAAACTGATGCTAACAAATACGGGTTTTTGAACATTTCGATCGATCGGAACAGAAAAACACATTACACAAAGCTAGACTAAGTTAATGGGGAGGCTCTGATACCACTGTAAGTGCACGGCGGCGCCCCGGCCGTCAGTCCGACGGCCAAAAGCGGAAGCGGTGAATAACTTAAATTTTTCTTGAACTGGCAAACCGCCGCGCACTAATACCCGGATCGAACCATTAACTAGTCCTAGCTAACTACAAGAAAGGGAATAGAGATATACCGACGATCCAAGTCCTCCGGTCTTCTCGTCATGGTCCCGATCTCCTGCGGAAAATCCTGCCTCCTCCTCGTCGCCGGAAATGCACCACATCGCCTACTTTGTTTACGGGCTCCCACCTCAATGCCGAGGCAACTCGGGCACGAAGCCGGCTACTCGACGTGCCCAAGATTTGCTGTAGAATGTTTAGTAGAACTTGTGTCTCACTTTTGGGGTTATCGGAATCACCCTTTTGGTGGAGGAATGATACAAGGAGTATGTGGAGGAGTTTTTGGATTTTGGAACATGAAATGAACCACAAAACCCACACTACAATTTTTGGACAGCCCCCTATAGGACTTGGCCGGCCATGCATGTGAGAGGGTGAGTGAGAATGAGGGAGAAGTGTGATAGAATGAGAAAACCATCCAATAATACAATGGAGAGAGAAAAGAATGCCATCATGCAAAAAGAATCATCACAAAAACAAACCCACACTCAACACCACCATCATCACCTCCTAAAGTCCAACCATGATGAGAAAAGAAAAGTCAATGATGGTGCACATCATGAAAACCATCATGATGCTACAATAAGAAAAGACCCCTTCCACAAAAGCCTATTTGCAACAATGCAAATAAACCCTCCTCCACCAATCTTCGGCCAATGAACGGAACAAAGGAAATTGGCCGAAACGGAAAGCAAACTGGCAACTCCAGAAAACTGATCCCGTAATAAATTACAGGAAAACCCCGATACTGTGCATACACACCCGCATCTGTATTTCGACCGAAATACAAATGCAGTGAGACAAAAACTACACTGTACTATACTAGGATCCGGCTTATACCAAAGTCGGCTAGTAATATCTGTTCGATCCTGATCCGTGCAATACCGCACGTATCTGATCGAACCCTGCCATATAACCATACGGCCTATAGTACAAACTGTCCGATCCTGATCCGTGCAATACCGCACGTGTCTGATCGGACCTTGCCATATCTCCATACGGCCTCTACAACCTTTCGCCCGAAAGCTGAGTAACTGAATGTAGGGGACTCTAAAGACTCATCAACACCTTGGTTGTGGATTTAACCACTAGCACGTCAGAGGTATAAGCCAATACGTAACGGGCTACCAAGTATTGACTAAAAGGGACGTCTGTGAGTGAACTCAGCCTGACAACCCTACTGAGCCTGTCAGTGACAATATCCGTGCAGTCCGGTCCGTTCGTCTATGAGTATCGCATGGCGGGCCTAGGGGGTTGGTAAAAGTCAGACCCCCAAAAGCGGTACAAGTCGTGTCGGAGTGTAGCCCAGAACACCCTGAGATACTACTGGAATACCTACCAGTAAATCTCCTTGCCTTGGCCAAGGACTTTGTGTAATGGCTCTCCTAGACACAGCACGACCTCACTCCCAATACCGGGAGAGACGAACCCCTGAAGATACGCTCACTGCCTCCATGTGGCTCGGGACTGTACCCAACTAAAACCTGTTTGCACGACTCCTTTGAGCCGTGGTAGGGTAGTAATCAAAGTACAGTGGGAACTCACACGAGACAAATGACGATCCCCAGGTCGATGAACTAACCTGCACACATGTCACCAGGGAACTGCCATCTGACGTCTGGTATATGACCAACTAGCATGTTCCCGGCGAGTCCTGTCCGGTGTACTCATAACCCAATGAGCACCTGTATACATCTTAGGTGATCCAACTGACACCAGTGGCTTGTGAGACCGGCCACCGCCCCTCGTCGGGGTCTCGACTGTATACACTAGTCTACTAATGGAGTATCGATGCCCAGTCTCGAAACTCCCACGACTAGGGACCTTTTAAGGATAAGCTTATAGACCCCCAGCTCCCACTTATATGATCGCCCTCATACTGCTGGTGGTCAAGCAAGAATCCTAGGGGCTCTATCAACGTGTAATAGCGACGTGTCAGGTCACCTAAAACAGTACACGATGACAAAGGTAAACCAGATAGCATACTATCATCTCGAGTAAGACTGTCCTACCGGGATAGGTCCTCCCTCAATCATTACAATCACGTACCTGTGACCTAATAATTGACTCTGAGGGCACTATCTCCAACACTCTCGGCTCCGGGATTACACTAGGATGTCGTCAATAAATATGATGATGAACTGATTGGTGTTGAAAACGCGGTTCATCAAGTCCATAAACGTTGCTGGGGCGTTGGTGAGTCCGAACGACATCACCAAAAACTCATAGTGTCCATAACGCGTGCGAAAAGCCGTCCTCGGAATAACGTCCTGCCGAACCCACAACTAATGGTAGCCTGATCGCAAATCAATCTTCGAGAAGTGTCCCGCACCCTGAAGCTGGTTGAACAAATCATCGATACGAGGCAAGGGATATCTGTTCCGTACAGTAACCCGGTTCAGCTGACGGTAATCAATACACAACCACAAACTGCCGTCCTTCTTCTTGACGAACAGGACAGGAGCACCCCAAGGAGATACGCTTGGTCGAATAAGCCCTTTATCTAACAAATCCTGCAACTGACCCTTCAACTTTCTAAGCTCCGCCGGGGCCATCCGATAGGGCGGTATGGAAATAAGCCCCGTGCAGGGAATCAAGTCAATGCAGAACGCAATATCGCGCTCAGGCGGTAGCCCAGGTAGCTCGTCAGGGAAAACATCAAGGAACTCGCTAACAATCGGGACCTGGTCCAACGGGACCTCTGCAGCTCTAGTATCACAAACATAAGCTAGGAATCCCTAACATCCCTTCCTCAAGAGCTGTCCAACGTGAAGAGACGAAATCAAACTGGGAAAGGTGACGCTACGGTCTCCCTAAATAACAAGAACTGGCTCTCCTGTAAAGCTAAAACTGACTGCCTTCTCACGGCAGTCCACAGATACATAACATGTGGCTAGCCGGTCCATGCCCAGAAGAACATCAAAATCCAACATATCGAGGAGAATCAAATCCACCGAAGGATCCCTCTCCCCGATACGAACAGAACACAATCGATATACAAATCGAGCGACAAACGACTCGCCTACCGGAGTAATAACAACAAGCGGCTGATCTAACGACGATGACTCTCTCCCCAACCTCGGTGCAAAGTGCATAGATACATACGAATGTGTGGAGCCTGGGTTGAATAACACACGTGCGTCGAAAGAACATACTAGCAAGGTACCTGTCACTACGGCATTGGATGCCTGCGCATCCTGCGGAGTCAAAGCGAACACTCGGGCCTGTCCCCCACCAATAGCTAGCTGTCCTCGGCCTCGGCATCTGCCTACTCGTCCTCTCTGAACAGGAATGCCACATCCACGGCCTCTGGGAACGTCTGTCTGGCGTGGAGCACCACCAGGGGTAGGAAGTAGAGCTCTCTGTGTAGGGGGTGAGGGTGGAAGTGTCACGTAAGGAACTATCGGCTCGCCCTGACGCCTCGCGGTACAATTCTTGAAAAGGTGACCTGGACTCCCACACCAAAAGCATACTGGCAGCGGCTGCTGACCTGGTGAATAGGAACTGAACGACTGGCCTCGCGCCATGCCTCGACCATCACCACGTCCTGGAAGGAATCCGCCACGACCTCTGTGAAAGGTTCCTAGGCACTCTAGTGAGGTCTCACAAGGCATCGAACATGCCAATTTAAAAAAAATAGTGCCGAGAAACCCTAGACTACGGATCTTAAACTAGATGTATAGGCGAAACTATAAACTAGTTAACTACTTAACAAGAAGTGAGAAGCTACAACCTTTGTAGATCCGGATTTCCATCTCCTTAGCTCCACGTGGTCATGCCCTCGCTGTCCATCATGAATCCTTGACTCATTCGTCGGCTTCATCGGAAAATGGGCGAGCAAGGTCGTCGGCTTCGTGTCAAAGACGATCTACGTCGAGGTTGCACTAGTTCAAGCTCCGACTTCACCAAGTAGTGAAACTTGTGAAGAAAACACCCAAAACCACTTGGCAAGAGGTAGATGATGAAGAAATAGGAGGTGGGTTCACTTTAGATTTGGATTTCTCTCACTAAAACTCAAGTTGCCATTGATGTAGCAAGCTTGAAGAAGAAGAAGAAGATAAGCTAGTTATGATAAGTCTTGTGTTAAATGAATAATCAATTCAATACTTATCATAACATGACTAAGGTTAAGTGTAGAGAATAAACCATGGTGAATTAAGTGTGTTAGGGTTAAGTAAGATGACAAGAATGGTTGCAAAAGTCAAGGGTTCAAGAAGCTTCAACATAAGACAAGAATTGCCACCATTCTCATCTTGAATTTATCCACATAAATAAACAAATAAATGAATAAATAAATATGCAAAACCCTAATTACAAAATAACCATGGTTTAATTCTATTCATTTAACCATATGATCAAGTATCATCAAACATGATACAAAAAGGTGCACAAAAAATATATCACATATACAATGTGCAAATCAAGTGAGAAAAATCCGTTTAAAGTGAACCTATACTAGTTAATGCAAAGTAATATATCAAATATATAATTATACATTAAATCATTAAATCAACACTTGATTCAATGATCCGGTTATATCGCATACAACCGACTAGTATCTAATGTATCGATTTATCGAATCAATGATTCGATAACTAGGTCATATCGAATATAACCAATCGAAACATGTATCGCGAGAATGAAATACGGTATCACATACACACATTATTCTCGGTCCCGCACATATCTCATATGCGCTCCTATTTCGTTTCGCTTGAACCAGGAAACCTCTGTGTAGGACTCTAAAGACTCGTCAATACGCCGGTAGCAGATGATGATCATATCAAGCACCCACAAGCCGCAAGCGGTCTGCTAAACGTAACGGCCACCCGGGTATTGAGCGATCAGAAGATCGACGAGCTACCCGCTCACACTCCTGCGAATCCAACCAGTAACACTTACCGTACAGTCCGGTCTCTTCGTCTGATACGTCGCATATCAAGTCTAGGGGTGGTAAACGTCAGACCCCAATAACCCGATAAGTCGTGCCGATGTGAGGCTCGTAACGGGTCGAGAAACTACTGGTAACACTTACCAGCAAATCTCTGATCAGCCCTGGCCAGGGACTTCCCTGTTACGGCCAATCGAGCACAGCGCAACATCTACCCCCAATACCGGGAGAGACGAAACCCCTCCTATCGCTCATTGCCTCCATGTGACTCGGGACTGTACCCAAAGACCACCGTTTTGCACGCCCTCATGGACGTGGTAAGGTGGAGATCAAAGCACAGTGGGAATCACACAAGACTCTATGACGATCTCAGGTCTACAGACTAACCTGTACAAGTGTCACCTGAGAACTGCCATCTGACGTGAGGTATAATACCATCTGGGAGTTCTCGGCTAGTCCGTCCAGTGTACCCAGTCTCCACTGAGCACCCGTATACCATCTCTGATGTCAAACACCAATGGATATGGGATCATCCATCGCCCATCACATGGGTCGAGAAGCGTATACGCTAGTCTACTCCGGTATATCGATGCCCCGTCTCGATACACCCACGACTAGGGACCTTGAAGGATGTACTTATGGACTACCATGTCCCCACTAGTATGATCTGCATCATAGTCCAGGTAGTCAAGTACAAATCCTAAGGGCTTTACCAACATGTAACTATAAGACAGTATAAAGAGACTAGTGTACATGTTAAGATAAAGAGCAACCAGATAGCATACTATCATGTCGAGCAAGAAAGTCATCTCTATATATGTCCAAGCATCCAATATAATATACATAATCTGTACAATACTGGCCTCTAGGGCATACATACAACTAACAATCTCCCACTTGCACTAGGGCCAGCTGCTGTAGTATCTTATACCGAGCATCCCGAAGAGTCTCTCAAACTGTATCTGGGGAATGGCCTTCGTGAGTGGATCCGCCGTGTTGTTCTTCGTGTCAACTCTCCTGACCTCGATCTCCCGGCGATCAACTATCTCCCGGATCAGGTGATACCGCCTCAGAATATGCCTGGATCGCTGATGGGACCAGGGTTCCTTGGCCAAAGCCACCGCTCCATTGTTATCGTAATACAAAGGTATTGGACGCTCAATGGATGGAACCACTCCAAGTTCAGTAATGAACTTCTTGATCCAGACAGCTTCTTTAGCAGCATCGTTGGCAGCGATGTATTCAGCCTCCATCGTCGAGTCTGCCACGGTTTCCTGCTTGGAACTCTTCCAGCTAACCGCCCCTCCGTAAAGGGTAAAGACAAAACCCGACTGCGACTTAGAGTCGTCCTTATCACTCTGGAAGCTCGAATCGGTAAAGGACTCCACTTGGAGTTCTCCGTTACCATACACCAAGAACATATCTCTAGTCCTTCGCAAGTACTTGAGAATGCTCTTCACAGCTGTCCAGTGACTCTCTCCAGGATCAGCTTGATACCTGCTCACTATACTTAGTGAGTATGCTACATCGGGTCTGGTACATAGCATCGCATACATGATAGAGCCTACTGCCGAAGCATAGGGTATCCCTTGCATGCGAGCTCTCTCCAAATCAGTCTTGGGAGACATCTCTTTGGAGAGAGTGACTCCAGAGATCGTGGGTAAGTTCCCACGCTTGGACTCTTCCATACTAAACCTCTTTAGTATGGTGTCAATGTACCTGGATTGGGACAATCCCAAAATCCGTTTGGATCTATCTCTATAGATCCTAATCCCCAATATGCAGGAGGCATCACCAAGATCTTTCATTGAGAATCTTTGTGATAAGAAGAGCTTGACCGATTGCAGCATAGGAATATCATTTCCTATCAAGAGTATGTCGTCCACGTACAATACGAGGAAGACAACCTTACTCTCTGCCACCTTCTTGTAGATACAAGGTTCATCTGGATTTTTGACGAAATCAAACTCTTTGATAACGACATCAAAGCAGATGTTCCAACTCCGCGATGCTTGCTTTAATCCATAAATGGATTTAAGCAGCTTGCACACCTTCCCGCTGCTCCCACTGTCTACGAAGCCCTCTGGCTGAGTCATGTACACGCACTCTTCTAAATCACCATTTAGAAAGGCGGTCTTAACATCCATTTGCCAGATTTCGTAATCATGAAAAGCAGCGATGGCAAGCATGATCCGGATGGATTTAAGCATAGCCACTGGAGAAAAGGTTTCGTCATAGTCCACACCTGGTCTTTGACGAAAACCCTTTGCTACAAGTCTAGCTTTGAAAGTCTCCACTTTCCCATCTACACCAAATTTCTTCTTGAAGATCCACTTGCCCCCAATGGGTTTTACCCCTTCAGGAGCAACTTCCAAAGTCCATACTTTGTTGGTGTACATGGATTCCATCTCGGACCACATAGCATCCAGCCATTTCACTGAGTCCCTACTCGTGATGGCCTGCTCGAAGCTAGTTGGGTCATCATCCTCCATGATGCAATCCTCGCTCCCACCGTCCATGAGAAAACCATAGTATCTCTCAGGTTGGCGAGGAACCCTACTAGATCGGTGGAGTGGCTGGGGTTCATCGGGAACTACGGAATCCTCTGGTTCCACCAGATCTTCTGTTGTAGCTTCTGCAGCTGGAACCTCTTCCAGTTCTACCTCATGACCACTAATCTCTTTTTCAAGAAATTCCTTTTCTAAAAAGGTGGCATGCCGAGAAACAAACACTCTTTGTTCCTTAGGGTGGTAGAAGATAAACCCTCGCGAATGTTTGGGATATCCAATAAACTTACACAGAATAGACCTTGCCGCGAGTTTGTCCGGATTTTGCGTTTTTATATAGGCCGGACAACCCCATATCTTAACATAATTAAGACATGGTCTCTTTCCTTTCCATATCTCATATGGAGTGGTCGGCACGGTTTTGGTGGGAACCATATTCAATAGGTCTGCAGCTGTTTCCAGTGCATATCCCCAGAAGGAAATAGGTAACTCAGCTGTGCTCATCATAGAGTGCACCATATCTAATAGGGTGCGGTTCCTCCGTTCTGATACACCGTTGTGCTATGGTGTATATGGAGGAGTCAGCTGAGAGAGAATCCCATTCTCTTTTAGGAAGTCCAGGAATTCGTTGCTCAAGTATTCACCTTCTCGATCAGATCGAAGGATTTTAATACTTTTTCCGGTTTGGTTCTCGACTTCTTGTTTATATTCTCTAAATTTCTCAAAAGCTTCTGATTTTTGTTTCATCAGGAACACATATCCGAATCTAGAGAGATCGTCAGTGAATGTAATGAAGTACGAAGAACCATCCCTGGCATGTGTAGACATGGGACCGCATACATCACTATGTATCAGTCCCAAGAGTTCGGTAACTCTTTCTCCGTGTCCCGTAAACGGAGTTTTGGTCATCTTGCCTTTGAGACATGACTGGCAAGTGTCATAAGATGAAAATTCAAACGTATTTAAATATCCATCTTTATGCAACTTAGCTAGTCGTGTCGCATTGATGTGGCCCAGTCTACAATGCCACAAGAAGGATTCGTTGAGTTCAGAACTCTTCCTCTTGTGTGCGTTTGTTATGCTCAGAACTGTTGATTGGTTTAGAACATAAATGCCATTGCACAACGTGCCTGATCCAACCAACTTTTGGTTACGGAAAATGTTCATAACATTGTCCTGTAATACAAAATTATATCCCTCTTTACTTAATAAAGAAACCGATATAATGTTGCATATCAGGTTCGGCATGTAATAGCATTCGTTCAGAACCAATGTATTACCAGTTGGTAATACAAGGTGATATTCCCCGACAGTCTTAGCTGCAACAATTGCACCATTTCCAACTCAAATGTCTTTATCACCTTCTCCAAGTTCTCTACCTTTCCTGAGCCCATGTAACTGATTACATATATGGGATCCTGACCCGGTATCCAATACCCAGGACGTAGAGCAAATAGAGAAACAGTTCTCAGTAACGAACACACCCGAAGAAAATGCATCAACATGTACTTTCTTCATTCGGGTGGCATGGGAATCCTGGTATTCCCCTATATCCTGTTCATTCCTATAACTCTTATAGGAAAGAACGGAACCAACGTTCCCCAGCACAGTATAACATGCGGGTTCGGTCAATACATCCATATTATTATCTTCATTAAGGCATGAAATGGTCACTACCTGGAGAGAGAGAGAAGAAAACACTTTAGCGTATGCTCGTGCAAGATCAGATTGGTTATTATCTTATCTAATCAGGATGGCTCCCACTGCTTTTTATCAAATCTTCCTTCAAACCCTAAAAGGAAAGACTAGCCGGGATTAATTACACACTACAAGTTCGCCAATCTTTCAGCCAGGCCAGTGTCGGTACTTTGAGGGAGGTCCCCCGTGCTTTCGCACGAACCTAATTAATGTAAACCTTGTTTTCCCAGAGGCGTAACCTCGTTAACACCTTTCTAGACACCTACTTGATCGGCTAATTGTAATGTGTAAAACTCTCCCAGGAGTAACTCTTACTCGCAGTGGGTATCGGGATCCAACTATCTCATAGAAGGTATGCAATCTCATTGCAAATTTCAACACTTGAAATTCCCGATAATCTTTTGCCCCTAGCGTCCTATGACCTTGACGCAGGCCAACAAACCATAGTGCGCTAGTCAAGTTCAACCCGTCATTTCCTGATTGAATTAAACCCACCCGTACGACCCTTGACGCAGGCCAACAAAGTCGCACGACTACCCTAATCCAATCTGCATCATATGCATAAGCAGATAAATACTAGTTAGCTACCGCACACTACGCCTTGACGCAGGCCAACAAACGTAGCACGAATACTAACTACTACTCATCTGAAATGACGGAGGGCTACGCCAGGTTTTTCTGAAAACCTATTGCGTAATGAACTTGATATCGTTGTAGAATCAAATGAAGTTTTGAAATGGAGTGATTTTGAGGCTTTTCTAGTTTTGCTAAAGGGGTCACTCCCGGTGAAGGGATCGTCGGCCCTTTCCTCGTCGAATGAGGTGCGGGATATATCATATATATCACTGTGCAAAGCAGAAACTATAGAAGCAATCAAAAACAAACCGAGTGTGTAGCATCTGCCAGTTATTGCTAAAGGAGTCACTCCCGATGAAGGGATCTCGGTCCTTTCCTCATCGAATAAGGTGCAGGGCATATCACATATACCGCTATGCAAAGCAAGAACTGTAGCTACCTGTTTTATTTTAAAATTCGATTCCACAACATCTTAGGTTTCTTATCTTTCATTAATCACATTAATGAAGTCCCATCATTTAAATACCTAAACATCACAGATAGATATGACGTACACTTATGCCATCCGCATTCGCCTCGATGTCCCCTCGTGCACCGTTAGGTTAGGTAACTAACGACAGAGCAGGGCAGGGCTAGCGCGGGTGTAAAACATAAGTAATGTCTATATAATATATCATATATACTATATACTATATCCATCAGAGAACATCACAACACAGATATCGCAGCAGAATAAACATATGAAATATTGGATATACTAGGACGTCCGTGTTTTCAATACGAACCAGTATAAAACACGGATTCCACGGTCGTGATGAATAGCCAATCCCACATCCCTAGACCCCTACGAGAGCGGCAAGCAACCCTGCCAATTCTTGGGTTAGGAGACCCGGACTCGACTCCTCGAGTTGGTCTCCCACTGGACCCCAGAACCCGGTTACTTGTGCTCCCCTCCTTGGGTCTATCCTAATGCGGAAAAGTAAATAATAAACAAAGGGTGACAGCTTCCGCTACCTGGAAGTGCCCCAAATAAAAGAATATTACATACAAGTTTTTACATGAATGAAAATGGAAAACACTCATCTCACATAAAAACCCCCGGCTATTCAAACACGACGATCCAATATAACATATCCAGTAACACATAACATCACATGACATCAACGTAAGTAAATATGTCCATCCCAATTGTCGTTGACATATAGCAACGAAACCGGCGATATCACATATTACACTTACGGTCATAGAAAAGAAAGTGTAAAACTACAACAGTTGGAATCCGCAACCTCTTTAGACATCACATGCCTAACATCTACAAACCCCGCATTTTAGTCTCATTATCGAAAACTCTTTTCAATATCGTATGGGACTAAACTGCTAGATTTATAACATTCATCCAGTTATCTCATAACTGTTTGTGAATTCCAATTATTGTATCCAATTCCGGATAAATAGAATATATTAAACTTTCCGATCGAACATTCGAACACCCAAGTTTTCCCGACACCGATCAACACATGAAATAGGTTCAAAAACATTCACTTCATGCCTCAGTACCAACGGTCCAGCCGTAGAAGGGTCAAGCCAACGCCTCACATGTGGCACGCCGTACTGCCCCAAACCCGAAGGTTCAAAGGGCAGTTCAAGACGGTCACATAATCGAGTTAAGGTTTGTTGTCTTCTAGAGGGACCATCGCGTTACTTGCACTACTTCGAACGTCTTTTAACCATAGAAAAATCCAACACTTGGAATTTTTCCGGCAGGGGAAAAGTTGGGTATTTGTATCCGGTCAAACATTTTAACATATTCTACAGTTATCTGGAAATCCACTTAGACAAAAATTTGATAACCCGATTGAATAAACGAATCCCCAAAGCAACCCCAAAATACTCTTCTGTGGAGTCACAATAAAAATGCCCAGAAAATATAATATACAAATATATGAATTACTGTGAATTAAAAATTAAACAAGGGAACAGTACGGCCGCGGAACCGCCGCACATGCATAGCTCGTGCCGCGGTTCCGCGGTGGAAAAGTCGAATCAGGCCCTCGTATTTCACAGTATTTCATATAACACCCTGCATGATTTTCTGCATATTTTTAATTGAAAAAAATCCAAAATTTCGGAAAATTTCCAGAGAGCACCTTGGAAATTAGGGTTTCGGGACAATCGGGTTTCAAACGTCGTTTAGACTTCGCCTAAGGCTCTAGCTAGGCTCTGATACCAGTGAAAGGTTCCTAGGCGCTCTAGTGAGGTCTCACAAGGCATCGAACATGCCAATTTAAAAAAATAGTGCCGAGAAACCCTAGACTACGGATCTTAAACTAGATGTATAGGCGAAACTATAAACTAGTTAACTACTTAACTAGAAGTGAGAAGCTACAACCTTTGTAGATCCGGATTTCCATCTCCTTAGCTCCACGTGGTCATGCCCTCGCTGTCCATCATGAATCCTCGACTCATTCGTCGGCTTCATCGGAAAATGGGCGAGCAAGGTCGTCGGCTTCGTGTCAAAGACGATCTACGTCGAGGTTGCACTAGTTCAAGCTCCGACTTCACCAAGTAGTGAAACTTGTGAAGAAAACACCCAAAACCACTTGGCAAGAGGTAGAGGATGAAGAAATAGGAGGTGGGTTCACTTTAGATTTGGATTTCTCTCACTAAAACTCAAGTTGCCATTGATGTAGCAAGCTTGAAGAAGAAGAAGAAGATAAGCTAGTTATGATAAGTCTTGTGTTAAATGAATAATCAATTCAATACTTATCATAACATGACTAAGGTTAAGTGTAGAGAATAAACCATGGTGAATTAAGTGTGTTAGGGTTAAGTAAGATGACAAGAATGGTTGCAAAAGTCAAAGGTTCAAGAAGCTTCAACATAAGACAAGAATTGCCACCATTCTCATCTTGAATTTATCCACATAAATAAACAAATAAATGAATAAATAAATATGCAAAACCCTAATTACAAAATAACCATGGTTTAATTCTATTCATTTAACCATATGATCAAGTATCATCAAACATGATACAAAAAGGTGCACAAAAAATATATCACATATACAATGTGCAAATCAAGTGAGAAAAATCCGTTTAAAGTGAACCTATACTAGTTAATGCAAAGTAATATATCAAATATATAATTATACATTAAATCATTAAATCAACACTTGATTCAATGATCCGGTTATATCGCATACAACCGACTAGTATCTAATGTATCGATTTATCGAATCAATGATTCGATAACTAGGTCATATCGAATATAACCAATCGAAACATGTATCGCGAGAATGAAATACGGTATCACATACACACATTATTCTCGGTCCCGCACATATCTCATATGTGCTCCTATTTCGTTTCGCTTGAACCAGGAAACCTCTGTGTAGGACTCTAAAGACTCGTCAATACGCCGGTAGCAGATGATGATCATATCAAGCACCCACAAGCCGCAAGCGGTCTGCTAAACGTAACGGCCACCCGGGTATTGAGCGATCAGAAGATCGACGAGCTAGCCCGCTCACACTCCTGCGAATCCGACCAGTAACACTTACCGTACAGTCCGGTCTCTTCGTCTGATACGTCGCATATCAAGTCTAGGGGTGGTAAACGTCAGACCCCAATAACCCGATAAGTCGTGCCGATGTGAGGCTCGTAACGGGTCGAGAAACTACTTGTAACACTTACCAGCAAATCTCTGATCAGCCCTGGCCAGGGACTTCCCTGTTACGGCCAATCGAGCACAGCGCAACATCTACCCCTAATACCGGGAGAGACGAAACCCCTCCTATCGCTCATTGCCTCCATGTGACTCGGGACTGTACCCAAAGACCACCGTTTTGCACGCCCTCATGGACGTGGTAAGGTGGAGATCAAAGCACAGTGGGAATCACACAAGACTCTATGACGATCTCAGGTCTACAGACTAACCTGTACAAGTGTCACCTGAGAACTGCCATCTGACGTGAGGTATAATACCATCTGGGAGTTCTCGGCGAGTCCGTCCAGTGTACCCAGTCTCCACTGAGCACCCGTATACCATCTCTGATGTCAAACACCAATGGATATGGGATCATCCATCGCCCATCACATGGGTCGAGAAGCGTATACGCTAGTCTACTCTTGTATATCGATGCCCCGTCTCGATACACCCACGACTAGGGACCTTGAAGGATGTACTTATGGACTACCATGTCCCCACTAGTATGATCTGCATCATAGTCCAGGTAGTCAAGTACAAATCCTAAGGGCTTTACCAACATGTAACTATAAGACAGTATAAAGAGACTAGTGTACATGTTAAGATAAAGAGCAACCAGATAGCATACTATCATGTCGAGCAAGAAAGTCATCTCTATATATGTCCAAGTATCCAATATAATATACATAATCTGTACAATACTGGCCTCTAGGGCATACATACAACTAACACTCTGCCTACCATGTCTCTGCCAAACTGTACTGGAGCTGGTATATCTGTGTGAATCCTCTTCGGCCCTAAAACGACCGAAGTCTCTGTAATGCGCTCCTCCAAAAGTAAGGCTGCATCTGCTGCGGCTGCATAGGTGTCGAAGTGCTGGGCACCAATAGCAAGAAATAGCTGGGTGTCTAACCCACGTACGAACCTCTTCATGCGTTTCTCTTCGGTGTCCACCAAGTATGGAGCATATCTGGACAACTGAGTAAACTGGATATCATACGCGGACACTGTCATCCCTGGAGTCTTGCACAAAACCTCGAAACTACGAGCTCGAGCATCACGGAAGCTGTCTGGAAGGAAACGGCCAAGAAACACTGCTGTGAACTCGTCACACGTCATAGGAGGTAAACCTGTAGCTCTGCCTGTCTCGACTGACTCACACCACGTCTGAGCAAGTCCCTCCAGACGAAAACTCATAAGCTCCACCCATATATCATCAGAACATCTCAGCGAACGGCAAATCCTAGCCAATCTGTCGAGGAAAGTCTGCGGACCCTCCGCTGCATCTGTGCCGGTAAAGACTGGAGGTCTCAGCCTCATAAACTCCTGCAATGATACGGGAATGGTCTCGGTAGTAGCAGGAACAACTGTCTGGGCAGCAGGTACAATCATGGTCTGTGCAGTCGAAGGTACATCCTCAGATCTCTGTGCCCGACTGGCCTCGACTAAATATCCCATCATCTGACGTAACTCCTGCATACCTGACTCTAGCCTGTCAATGCGGCCTGGGAAGGTGGATCAATCTGTCCCTGAGGGGTAGGCATGCTGTCCTGATCGATTCTCGTCTCGGACGAGCCCGCTCGAATCTTATCTCTGGCGGTAGCCCTCTAGGCCCTCGTAGCCTTCGGCGACATAATGGATGGTACAAGAAACAGGATAATAAGAATAGTGTAACAGAATCATGGGATATAAAGAGTCAAAAAAGGATTTGCAAGCACTCAAATCCTAAGGTCACTTAGGCGGAGTACCATATCGTAAGTATGCCGCGGAACATACACAAGCTACGTCACTCTGCTTAAGTAACCTACTCCATCTACCAAGGGTCATCCTACACTCAGAAAGGTAAAACCTAAAGCTCTGATACTGTCACGACCCGAAATTGGCACGTGACGGCCCTAATACTGCGCAACGTCTACAGGCGTAACGCAGTAAAAGAAAGCCAAAACCCAGAAATCTAAACCATTAAAAGACAAGAAAGGATAAGAAACATTGTTTAAAAGTCTTTGAAATCACAACCCAAATTCTTTAAAAGTCCAATTTTATTTCCTTTAAAATTTTGGCAGCACCTCCTTTGTAAAAGCTAGCCCCAAAAATAGGTACAACATAAATATAAAGTAAAGCATCCCCAAACGGAAGCAAATACACGCCTAAAGGCGGAAAACAATCACCACCACAAATATACGACGCCGTAGCGAAGAAATAAAGACAATAGAGAGAAGGCTGTATAAAAGACAACAAATCCACAATTTATACAATATCGTCCTCACCAAGTCTCTATGTCAACAACATAATAGTAGATGGAGAGTGCAAGATACAACGAATATACAATACAAATACAGATAACCACTAAAACCCACCTGAACAAAACAGCACACTGTGAGCTGATGTGGTATCTGTAGCAAAAGATGATAGATGAATAGCCAGCCTCGACTACTCTGGGGAACACTCTGTAACACCTGTGGCACAACGGGGGTGAGTTGCCAACTCGTGAATAGTAAACAACATATGCAGGTAATCGCAAGTATGTACGTAAAGCGTGAATCTAAGATATGCAATTAACAGTAATAACATGTCATATGAATGCAGAATAATGGAAAGTACACTAGCAGGTACAACCAATATATATAAAGCAATAATGATATGACAACAGTATGCAATAATCATGCGATAGGGATATTAGAATGTAAATGTGCAACAATCATGAAAGGTACACTAACAGTACTACTAGTACATGAAGTAGTGCACAAACAGATAAGGTGAGGTATAGAGTGAAGTATCATTTCCACGGAATCCTGATATCGTGGTAGGATCACAATCCAGCAAGACAATTTAAATCCCAATTCCTCGAATCAGCCCCCAAATTGGCTCTCATATTATCTAAGTATCACATCTCCTCAATTGCATAATATCAAGTATATCTCATATATCCCGAATGTACAACCTCAAGTATATCTCACATATATCGAATGTACAATCATCAAGTATATCTCGTATATATCGAATATACAAAATCAAGTGGATCTCACATATCTCGTATGTACAATATCAAGTATATCTTATATATCTCGAATGTACAATAGCAAGTAGATCTCACATATCTATCTAGTATCCAATCTCAAATCAATCTCTTATATCCCGAGTCAAAACTCCAGCAAAATTCTAACATCCTAAATATAATGGCGTAAATAAATATGATGAGGTCAATACACATATATTAGCATCCTATTCCACTAATATTGGTGTAAGGGTATATATAACAGCGGATAAATCCCCTGTTATATATACAAAGAGTAATTAGAAATATCATGAAACCAATATGCCAAGCATCGACACAGAAATACTGATCTATCATATGCCGTCTCCCAGACTAACATCCTGATAGATACATATCATACGCTATCCTGGAAGCTCGAGTGCCTAGCTCTGACCCTCGCCTCTCGACGTATCTATACGTACATGACTCCCAATGGTATCCCCACGATCCCCGCCGAGTCATTGGTACTGTCACCGGTAGGTACTTTCCCGCCTCCAGGCTCAATCGGCAAAGTCCATCGATCTTCTTGCCGAGGGGAACCATACCGGGCCCCACCATGTACCCTCATACGGCATCCACACCTCGTATGGAGTATATAATCAAAACCGATAAATCTCATGGTGGCTGCGCAAATATCATATCAAGGAAACCGGGTTTTTCAATTAATGCATAATTTCATGAACTCCCGCGGTTCCCAAATCCAGAAAACATCATGTAAAATCCAAATAACAATGCGCAAATCCAGGAATAAATATGTGCGATATATCTGAAATGCGAGCATATACAGGAAAATATGTAGCTGAAACCAGATGTATGCGAAATCAATATGGTACAGCTAAGTATAGGTGTCTACCTATAAGCAAATGATGTAGTATACCCCCTGGGTATAGTAAAATATGTAGGGTACCCCCCGGGTATAAGTAACATATATGCAAAGTATACCTGTAGTTATATCGTAAAGTGTGTATGCACCTATTACTAATGGTACGATACACTATAGGTATACAGATAACTAGCATGTAAGTATGTCAGAACATATATGTAAGCATGTAGGTATACAGGTATGCTATAAGTCAATTCGTAAAGAAATATGAATCAAAGTCTCAATGTTCCTAACCAAGCAATATTATATCTATAAGTGGGTTATGCGTGACATGGCAATTATTGACGGTGTGTGTAACATACAATCAGTGCTCGTGCAACATGAATCGTCAATAATATGTGCAGTGTCCTACTACTACTAGTCCAGGCACAACTACATCTAAGTAATAGAGTAAAGGTGCAATTCTAACAATAACGTAGAATATGCGAAAAGTAATAAAATCTCTAGCCCTGACGCATAACGCCATGCTGGCGATTCCCCTGTAGATATTAAATCTACTCACCAACGCTCCAAGCTAGGTGAAGCCTACAACCTGTTTTCCCTTGTCGTAGCATCCGAAGTCCCCGCTTGCGAACCTAAAATTTCACAAACACAACATATAAGCATATATTCTACATCGACGAAAAGACATCGAAACGCAAGAATAACGTCCTGAAAATTACACTGCGCGCTTAGCACATCTAACGCGCACGACATCGGCCAAAAATCCTAACTAGGGTCGCCAAACTACGAAACACCTAGTCTAGATTCCGATCGTCCCGATCGCGCATTCAAAACACAATAATAAACGTGGACTCAAAATAAATAACGTCGCAACATCAAAAGAAACCGACGCCTAAAAGTTACCGAAATCTAGTAAGCAACCTATCGCAATATTTCGCACTAGTTTCAAGCTAATGCATATCTAGTGATTATAAACACCTTAAAATAGCTTAAATAAGCTATAAAAACCAATTCTATATTTTTAACACATGCTAAATAAATTTTAGCAAAAACCTAGTAAGCAAAATTGCATAATTAAACAAAGTGTTCATTAGCAAAAATTAACATTTTCTACTAGGTTAATCTTCTCCAAAACACAAATTAACACTTCAAATAAACATTAAACACATAAATCAAGTTTTACCCTAACTAGATTATCATAAAAATCAAGTCTTGAATTTCAAACAAGAAATTAAAAGCTTAAATAAACAATTAATATACTAATTAGAAATTTAGAAACAATAAAAAGGATTAGGGTTAGGGTTTTATACCTCCACAAAAGATCAAAACCAAGAAACCAAACTCATCATCTTTTCCAAAAAAATGATGTTTTGAATGAAGATCCAAGCTACTTTTGTGAAGAAGAATGAAGGAAAAATGAATATATTTGAGTTTTTGTGATTTTATTTGGATTTTTCATGATTTATTTGATGCAAAATGAGTTGAAAATGGGTGGAAATGATTGAGGGCAGCAAGGGGAAGGGAATGGCCGGCCAAGGGGAGAATGGGGGGATTTTTGGTGAAGTGTGTGGAATTTTCTAGCAAAAGAAAACAATTAGTGCACATTTAATGCAAAAATGCCACCTTTACATCTTTTCTTTTCTTTTTAAAATAATTCCTTTTGCACAAAAGAAATATCTAGATATTTGAAAAGAAACTTCTAATATAATCTAGTGACAAAAATAATTTATTCACAAAACAAAAGAAATTTCCCGATTTACATGCACCAAATACCGCTTAAAATAATATTTTATTTGGGAAAAATTCTATCTGAAGCAAAACCTCCCAAATACCCCTAAAGTTCACGCACAAGCTTTATTTTAGCTAAACTAGGTGTCGGCAAGTTTAAACGGACGCTTGATCGAAATCGGGTTAAAACGGGAAAAACTGACAATTTTGCCCTAAAACGGGAAAATTCGCAAAACGATTCCTGAAACGTTACAATCTCCCCCCTATAAAAATTCGTCCCCGAATTAAAAATTTTTACTAAGCGTAACTTCAAAGAGAGGATTACTAAACTCTCATATCTCTTTCGCAACCTCCCAAGTGATTACCTCACTATACGGCTACGTCCAAGAAAAACGCTTCACAGATGGCAAGACCCTTGACCGAAGTTTCTCCACCCGCCTTGCCATTAACAAAATTGGCTGCTGGTGAACGAAAGATCGCGTCCAAGCTAAATGGTCTGGTGCTGAATCATGTGAGAAAGGCCATAAAGATAATTGCAAAGTATCGACACAAGGAATACGGGGTGAATACTCAATAATCTGGGCGGAAGTGCCAAATTAAAGGCAACAGAACTAACTCACTTTAAGGTTCTCGAAAGGACCTACAATTCTGGGTAAGCTTCCCAAAACTCAACACGTCCTTCATCGGATAAATCCGTAGGAATACATGATATCCTACTGCGAACTCGAGCCTGCGATCACCATGGTCGGTATAAGACCTCTGTCCGCACAGGACTGTCATCATCCTCACCTGAAACAGTTGGATCATTTCCGAAGTCTCTAGACTAGCTGGGGTCCAAAAATACTACTTCGCAGAGTCAGAAAAAATAGACTGGAGATCGACACCACCTAACAAACAAAACTTAAAGGTTGCCCATTGGAATGTCTCCTGATAACTACTATCGAAGGAGAATCCGAACAATGGCAAGTGACGATCCCAACTGCCGAAAACAATTAATACGTACGCACAAGCATATCCTCCAGAGTCGTTGTAGCCCGCTCTCACAAAACCATCATCCTATGGATGGAATAACGGAGCTAAAGCTCGACCAGTACGCAATGTTTCCTGAAGCTCCTGCCCAAGACGGCAAGCGAACAGGGTGCCTTCATTGGATACGACCCTCGAAGGAACTCCATGCAACGCACAAACATAACAAAGAACAACTGAGCAGACTGAGAAAAACCGGACAACAAGCATCCGAATGGAGTCACACCCTGACTAAACCTGGGTTGACACCATAACGAATTTCATGGAGATCTGCTCCCATTCCCACTTCGGAACAGTTAAAGATTGCAACTCTCCAGCCGGTCTCAGATGCTCAACCCAAAACACACAACAAGACAAACACCTTGAAACGAAATCTGAAATTTCTCTTTACATTCCTGCCAACCCGTAACTATCTCACAAGTCACATCAATGTCGGTGGAACTTGAATGAATACATAGAATTGACAGATGTGCCAGCTCTAGGATTTCACGTCTCTACCCGATAATATCAGGTACACAAACGCATTCCTAACTTAGCACACCATTGTCACAAATCAAGGACTCCGAATCATTACCCAGCCGAGTATGCTCAAGTATCTCTGACGAACGAGCATCGGCAGGCAGTGTCTCGCTAAAGCGATTAAAGAAAAGTGGTCGGGCGCGGACATGAGCAAGCTGTCCCTTCAGTAGAGAGAAATTTAAGCTGTACTCAACGATTGCATAAGAACTGTAAATCTGCAGAAGACTATCACAACAATCAAAATCCGCTGCAGGAAGATTGTATTAAGCTCTGGTGGTCCGTGAGAATCTGACATGACTCTCGAACAAATAGTGTCTCTAAATCCCCAACGCAAAACCACCACGGCCATCTCCAGATCATGAGTGGAATATCCTTATCGTACTTCCTCCAAATGTAGGGAAGCCAAAGCGATAACTCTATAGTGTCACCTCAGTACACACTCGAGCCCCACTCAAGAAACATTACAGTTAAACAACAGGGTCGCCCGAACCAAAAGCAAAGAAGAACTGATGCAGTTGTTAACCAAATCTTCAACTGCCGAAAACTCCGCACACATGCCTCAGTCCAAAGAAAAGAAACCTCCCTTCTGGCCCATTCAGTCGACGGTGCAACACTACTCTAGCGATCCTGCACGAAACGGCGGTAAGAACCTGCTAAGCCGAAAAATCTGCGGACTTCCGTTCGAACACAAGCCTGGGACTAAGCTGTACGGCCACGATCTTTCTTGGGACCATACGAAAAACCGTCTCCCGTAACTACAAGACCTAGGAGTCAACACAAACAAGCCTGAAGGAACACTCCGAGAATCTAGCAAACAGCTGGGGCTCTCCCAATGTTTGCAAAACAAATCCTCAAGTGCCGCTCCTGTCCCTCATGACATAAAGAAAAGACCAGAATGTCATCAATTACACAACAATAACTGGTTGAGGAATGGCCTGAAGAAATTCGGTTCATCATATCTACGAATGCTGCTAGGGTATTGGTGAGTCCGACGACATCACCAAAACACACAAAGCCCGTAGCACGCACAAGGCAGTCTTCGGAATGTCATCACTCCGAACCCGCAGCAATGATGACCTGATCCCGAACAAACTTAGAAAATATGTAGCGTTTTGAAAATCGTTTCGGTGAAATTTCGAAAAAATCGGTAAAATAAAGGGGTTTTCTGTAAAAAGTCAAAATACAAATATCTTATTATAAAAATTAAATATACATATTCTAACTATGTAATTTCTATTATTTGGTGTTTATTGAGCCGCTGGTGAAATTTCAAATTTTCTGAAAAAAATATTATTTTATTATTATTTTAAGCCGTCACTAATATATTTAATTAGGGAAAATTACAAATTGGAATGAGTTGAAACAAATTTTGTGCATCATAAAACTTTAAATAAAAATTTATCATTTGGTTTTTGGAACGAAATCATTTGCCAAAGCGGTTTAGAAATTATTGAAGAAAAAAGGCTTTTTTTTAGCGTAAATGGATGTTTGGGGTATTGTATTTATCATTTTTCATCACCCCACACCCGTGCCCACACCCACACACCCCCACTTACTTCTCCCCTTAGCTAAATTTAGCAGCCCCCATTTTTTTCCCCACTTGAATTTCTAAGGAAAAGAAATGAAAGGAAAGAAAAGAAAATGGATAAATTAGTTAGACTTTTGACCTTGAATTGACTTTGACTTTCTCCCTATTTTTCTCCACCTCCCTCTCTCTCCTCCCCCACTCATTTTCTAGCCAAAATCTGAACCCCAACAGCCCTTCATTCTTCATCTCCTTCTCTTTAAAAAAGTTCTTCAAAAATGCTTGAAAAATCCACAAAAAATCAAGCAAAAATCCAAATCAAAATCCACCTCCTACCCATTTTCCCTCATCTCCTTTAGCATGGATCTTGGTGCAAGGATTTCAAAATGGAGGTCTAGAATTCAAGTTTGATCATGGTTTGTGAGGTATAACTTTTGACCCATTATTCGTTTTTTTGATTTAAATTCCTTAATGAAGCTAATTAGGTGCTAAATTGTGGGTTTAATTGAATGTTTGGAAATTCAATTGGGAATTTTGAATTGAAGCTAGGGTTTGAATTAAATTAGGTTCTTTATCATTAGCTTATGATTGTAATGAGGGGATTAACATGTAATTGAATGCAAAATCTAATTTGGTTACTAGTTGCTAATTTGTTAGTTTAAAAATGGTGATAATTATGCTAAATTGCTAACTAGGTTTTAGAAATTAAATAAAAACATGGGATTAAAATCTAGTTAGGATTTTTAGCACATCATTAAGGTTTCCATGAGTGGTTTAACCATTTAATATATGCAAAACCAAGTTTAATTGTAAAATTGTGAATTTTACAATAAAAAGTGTTAAAATTGATATTTTTGCAATCTAGGATTTTGGAAATTATGCAAATTTATGTGATTAAATTATGGAAATGGTTTTTATGACTTATTTAAGTTATTTAATAAGTATTATGGCCGCTAGAATTGTTTAAACATCGAGTTTTGCACTAAAACGGGTAATTTTGCTTGCTAGTTTTTCGGAAAAACGGCTTTTAAAGTGAATTTGGGGTTTTTGTGAGTTTTAACCTAGTTTATATTAAAATTAGTGTGCGGGAATGTGCAAATGAGTGTGATTGGATTTTTCTCGATGGTTTGACGTTTGTATATCGACATCGAGGGTTGGTTTGACTATTCTTGCATGCGTAGGCGATAGGTTTGGACCTATGCGTGATACGCGTGCCGATTTGATTTTCGTATGCCGTTTCGATTTTGAATTTAGTTTTAATGCGATACGGTGCGTTATGATATGTAGGTACCCCATGTAGACTTCAAGACGACCAGCAAGCGCGTGGCGACGTCGGCACCGGCGAGCGAGGACCAGGTGAGTAGATTTATATCTACGGGGAGAAGTCGGGTGGATGGCGTATAGCACCCCCGCAGTTCATGGTGATGTATACGGACACGTATACACACACACACATATATATATATATATATATATATATTGGTTATATATTGTTTGAGTTATTGATGATAAATATGGATATTTGGTGTTCTTGGATGATTGAGTGTCGCGAAACCCTAGAGTAGCGGTCGCACCACACTTGCACACACCCACCCATACTTGCATACTTTCTTCTTTCTTTTGTACTTATTCGGGAATATATAGTTATGTGTTCACATAGGTATGGGACTGTGTGTTCACATACGGATTTGAGGATAGTACTTAGGATTTATGATGAGTCGATGAGATTTGATTTGAGGCCGTGAGATCGGTGATATAGCGGGGTTCGTATTTGAGATACGACATGACGTTGTAGCGGGTCCTTGACGTAGTTTTTACACACGTGCATGCATACTTAGGCGATATCAGTATTGTACTAGACGTAGATCAGTACAAGATCATAATATTGATAAAGAGGATACCAGGTGAATAGTATGATGAATGTGATTTTGACCCGTACCCAGAATTGGAGGATGCCGTACGACGGATTTACGTACGAGCTATATCTTGATGATTGATCCTCACTCTTGACTTGGGATGTCTGATTATAGATATGGTATCGGATATGAAATTATTGAGGCGGGATCACCGACTAATATATATACAGGTATGTATATGTATCGACTCAGACGTTAGGCGGTTTCCTTACCTGTAGTCCAGCCTGTTAGCTTAGCCCTTTAGCTTAGTTTAGTTGTTAGATTAGATTCGATTCTTACCTATTTCAAAGCTTACGAATCATGCGTATTTTAAAAGACAGGTCAAGGGATTCTACGGATATTTCAAAAAACGTATCTTTTCTTAAAAACACCGTAGCCCCTATTTTCAAAACCCCATGATTCGTGTTATTTCAAAAGGCACCATTTGTAGGACTTATATTAGATTAGTGCAGATTAGTTATAGTTGCGTCTAGTATTCAGCTCCCGCTCATTTTTACTGTTCGCTCCGCATCGCATACTTATATTATAATTTCTTATTGCATTATTAATATCATGCTGTTAGGACACCAGCACCATTACCGATGACGCGTATATACCACGTACACTTACTTGCCGGCTCACACACATCTTCATCGGTAATTGACATGTCACGAACACTTTAGAAAATACTATTTCATTTGACATAGGTTGTTAGCTAATAGTTTAGACATGATATTAGTGTACTTGCCTTATATGCTAGTTAGACATTGTAGTTATTGCCTACTACTTCATGCATGTTATTATTCACTGTTGTGTCGCATTCATGGATTCTCATGCCTATATTCACTGTTTACATGCTATTGATGACTTGGATTCGGATTTCATGAGATTTCTTGGATTTGGAGGAAAACCGCAAAAACATAAATAAACCTTTTCTCCCTTTTAAAATAAAAAGTGCGGTTTTCCCATGATGTATGAGTCGTCCACCATGAGTTTGCTGATGGATTTCGAGACCCGATTCGAGGAGTGGAGGAACCGTTTCGGGTACATGGTGGGCCCGGTATGGTACCCCGGGGCAAGAGGAATGTGGTGTTGACGTTGAGCCTGGCTGGGGAGCACTACCTACCGGTGATATTACCCGACACGTCGGATATCCGGAGGATACCGTCGTGGTCTTGAGATGGATGGTAGGGGCCGGTCTGGACTGACGGCGCCCTAGATATTGAGATTGAGACATTGATATTTCGAGACATTGAGATTTATGTTTTGTGTCGATGCTAGACACTGTTGATACTGATTTCATTTATGATACCTCAGTTTAAAAATACAAAGGAAATCTCACTAATTTATGAAAACAGTTCTTCATTTACATGTATTCTGTTTTCATGCATTCATACCTCATTCATATGATATATTGCTACCTGAGGCACTGACACGGGCACATGAGATTACACTCGGGTTAGATATTTACCCTAGCCTTGTTATAGGCTACGTGTTATTCCTATATTTGAGGACATATTATGATCATTGACCTAGGATTGCGTTATTTATGCGATTTCTGTGCGTAGATGTTTTTCTATTCACGGGTTGGCAACTCACCCCCGTTGTGCCCCAGTTTCTTGCAGGTTTTGCAGTACAGGTTTCATTACGGCTTTGCGGGCTCAGTTTCATTCTGGTGACTTGCTAGTAGGTGGGTTTTTCTTGTATCGTACCCATCATATTACCTTGTATAATATTATTCAGTTGTATCTAGTAAATTCCATCAACCAAACATGCATTTATTGAGATAGAGACCAGTGTTGTTTATTCTTTCGACCTTAGAGTCGCTCGTTATATATTTGGTGGTTTTGAGTTTCCTTTTGAGTTTTGATCCTCGCCGTTGGCGTTGTATATTATATTGCTTGTGTGGTTGTGACCGTCGATTGACGAAGAGCTAGCTCCCGCTTGGGGATGCCTTTTTCTTGATTTCGTATACTATTCATGTTGTATCCCGTTTGGGGGCCAGTATTTACAAAGGAGACTCTGCCGAAATTTTCAGTAAATTTTTGATGTTTTTAAAAACCGCATAATTCGGCTTATGCTATTGAAACTACTTGCTTTAAGCTGGTTTTTCCTGCACTCTACTACTTTTTTTTGGTTTGGATTTCTGGGTTTTCGGTTTACTTAGATTACGTACGCCTCGAGACGTTCGTAGTTTAAGTGCCGGTCATGTTCCATACTTTCGGATCGTGACAAAGTTGGTATTAGAGCGTTAGGTTTTACCTTCGGAGCGTAGGATGACCCTTGGTTGATGGAATAGGTGACTAAAGTAGAGTGACGTACCGTTGGTATGTTCCGCGGCATATTTACGATACGCTACTCCACTTATGAAGCCTTAGGATGTACATTTCCTTGTTCAGTATTATATTCCTTCCTGATCTAGCCTCATCGGTACCAGTTTGGTTTTGCTACTACGGTTACGGGCAGGGAGAGCTACGGCTAGAGTTGCGGTCAGCACAAGCTCGTCATGAACGAGGACTGACCAGGGCGAAATTCCGGCGACACACGATTGCAGAGATGTGTCTTTTTACTGTGTTTCCGCGCCATAAGCGATTGGCTGATCGCCTTTATGAGGTTACTCGAAGGTGCTGATCGACACTAGAGGATTGAGCCAATGATAGAGGCCAGCCAGATTTTGATGACCGTTGGTGTGTTGCTTACTCCTGATGATTGAGGCACCGTTCAGCATGCAGACGAGTGAGCCAGTTGTTGCTGCGAGCGACGAGATATCGCCCCATATATTGGAGCTATTGCAGTACAGATTGTACTAAGAGATGATAGAAGGTCGCTAGTCACCTGAGGATGAATGACTAAAATATGTGGTTCGTTCGCCTACCCGATGAGAGGTCATCAGATAGATTGATTCCAGCTAGAAACGACTTCACGCAGAGACGTGAGGGTCGACAGAGACGATCGAATGTCGGAAACCTATTATTCCAAGTTTAAACTAGTCGGAAAGACATGCAGGCAATTCTATGGTCCCTCTAGAAGAATGAAACCCTAACTCGACTTAATGACCGTGTGAAAGCCTTTGAACCTTCGGGTTTGCGGCAGTTCTACGGCGCCATTTGTGAGGCTTGGGTTTGCCCTTCTACGGCTGGACCACCGATGCTGTGGTATGTATTCGATACTATTAAACTGTACCAAGATGTTGAGCTCTTGGGGGATTATGAGGTTTTGACGAATCGATCGAATGGTTCGACTTAATTCGGATGCTAGGTGGTGAGATGCATTTCTTGGGAGACTCCCGATACGAGGATAGCCGTTGGAGCTCAGTCCATGTAGCCATGATGAGACGATTCCGAAGCAGTCGACATTAGAGAAAGTGGAGTAAAGAGGTCCGTACAAGATCTGGATAAGACGACGTTCCACTCCGCCGACATCAGAGATGCGATACGCATGCCGAGGAAGAGTACTGGATATACCTTCCAGAAGGAGTCGCGATGGGTATGCAGCCGTTCTGGAGCAAGATGCAGATATAGGAAAGGACGATGACTTCCGGACAGTTGGCAGAGGCGAGACATGGAAGAGACCATGAGCAGGATTCCTTCCAGGACACTGCTGCAATGATACTTGCACCCAGAATCAGATGTGTCACGTATATTCAGAGAGCCAGAGGCCGACGCCAGTAATACGCTGTCTTACGAGTGGTTGCGATGATTGACCAAGAGATGACCAGAGAAGTGCCAGAACGGAATCGTCCCCGTTAGCACACCTGACAGGCCGATGAGCCGATGGACCGAAAGATTGGTAATTCACAGTGAAGACCTTGACCCAGGAGTGGTCATTGTTACGCACACCAGCAGGCCAGAATTCATGATCATCGACGAGACGTCCCACTAGTGACCGTGACAGTTGGCCGAGATTCTTAGAGGATGCGCTTGAGCAGTACTATTCCGCCATTATTGATTACGATGTTTTGGGTGATTTATTCGTATGATTTGATTTTGATGATTGAGGATTTACGATCTTTGCACAGTGTTGCACTTGATATCGTTTTCTTGCTTTAGTTTCACATGTTTGTGATTTTACGGTTTTAAACAGTTGAGTTGGTTTTGTGTGTATGCATGCACACGATTTCGTTCCTACACTCGGTATAGTTTATATATGCTTGCAGTGCAGTGATACGCCTTTTGTGTACTTAGATGCACTGGACTTCGATTTCGATTGTGATACTCGATATTTGTTTTGTGCACCTTGTGCACCTGATTGATTTTGCGCACGTTCGGCGCTTGATATTGGATTTCATGATTTCGTGCACGATGGATGCACCTGATTTGGATTTTCGCGCATGTTGGGCTCATGTTTTGAAGGGTGATTTTGGTGCACACCCGAGGCACTAAATCGAGATTTTTTTCGTGCATGTCAGATGCACTTGATTTTGCTGTCAGGCACACATGTTGCCTACGACAGATGTTTCATGCACACCGGATGCACTTAGATATTGTTTCTGTGCGCATGTATGGCACATTCATGGATTTTGATTTCCGTACGCACCAGACGCACGTAGTATTCATGTGCATATTTTGGGATTGATTTCTTATAGAGCAGTACGTTTTTATGATATTGCTATATGTTTTCGTACTGAGCAGGACTAGTCAGAGGACAGTACCTGAATATATTTTGCATGCATTGATAGTTATTGAAGGGATTTCCAAAAAGCGAGCTATAGCCTCAGTATTTACCTACGTGTCTGATATGACACGAAATGTTTAAAACAAGGAGACCCTTCTAAATTGTTTCCAAAACGGCGGAACGTACATTTCAAACAAAGGTATATATGTATATAGCTATTTTCTTATGATAGACGTCCGCCACTGTGCAGTGTTATACGCATTGCACAGCGACTTAAGAGATTTGGCATGCATTTCCTTCAGATACTTACAGATATAGATTCGATGTTTACATGTATAGTTTCGAGTTATATCATATTGGTTTGATTTGGATTTGGCATTGATGTCTTCTCCATGACTCCGATGATTGCGGGATGCTTGACGGAGTATTGATTTGAGTTATATACTCTTTTTTTTTCAAGCGCATGCACTGCGCTACGATTTGTTTTATGTATTTACAGTTACGGAGCCCCGACGACTTGATGGTTTTTCTTAGATGTTTTAGTATTTGGGGAAGTTTGAATTTAAATTCGGGGACCGAATTTCTTTAAGGGGGGAAGATTGTAGCGTTTTGAAAATCGTTTCGGTGAAATTTCGAAAAAATCGGTAAAATAAAGGGGTTTTCTGTAAAAAGTCAAAATACAAATATCTTATTATAAAAATTAAATATACATATTCTAGCTATGTAATTGCTATTATTTGGTGTTTATTGAGCCGCTGGTGAAATTTCAAATTTTCTGAAAAAAATATTATTTTATTATTATTTTAAGCCGTCACTAATACATTTAATTAGGGAAAATTACAAATTGGAATGAGTTGAAACAAATTTTGTGCATCATAAAACTTTAAATAAAAATTTATCATGTGGTTTTTGGAACGAAATCATTTGCCAAAACGGTTTAGAAATTATTGAAGAAAAAAGGCTTTTTTTTAGCGTAAATGGATGTTTGGGGTATTGTATTTATCATTTTTCATCACCCCACACCCGTGCCCACACCCACACACCCCCACTTACTTCTCCCCTTAGCTAAATTCAGCAGCCCCCATTTTTTTCCCCACTTGAATTTCTAAGGAAAAGAAATGAAAGGAAAGAAAAGAAAATGGATAAATTAGTTAGACTTTTGACCTTGAATTGACTTTGACTTTCTCCCTATTTTTCTCCACCTCCCTCTCTCTCCTCCCCCACTCATTTTCTGGCCAAAATCTGAACCCCAACAGCCCTTCATTCTTCATCTCCTTCTCTTTAAAAAAGTTCTTCAAAAATGCTTGAAAAATCCACAAAAAATCAAGCAAAAATCCAAATCAAAATCCACCTCCTACCCATTTTCCCTCATCTCCTTTAGCATGGATCTTGGTGCAAGGATTTCAAAATGGAGGTCTAGAATTCAAGTTTGATCATGGTTTGTGAGGTATAACTTTTGACCCATTATTCATTTTTTTGATTTAAATTCCTTAATGAAGCTAATTAGGTGTTAAATTGTGGGTTTAATTGAATGTTTGGAAATTCAATTGGGAATTTTGAATTGAAGCTAGGGTTTGAATTAAATTAGGTTCTTTATCATTAGCTTATGATTGTAATGAGGGGATTAACATGTAATTGAATGCAAAATCTAATTTGGTTACTAGTTGCTAATTTGTTAGTTTAAAAATGGTGATAATTATGCTAAATTGCTAACTAGGTTTTAGAAATTAAATAAAAACGTGGGATTAAAATCTAGTTAGGATTTTTAGCACATCATTAAGGTTTCCAGGAGTGGTTTAACCATTTAATATATCCAAAACCAAGTTTAATTGTAAAATTGTGAATTTTACAATAAAAAGTGTTAAAATTGATATTTTTGCAATCTAGGATTTTGGAAATTATGCAAATTTATGTGATTAAATTATGGAAATGGTTTTTATGACTTATTTAAGTTATTTAATAAGTATTATGGCCGCTAGAATTGTTTAAATATCGAGTTTTGCACTAAAACGGGTAATTTTGCTTGCTAGTTTTTCGGAAAAACGGCTTTTAAAGTGAATTTGGGGTTTTTGTGAGTTTTAACCTAGTTTATATTAAAATTAGTGTGCGGGAATATGCAAATGAGTGTGATTGGATTTTTCTCGATGGTTCGACGTTTGTACATCGACATCGAGGGTTGGTTTGACTATTCTTGCATGCTTAGGCGATAGGTTTGGACCTATGCGTGATACGCGTGCCGATTTGATTTTCGTATGCCGTTTCGATTTTGAATTTAGTTTTAATGCGATACGGTGCGTTATGATATGTAGGTACCCCATGTAGACTTCAAGACGACCAGCAAGCGCGTGGCGACGTCAGCACCGGCGAGCGAGGACCAGGTGAGTAGATTTATATCTACGGGGAGAAGTCGGGTGGATGGCGTATAGCACCCCCGCAGTTCATGGTGATGTATACGGACACGTACACACATATATATATATATATATATATTGGTTATATATTGTTTGAGTTATTGATGATAAATATGGATATTTGGTGTTCTTGGATGATTGAGTATCGCGAAACCCTAGAGTAGCGGTCGCACCACACTTGCACACACCCACCCATACTTGCATACTTTCTTCTTTCTTTTGTACTTATTCGGGAATATATAGTTATGTGTTCACATAGGTATGGGACTGTGTGTTCACATACGGATTTGAGGATAGTACTTAGGATTTATGATGAGTCGATGAGATTTGATTTGAGGCCGTGAGATCGGTGATATAGCGGGGTTCGTATTTGAGATACGACATGACGTTGTAGCGGGTCCTTGACGTAGTTTTTACACACGTGCATGCATACTTAGGCGATATCAGTATTGTACTAGACGTAGATCAGTACAAGATCATAATATTGATAAAGAGGATACCAGGTGAATAGTATGATGAATGTGATTTTGACCCGTACCCAGAATTGGAGGATGCCGTACGACGGATTTACGTACGAGCTATATCTTGATGATTGATCCTCACTCTTGACTTGGGATGTCTGATTATAGATATGGTATCGGATATGATATTATTGAGGCGGGATCACCGACTAATATATATACAGGTATGTATATGTATCGACTCAGACGTTAGGCGGTTTCCTTACCTGTAGTCCAGCCTGTTAGCTTAGCCCTTTAGCTTAGTTTAGTTGTTAGATTAGATTCGATTCTTACCTATTTCAAAGCTTACGAATCATGCGTATTTTAAAAGACAGGTCAAGGGATTCTACGGATATTTCAAAAAACGTATCTTTTCTTAAAAACACCGTAGCCCCTATTTTCAAAACCCCATGATTCGTGTTATTTCAAAAGGCACCATTTGTAGGACTTATATTAGATTAGTGCAGATTAGTTATAGTTGCGTCTAGTATTCAGCTCCCGCTCATTTTTACTGTTCGCTCCGCATCGCATACTTATATTATAATTTCTTATTGCATTATTAATATCATGCTGTTAGGACACCAGCACCATTACCGATGACGCGTATATACCACGTACACTTACTTGCCGGCTCACACACATCTTCATCGGTAATTGACATGTCACGAACACTTTAGAAAATACTATTTCATTTGACATAGGTTGTTAGCTAATAGTTTAGACATGATATTAGTGTACTTGCCTTATATGCTAGTTAGACATTGTAGTTATTGCCTACTACTTCATGCATGTTATTATTCACTGTTGTGTCGCATTCATGGATTCTCATGCCTATATTCACTGTTTACATGCTATTGATGACTTGGATTCGGATTTCATGAGATTTCTTGGATTTGGAGGAAAACCGCAAAAACATAAATAAACCTTTTCTCCCTTTTAAAATAAAAAGTGCGGTTTTCCCATGATGTATGAGTCGTCCACCATGAGTTTGCTGATGGATTTCGAGACCCGATTCGAGGAGTGGAGAAACCGTTTCGGGTACATGGTGGGCCCGGTATGGTACCCCGGGGCAAGAGGAATGTGGTGTTGACGTTGAGCCTGGCTGGGGAGCACTACCTACCGGTGATATTACCCGACACGTCGGATATCCGGAGGATACCGTCGTGGTCTTGAGATGGATGGTAGGGGCCGGTCTGGACTGACGGCGCCCTAGATATTGAGATTGAGACATTGATATTTCGAGACATTGAGATTTATGTTTTGTGTCGATGCTAGACACTGTTGATACTGATTTCATTTATGATACCTCAGTTTAAAAATACAAAGGAAATCTCACTAATTTATGAAAACAGTTCTTCATTTACATGTATTCTGTTTTCATGCATTCATACCTCATTCATATGATATATTGCTACCTGAGGCACTGACACGGGCACATGAGATTACACTCGGGTTAGATATTTACCCTAGCCTTGTTATAGGCTACGTGTTATTCCTATATTTGAGGACATATTATGATCATTGACCTAGGATTGCGTTATTTATGCGATTTCTGTGCGTAGATGTTTTTCTATTCACGAGTTGGCAACTCACCCCCGTTGTGCCCCAGTTTCTTGCAGGTTTTGCAGTACAGGTTTCATTACGGCTTTGCGGGCTTAGTTTCATTCGGGTGACTTGCTAGTAGGTGGGTTTTTCTTGTATCGTACCCATCATATTACCTTGTATAATATTATTCAGTTGTATCTAGTAAATTCCATCAACCAAACATGCATTTATTGAGATAGAGACCAGTGTTGTTTATTCTTTCGACCTTAGAGTCGCTCGTTATATATTTGGTGGTTTTGAGTTTCCTTTTGAGTTTTGATCCTCGCCGTTGGCGTTGTATATTATATTGCTTGTGTGGTTGTGACCGTCGATTGACGAAGAGCTAGCTCCCGCTTGGGGATGCCTTTTTCTTGATTTCGTATACTATTCATGTTGTATCCCGTTTGGGGGCCAGTATTTACAAAGGAGACTCTGCCGAAATTTTCAGTAAATTTTTGATGTTTTTAAAAACCGCATAATTCGGCTTATGCTATTGAAACTACTTGCTTTAAGCTGGTTTTTCCTGCTCTCTACTACTTTTTTTTGGTTTGGATTTCTGGGTTTTCGGTTTACTTAGATTACGTACGCCTCGAGATGTTCGTAGTTTAAGTGCCGGTCATGTTCCATACTTTCGGATCGTGACAAAATATCTCGCACTCTGGAGCCGATCGAAGAAATCGTCAATGCGAGGTAAAGGATACCTATCGCACTGTAAGCCGGTTCAATTGGCGATCCATCAATACACAGCTTAAACTGCCGTCTTCCTCCTTGACGAACAGAAATAGGAGCTCCTCAATGTGAAACACTCAGACGCACTAGCCCCCTAACAAACAACTCTGCAGCTGATCCTTAAGCTCCCTAAGCTCCGCCGGCTCATCTGGAACAACGTCGGAAAACTCTCGCACGATAAGAACCCGGTCCAACAAACCCACTGTGGCTCCGGTATCATGAATGAATGCCAAGAATCCTCGACATCCTTTCCTCAAAAGCCGACTAGCGAAAAAGGCTGAATTCGAGCTGTGAGAGGCGGCACCACTGTCCCCCTGCACAACAAGAACTGACTTGCCGAGAAAACAAACCTGATTGTTTCCTCGCGGTAGTCCACAGACGCCTAGCACGTAACTAACCAGCTCGTGCTCAGGAGAACGTCAAATCCAACAACTCTAGAAGGATCAAGTGACGGATGAATCTCCTAACCGATTAGCATACGACTGAAATACGTGTCGCGCAACAAAAGAATCGCTGACAGAAGTTAACACAACAAATGGCTGATCTAGCTAACACGAATCCCCTCGTCCCAAACCTTTGCTACACCCGCAACGGTCACGAAAGCTGTCTCGACGACTAAGCCTCTGTCTCTGAGCTGATACCCCGGTACGAGTCCTCCACGGTCCCGGAACTCCCGAAGTCTCTGGAATATGTGTCTCGTCAACTAGGGCTGCATCCACTGGTGCTATGTAAGTGACGGAAAGCTGTGTGCTGATCGCAAGGAACAACTGGGTAACAGGGGTGACAACCTCCTGTCGCTGCGCTCGAATGGTCTCCACCAAAGAACTCATCGTCTGGCGCATGTCCTGCATCTCTGCCACAAGCCTGGCGATACTATCTGTCAAAGGAGGATCCGTATGCACCTGTGCAACGAGCGTGCCATCCTGGTCAGTCCTCGCTCTCCCCGAGTCAATACTGACCTCGGCCCCCGCTGCACCTCACTGAGTCCCCATAGTCGTCGTCGGCAAAGCCTATAAATAGGAATAGGATTCGATATGAACACGGAAATTGAATCACAAGGATATGAATCATCAAGGAAGGAATTTCAAGTAATTGTACTTAGGTCACTTTAGACGGAGTACTGCATCGTGAGTATGCTGCAGACATACACACACTACGTTACTCTGCTTAAGCTACCTACTCCATCATATCAAGGTCATCCTACACTCCGTAAGGTAAAAACCTAGCGCTCTGATACCAACTTTGTCACAACCCGAAATTGGCACATGATGACCTTAATACTGCGCAATGTCTACAGGCGTAACGCAGTAAAAGAAAGCCAAAACCCAGAAATCTAAACCATTAAAAGAGAAGAAAAGATAAGAAACATTGTTTAAAAGTCTTTGAAATCACAACCCAAATTCTCTAAAAGTCCAATTTTATTTCCTTTAAAATTTTGGCAGCACCTCCTTTGTAAAAGCTAGCCCCAAAAATGGGTACAACATAAATATAAAGTAAAGCATCCCCAAACAGGAGCAAATACACGCCCAAAGGCGGAAAACAATCACCACCACAAATATACGACGCCGTAGCGAAGAAATAAAGACAATAGAGAGAAAGCTGTATAAAAGACAATAAATCCACAATTTATACAGTATCGTCCTCACCAAGTCTCTAAGTCAACAACATAATAGTAGATGGAGAGTACAAGATACAACGAATATACAGTACAAATACAGATAACCACCAAAACCCACCTGAACAAAACAGCACAGTATGAGCCGATGCGGTATCTGTAGCAAAAGATGATAGATGAATAGCCAGCCTCGACTACTCTGGGGAACACTCTGTAACACCTGTGGCACAACAGGGGTGAGTTGCCAACTCATGAATAGTAAACAACATATGCAGGTAATCGCAGGTACGTACGTAAAGCGTGAATCTAAGATATGCAATTAACAGTAATAACATGTCATATGAATGCAGAATAATGGAAAGTACACTAGCAGGTACAACCAATATATATATAAAGCAATAATGATATGACAACAGTATGCAATAATCATGCGATAGGGATATGAGAATGTAAATGTGCAACAATCATGAAAGGTACACTAACAGTACTACTAGTACATGAAGCAGTGCACAAACAGATAAGGTGAGGTTTGGAGTGAAGTATGTCATTTCCACGGAATCCTGACATCGTGGTAGAATCACAATCCAGCAAGACAATTTAAATCCCAATTCCTCAAATCAGCCCCCAAATTGGCTCTCATATTATCTAAGTATCGCATCTCCTCAATTGTATAATATCAAGTATATCTCATATATCCCGAATGTACAACCTCAAGTATATCTCACATATATCGAATGTACAATCATCAAGTATATCTCGTATATATCGAATGTACAAAATCAAGTGGAGCTCACATATCTCGTATGTACAATATCAAGTTTATCTCACATATCTCGAATGTACAACAGCAAGTAGATCTCACATATCTATCCAGTATCCAATCTCAAATGAATCACTTATATCCCGAGTCAAAACTCCAGCAAAATTCTAACATCCTAAATATAATGGCGTAAATAAATATGATGAGATCAATACACATATATTAGCGTCCCATTCCACTAATATTGGTGTAAGGGTATATATAACAGCGGATAAATCCCCTGTTATATATACAAAGAGTAATTAGAAATATCATGAAACCAATGTGCCAAGCATCGACACAGAAATACTGATCTATCATATGCAGTCTCCCAGACTAACATCCTGATAGGTACGTATCATACGCTATCCCGAAAGCTCGAGCGCCTAGCTCTGACCCTCGCCTCTCGACGTATCTATACGTACATGATACCCAACAGTATTCCCACGATCCCCGCCGAGTCATTTGTACTGTCACCGGTAGGTACTTGCCCGCCTCCAGGCTCAATCGGCAAAGTCCATCGATCTTCTTGCCGAGGGGAACCATACCGGGCCCCACCATGTACCCTCATACGGCATCCACACCTCGTATGGAGTATATAATCAGAACCGATAAATCTCATGGTGGCTGCGCAAATATCATATCAAGGAAACCGGGTTTTTCAATTAATGCATAATTTCATGAACTCCCGTGGTTCCCAAATCCAGAAAACATCATGTAAAATCCAAATAACAATGCGCAAATCCAGGAATAAATATGTGCGATATATCTGAAATGCGAGCATATAAAGGAAAATATGTAGCTGAAACCAGATGTATGCGAAATCAATATGGTACAGCTAAGTATAGGTGTCTACCTATAAGCAAATGATGTAGTATACCCCCTGGGTATAGTAAATATGTAGGGTATCCCCGGGTATAAGTAACATATGTGCAAAGTATACCTGTAGTTATATCGTAAAGTGTGTATGCACCTATCACTAATGGTACGACACACTATATGTTAGTTATATGTATGCCCTAGAGGACATTGCTATACATAGGATATATATTGTAGTGGATGCTTGGACATATATAGGGAGGACTTTCTTGCACGACATGATAGTATGCTATCTGGTTGCTCTTTACCTTAACGTGTACACTGATTGTCTCTCTGTTACATGTTGGTAAAGCCCTTAGGATGTGTACTTGACTACCTGGACAATGATGCGGATCATACTAGTGGGGACATGGTAGTCCATAAGTACATCCTTCAAGGTCTCTAGTCATGGGTGTATCGAGACGGGGCATCGATATACCAGAGTAGACTAGCGAATACCTTCTCGACCCATACAGATGGGCGATGGATGATCCCATATCCATTGGTGTTTGACATCAGAGATGATATACGGGTGCTCAGTGGAGACTGGGTACACTGGACGGACTCGCCGAGAACTACCAGATGGTATTATACCTTACGTCAGATGGCAGTTCTCTGGTGACACTGGTACAGGTTAGTCTGTAGACCCGAGATCGTCATAGAGTCTTGTGTGATTCCCACTGTGCTTTGATTTCCACCTTACCACGTCCAAGAGGGCATGAAAAACGGTGGTTTTTGGGTACAGTCCCGAGTCACATGGAGGCAATGAGCGATAAGAGGGGATTCGTCTCTCCCGGTATAGGGAGTTGATGTTGCGCTGTGTTCGATTGGCTATAACCGGAAATCCCTGGCCAGGGTTGCTGAGATTTACTGGTAAGTGTTGTTGGAGATAGTGCCCTCAGAGTCAATTATTAGGTCACAGGTACGTGATTGTAATGATTGAGGGAGGACCTATCCCGGTAGGACAGTCTTACTCGAGATGATAGTATGCTATCTGGTTTACCTTTATCATCGTGTACTGTTTTAAGTGACCTGACACGTCGCTATTACACGTTGATAGAGCCCCTAGGATTCTTGCTTGACCACCAGCAGTATGAGGGCGATCATATAAGTGGGAGCTGGGGGTCTATAAGCTTATCCTTAAAAGGTCCCTAGTCGTGGGAGTTTCGAGACTGGGCATCGATACTCCATTAGTAGACTAGTGTATACAGTCGAGACCCCGACGAGGGGCGGTGGCCGGTCTCACAAGCCACTGGTGTCAGTTGGATCACCTAAGATGTATACAGGTGCTCATTGGGTTATGAGTACACCGGACAGGACTCGCCGGGAACATGCTAGTTGGTCATATACCAGACGTCAGATGGCAGTTCCCTGGTGACATGTGTGCAGGTTAGTTCATCGACCTGGGGATCGTCATTTGTCTCGTGTGAGTTCCCACTGTACTTTGATTACTACCCTACCACGGCTCAAAGGAGTCGTGCAAACAGGTTTTAGTTGGGTACAGTCCCGAGCCACATGGAGGCAGTGAGCGTATCTTCAGGGGTTCGTCTCTCCCGGTATTGGGGGTGAGGTCGTGCTGTGTCTAGGAGAGCCATTACACAAAGTCCTTGGCCAAGGCAAGGAGATTTACTGGTAGGTATTCCAGTAGTATCTCAGGGTGTTCTGGGTTACACTCCGACACGACTTGTACCGCTTTTGGGGGTCTGACTTTTACTAACCCCCTAGGCCCGCCATGTGATACTCATAGACGAACGGACCGGACTGCACGGATATTGTCACTGACAGGCTCAGTAGGGTTGTCAGGCTGAGTTCACTCACAGACGTCCCTTTTAGTCAGTACCTGGTGGCCCGTTACGTATTGGCTTATACCTCTGACGTGCTAGTGGTTAAATCCACAACCAAGGTGTTGATGAGTCTTTAGAGTCCCCCACATTTCAGTTACTCAGCTTTCGGGCGAAAGGTTGTAGAGGCCGTATGGAGATATGGCAGGGTCCGATCAGATACGTGCGGTATTGCACGGATCAGGATCGGACAGTCTGTACTATAGGCCGTATGCATATATGGCAGGGTTTGATCAGATACGTGCGGTATTGCACGGATCAGGATCGAACGGATATTACTAGCCGGTTTTGGTATAAGCCGGATCCTAGTATAGTACAGTGTAGATTTTGTCTCATTGCATTTGTATTTCGGTCGGAATACAAATGCGGGTGTGTATGCACAGTATCGGGGTTTTTCCTGTAATTTATTACGGGACCAGTTTTCAGGAGTTGCCAGTTTGCTTTCCGTTTCGGCCAATTTCTTTTGTATCGTTCATTGGCCGATGTTTGGTGGAGGAGGGCTTATTTGCATTGTTGCAAATAGGCATTTGTGGAAGGGGGTCTTTGCATTTTGTTGTATCATGATAGCACCATCTTTTGACTTGATATCTTCATGATGGCTTGACTTCATAACCTCATCATGGCTTGACTTTTGTATGATGATGGAGGGACATGATGGTTGTTGATGATTTGGTAGTTGGAGTGAGGTTATTTACTTGCAATCATTTCTTGATATCATGAGCTTTTCTCTCTCCCTTGCATTATGGTGGTGATTGATTAATCCTTGGCTCTCTCCTCACTCACACTCTCTCCCCATTCACAAAGAGGGCCGGCCACTATTGAGAATGGGATGGGATTCATTTCTTATGGTGGGGAAAAATTGTTATTCTCATTCTTTTTGTATGCCACATTTTTCCCACCTCTCTCCAAGTTCTTCTTCCTCCACAAAAGGCAACTCCATAATCCCAAAATGAGACATGCAATCCACATTATATTCTACAGCAAATCTTGGGTACGTCGAGTAGCCGGCTTCGTCCCCGAGTTGCCTCGGCATTGAGGTGGGAGCCCGTAAACAAAGTAGGCGATGTGGTGCACTTCCGGCGACGAGGAGGAGACGGGACATTCCGCAGGAGATCGGGACGATGGAGAGAAGACCGGAGGACTTGGATCGTCGGTATATCTCTAACCCATCTTCTAGTTTGCTTAGACTTGTTAATGGTTCGATCCGGGTTTTAGTGCGCGGTGGTGCCGGTTTGCTAAGTTCGCAAAAATTTAAGTTATTCACCGTTTCCGCATTTGGCCGTCGGATTGACGGCCGGGGCGCCGCCGTGCACTTACAGTGGTATCAGAGCCTCGCCATTAACTTCGTCTAGCTTTGTGTAATGTGTTTGCATTTCCGATTGATCAAAAAGTTCCAAAACCCGTATTACCTTCGCATCAGTTTCTGTTGAAAATTTTTGGTCTCGAAATTTTTTTCTGTTGGTCTCAGAATGATGTGCAGGGAGATGTAAGAACACTGGAAAAATTTCGTAGCACGATCCCTCCGTACGACCGCGGAAGGGCGGCCAAAACCCTCTTCTGGCCGCGCTTCCGCCGCAAGTTTGTGGGCTCGTGTGTTTATTTTTTTGCAGTGGGCTTATGGGCTTATTTCAGGGGTTTTGGGATATTAAAATTGGGTCCAGGTTTTCTTTAACTGCTGCAGTATTCTTTGTGGGCCCATTTGTTAAAGTTTGATCAATCGGAATATTTTAAACACATTTTTCACAGTATTTACATTATATCTGCGACCGTGAATGTCACTCGATCGGTAAATCCGGTCTAACTGCTATAGCCCGGTTAGACGGATTTGCGAACGTGACTTTCACGTTGATGTTCTATGTATTTGCTGTGATGTTGCGGATCGGTCGTGGGGGATAGCCTGGATGCAATGCTAGTACAATTTTTGTTGTATTATGTACATTTGTTATTGCGGGGCGAGCGTCCGACATGTGGACTGCCGTCACTGCCTGTTTGTATTATTATTTTGGGGCATGACCTGGTTGCGGTCGATGTACCCGGTGTATGTATATTTTACTTTCTGTACTAGGATTGCCCCGCGGAGGGGTGCACGGATAGCCGGGTTCTGGAGGGCAACAAGCCCGCATCTCATGGCATTGGGACGGAGGGGGCTTCACTCTAGGATTGGCGGGCTATTCACCGCACTCGTAGGGGGTACAGGTTGACCCAGGAGGGGTGCCCAAGTTACCGGATTCCGTGAATTGCTGGGTGGTCCATTCACGGTGCTGAAGGGGGCTGCCTCGCTTCAGGTTTTGGCGGGTGACTTGCCGCGCCCGTAGGGGTCTAGGATTTCATTGCACAGGCTATCCACACGACCAGGGGAACGTCGGGTTTCAGCAGTGGCTCTGTGAAACCCGGGGATCCCAGATATCTGTATTGTTTATGTGATGCTGTTCATTCTCTGTGATGTTGCATTTCTTTCACTCCTTGAGCGAAATACTATATATTGGTATATATATTAGTAGATGTTGTATATGTTTTGCATCCGCGCTAGTCCAGTCCCCGCTCTGTCGTTAGTTAGCTAACCTAACGGGTAATAACGGGACCCAGTGGCGAATGCGGATGGCATATACGTACATCAGTATATTTTCGTTCTTTTTGGTGTGATCAATTGATGGGACTGCATTGATTCGGATCAATGCAAGTTAAAAACAAACCTAATCTGATGTTGTTGGAACACTTTTCAAAAAGCTGTTATTGCAAGGACGTTCACTTTTGTTTTGCATTGCGGTATTCATTTAGAATATCCTGCTCCTCAGTCGACGAGGCAAGGGCCGAGATCCCTTCACCGGGAGTGACCCCTTGGACAAAAGTTTGCGTCAGGGCATTAACTTCACTATAGCCGAGTACTTTTTCTTTGCACCGTGGTATTCAGTTGGAATATCCTGCACCCCATTCTACGGGGAAAGAGCCGAGATCCTTTCACCGGGAGTGACCTCTTTAGCAACGGTTTTCGTCACTATATTTTCAAAAAGCTATCAGTTCCTTCAACGATATCAAGTTCTTTACGTTAAAGGTTTTCGCCAGAAACCATTCGTAGCCCTCCGTCGTTTCATATGGGTAGTCAATAGTATTCAAGCTGTGTTTGTTGGCCAAAGTCAAGGCACAGTGTTTGGTAGCTGTTGGTTATTCATATGCAGCATAGATAGATGCGTTGGTTTGGAACAGTCGTATAGCCTTGTTGGCCAAAGTCAAGGGCTTGTGCGGGTGGATTCGAATCAACCTGGAGAATGACGGGTAGAACTTGACATGTGACTTATGATTTGTTGGCCAAAGTCAAGGTCATAAGAGCATGGGGCAAAAATCACGTCGGGAGTTTCAAAAGAACTGAAACTTGCCAGATATGCGCATACCTTCTGGAGTGTGATACCGTGAGCGGATTCCGTCACGTTGTCATGCGATGAGAGTTGGATCCCGATTCCCACTGATGAGTTAGTTTACTCCTCGGGTAACCCCGACTAATTCTTCTTTCAGGTTTGGAGGAGAATTTGAGGTACAGTGGGGGGATTCCAGATTAGATAAATTGGTAACCATTCTGATCTAGGTTAGAGTGCACGCTGAGTGTTTCTTTTCTCTCTCTCTTTGGCAGCGACCATTGACCCGACCCTAAGACTATGACTTAGTGACCAAGTTGACCGAACCTTCTTAACACTGGCTTTTGGATTGTCAGAGTTGCGAACCTCATTGCCACTCCTACTTTTACCCTTTTCTCCAGGACACCCCGTATTGCTACGAACGTCCACTTCCATTGGACAAAACCATCGTATAGTTAGATACGAACTCGAAAGAATTTATTCGAGGATGGTTTCCGGTTCTGGAGAAAACGGATAGGATTATTCAGTTGTCTTTTCCTTTTACCCTCTCTCAGGTTACGAGTACTCCTTGGTTTAGGGGTAGTACACCTATTACGCAAATTGGAATGAAGAAAACCAATTAGCATAACGATGGTGTGCAGAAGGTATTAGGTTAAGACAAAGCAAGGGATTAGTAGGAGGGCAAAGTAAATTGCAACAGATATTCACGACCAAACCAAATATTTCGTTACCACTCCCACATCACCTTTGTATTTCTCCAGGACACTCCGTATCACTACGAAGATCCACAGTTTATTTGGATACTCCATCGTATGGTTATATACGAACTCGAATGGAACTGGTTCCAGTTCGGGGATGGATTCTGGTTCAGGAGAAATAGGAATAAGGTTTATTCGGTTGTCTTTTATCTTCACCCTCTCTCATTGCGAGTGTTCCTAGGATTGGGACAGTACACCCATTATGCTTATTGGATAGTCTTCTTCCAAACCATAGGCTGGTGCCGTACGGTAGGGAAGGAAGAAAACCATTTGGCCTAAAAGGGTGTGCAGAAGGTAAAGACTAAAGACATATGAAGGGATTTGGAGAGGTGGCAAAGAATTATACGGTTACAATCGTGAATCTGGAAGAGGCATTACTAGGAATACCAGGATACCCCATCGAAACATTTCAATGTTTCAGTTTCACTGTGTACTGTTAATAGAAAACTGATTTCCCGATTAGATACTTACTCCAGGGTATGTATTTACCAGATACGATTCTCACATCTGTATGGTTTTACAGATGATGAGTGGGAGTAAGTTATTGGGAATTAGGTGATTATCCTCATTATATCGGGATTCGTTGTAATCGGTGATATTTGAGGAAATCACCTGGGCTGTTTGCCGGTTGGCAAATATTTGGTTTTGAATATCCGCAGTTATGCACCAATTTCAAATTGATATATCTGTACGTCTATTTTCATAGAGTGAGATGTACCTTTTTGAAATTATGTCTATGACATTTACCTATATCAGTGGATGGTTAGGTAAGGAGCATTGAACAGCGGTGTAATTCTTCTTAACCATAAGTACAGTTTTCAACCTACGACACACAGTGAATGAGTAATCAGACTCAAGGGACTTATACAGAGTATTGTATGTTGTCCAGGGTCCATCAGGACAGAGGGGTTGGTCCTCGTACTATATTCGGTTTACTTATGACTTCTCTAGTTTTAGACAGGTGTTTCGCGGAAACACAGAGTCCGAATTTTGAGAAGTTATAGGTATTTGAATAGAGTAGAGAACCAGGTATAGCAAGTATCGGGATTCTTCAAAGAGATCGAAGATGTAGATACTTGTGTATGGTATTCAGTTGATACTAATGATAAAGAGATCTTGCTTCTCTTTCAGGTTACTCATAATTGGAAGTATTCCTAAGTTGAGTAACGCTGATCGGCCTCCTTCCATTTAGTTGACATGCGCTGGGGACAGCTGCATGATTTGAATCTGGTTCAATTAAATCAGTGCCTCTGTTTCTATATTGGATATAGAACAGTTCATATCTTAACATTGTTAAGGTACGGGGAGTTGTCCGGTTTATGCTTAAAACCAGACACTGGACAACTCAAGGCACGTTTCTATAATGGCTGTTTGTGGGTTGACCCAGGCTATGACGAGGGTTGACTTTCTACCATCTGGATGAACAATAGCGATATTGTTCTAGACTCGCCACAGTTTTATTAAAAATGGATTTTTTCAGAAAACAGTAGTGGGAGTATGGTAGAACTGGAAGTGATTCCAGAACCACAAACGATTGCTGAAGATTTGATAAGGAACCTAAAGATTCAATCTGGATTGACATTCCATTGGCCACTCCGCAGATAAGGTGGGTAACTTCAGGCACCCGAGAGGTACTCCGGTAGCCTCAAGGACGGTGACAGGGAAGTTCTTGTTTACCCACAATTACCATTGCTGTTGTTCCAGGTTGCGAGACCCAGCGGGAGGATGAGTATAGCGTCGTTCTAAACTAGCTTTAGAAGTGTACGAGTATATGACTCTGCTAGAGGGTTGTCGTAGTCAGTGGGAGCAGCGGAAGCATTGGTGGACAGGTAGCTTATGTCTATTTATAGACTGAAGCACCAGTAGCGGAGATAGATCATCTATTTCTGACGTGACAGTCATGGGTTTGACTTCATCAGAATAGGGGATGGATCTGTTGAGAAGGTAGTAGGGTGTGATATCCTGGTATTTGGATGATATACGCAGAGTAGGAAAAGAAACTCCTACACTACGATCGGTTATACTTTGGTCGTCACACAGTTGTTTCTCCACAAAGGAAATGGATTTTATATCAGACATACTGGTTACTAGATCTATGGTTTTAGATCTAGATTTGGGTGGTTCCCCAATCAGGGTCCTTGACAGCATTCTAAGAGTATTTAGGATGGACGACTCCTGGCACGGTAGTGTACCTGCAGGTAATGGAGTCACCCTCTCCAAATGTGTCTTACAGACTAAAGGGGAGAGGGACGGGCATGATTGGCAGATCACTTGCTCAGGCAATTGAGTCAATCATGAGATGTCAAGTACCACACCAGATGTTGTTCTTGCACTAGATGCAATAAGTTGACATTAATCCAATCCTGGAGAAACAGTCGGAAGCAGTTTTAGAACATAAGTGGATGTTCTAGGGATATGATAACGACAGCCTCATTCAGGAGACAGTTATCATTCCAGGCTTCCAAGGTGACATGGACGACAAGGAGGTTGTCAGAGTTATAGTTTTTCCCTCTGACGAGGGGCAGTATTTTGGACAGGTGATCCAAGGCAATACTGAGGGAGGCATGGCGCAGGATACTGATTAAGTTCAGTTGACGATACAGTCTAAGAAGTTTGGATTTGGAGTTCATTTATGAGCTATGTCCCATCAGACATCCAGACACATTCTAAGACAGGTATTGCTCATTTCGGGAGATGGGTTTTCTCCGCGAACTTGAGATATAGAGAGACATAGAAAGAAACAACTAAGCGGATCCACTCACTGAAGCTATTCCTCGAACGCAATAGTTCCGCAAACGAGCTTTGTGAGACTGACTAGTAGAGCAGTTGGATGTTCGGTATCACACGGGCTGTGAGTATGCGACATCGCAATAATTAGCCTTGAGTGCAAGTGGGAGATTGTTGGAGATAGTGCCCTCAGAGTCAATTATTAGGTCACAGGTACGTGATTGTAATGATTGAGGGAGGACCTATCCCGGTAGGACAGTCTTACTCGAGATGATAGTATGCTATCTGGTTTACCTTTATCATCGTGTGCTGTTTTAAGTGACCTGACACGTCGCTATTACACGTTGATAGAGCCCCTAGGATTCTTGCTTGACCACCAGCAGTATGAGGGCGATCATATAAGTGGGAGCTGGGGGTCTATAAGCTTATCCTTAAAAGGTCCCTAGTCGTGGGAGTTTCGAGACTGGGCATCGATACTCCATTAGTAGACTAGTGTATACAGTCGAGACCCCGACGAGGGGCGGTGGCCGGTCTCACAAGCCACTGGTGTCAGTTGGATCACCTAAGATGTATACAGGTGCTCATTGGGTTATGAGTACACCGGACAGGACTCGCCGGGAACATGCTAGTTGGTCATATACCAGACGTCAGATGGCAGTTCCCTGGTGACATGTGTGCAGGTTAGTTCATCGACCTGGGGATCGTCATTTGTCTCGTGTGAGTTCCCACTGTACTTTGATTACTACCCTACCACGGCTCAAAGGAGTCGTGCAAACAGGTTTTAGTTGGGTACAGTCCCGAGCCACATGGAGGCAGTGAGCGTATCTTCAGGGGTTCGTCTCTCCCGGTATTGGGGGTGAGGTCGTGCTGTGTCTAGGAGAGCCATTACACAAAGTCCTTGGCCAAGGCAAGGAGATTTACTGGTAGGTATTCCAGTAGTATCTCAGGGTGTTCTGGGCTACACTCCGACACGACTTGTACCGCTTTTGGGGGTCTGACTTTTACCAACCCCCTAGGCCCGCCATGTGATACTCATAGACGAACGGACCGGACTGCACGGATATTGTCACTGACAGGCTCAGTAGGGTTGTCAGGCTGAGTTCACTCACAGACGTCCCTTTTAGTCAGTACCTGGTGGCCCGTTATGTATTGGCTTATACCTCTGACGTGCTAGTGGTTAAATCCACAACCAAGGTGTTGATGAGTCTTTAGAGTCCCCCACATTTCAGTTACTCAGCTTTCGGGCGAAAGGTTGTAGAGGCCGTATGGAGATATGGCAGGGTCCGATCAGATACGTGCGGTATTGCACGGATCAGGATCGGACAGTCTGTACTATAGGCCGTATGCATATATGGCAGGGTTTGATCAGATACGTGCGGTATTGCACGGATCAGGATCGAACGGATATTACTAGCCGGTTTTGGTATAAGCCGGATCCTAGTATAGTACAGTGTAGATTTTGTCTCATTGCATTTGTATTTCGGTCGGAATACAAATGCGGGTGTGTATGCACAGTATCGGGGTTTTTCCTGTAATTTATTACGGGACCAGTTTTCAGGAGTTGCCAGTTTGCTTTCCGTTTCGGCCAATTTCTTTTGTATCGTTCATTGGCCGATGTTTGGTGGAGGAGGGCTTATTTGCATTGTTGCAAATAGGCATTTGTGGAAGGGGGTCTTTGCATTTTGTTGTATCATGATAGCACCATCTTTTGACTTGATATCTTCATGATGGCTTGACTTCATAACCTCATCATGGCTTGACTTTTGTATGATGATGGAGGGACATGATGGTTGTTGATGATTTGGTAGTTGGAGTGAGGTTATTTACTTGCAATCATTTCTTGATATCATGAGCTTTTCTCTCTCCCTTGCATTATGGTGGTGATTGATTAATCCTTGGCTCTCTCCTCACTCACACTCTCTCCCCATTCACAAAGAGGGCCGGCCACTATTGAGAATGGGATGGGATTCATTTCTTATGGTGGGGAAAAATTGTTATTCTCATTCTTTTTGTATGCCACATTTTTCCCACCTCTCTCCAAGTTCTTCTTCCTCCACAAAAGGCAACTCCATAATCCCAAAATGAGACATGCAATCCACATTATATTCTACAGCAAATCTTGGGTACGTCGAGTAGCCGGCTTCGTCCCCGAGTTGCCTCGGCATTGAGGTGGGAGCCCGTAAACAAAGTAGGCGATGTGGTGCACTTCCGGCGACGAGGAGGAGACGGGACATTCCGCAGGAGATCGGGACGATGGCGAGAAGACCGGAGGACTTGGATCGTCGGTATATCTCTAACCCATCTTCTAGTTTGCTTAGACTTGTTAATGGTTCGATCCGGGTTTTAGTTCGCGGTGGTGCCGGTTTGCTAAGTTCGCAAAAATTTAAGTTATTCACCGTTTCCGCATTTGGCCGTCGGATTGACGGCCGGGGCGCCGCCGTGCACTTACAAGTGTTACCAGTAGTTTCTCGAATGGGTTATAGACCTCATATCGACACGACTTATCGAGCTATTGGGGTCTGACGTTTATCACCCCTAGGCGAGATATGCGACATATCAGACGAACAGACCGGACTGTACGGTAAGTGTTACTGGTTGGATTCACAGGAGTGTGAGCGGGCTTCCTCGTCGATCTTCTGATCACTCAATACCCGGGTGACCGTTACGTTTAGCAGACCGCTTGCGGCTTGTGGGTGTTTGATATGATCATCACATGCTGCCGGCGTATTGATGAGTCTTTAGAGTCCTACACAGAGGTTTTCCTGGCTCAAGCGCAACGAAATAGGAGCGCATATGAGATATGTGCGGGACCGAGAAGAATACTAGTATGTGATACCGTATTCTATTCTCGCAATATGTGACATTGATCGTGTAAGGTTCCTAGGCACTCCCATGAGGTTCTACAAGTGATCAAACATGGCCAATTCAAATTTTTCATGTGCCAACGAACCCTAATACGGATCGTTAACTAGATGTATAGGCGATGCGAGCAAGTAAACTACTTTATTGCTAAAGGAAAGTGACAACAACCTTTGTAGATCCGGTCCTCCACCTCCATTGCTCCGTGATGAAGTCCCTCCGCTGTACCCATCGGATCTCGGACTCTCATGGTGGTTTCATCGAGGAATTGATCGGGCTAGGTCGTCGACTTCGATGCCGAAGATGATCTACGTCGAGGCAACTCAAGATCAAACTCCAACTTCACCAAGTCATGAAACTTGTGAAGAAAACACCCTATACTACTTGGCAAGTGGTAGAGGATGAAGAAATAGGAAGTGGGTTCACTTTAGAATTGGATTTCTCACTCTTTTTCTCAAGTTGCCATTGATGGAGGCAAGCTTTTCTTCTTGTTGATGAAGAAGAAGAAGAAGAAGAAAGAATATGATATGTATTGTTCAAAATAGAAAATAAAAATGAATACTTATCATATAGCAACCATGGTTAAGTGTAGAGACTAAACTAGGGTTAGGTTGAATGGTTAGGGTTAAGCAAACAAACAAAATGGTCAAGCTTTCAACACTTCATGAAGCTTCATGAAAGAAACAAAATAAGCCACCATTCTATTTATCTTGCAAAAGTGAATAAATAAATAAAAGAAATAGATAAGTAAACAAAACCCTAACCATTCATATAACCATGGTTTAATCATACGCACAAACTCAAGTTAGCATGTATCATCAAACATGATACAAACAAGTGCACAAAAGTATATCACATATACAACTTATGTACTTTAAGTGAGAAAATCCAATTAAAGTGAACAAAAACTAGTTAATGCAAAGTAATATATCAAATATATAATTATGCATTAAATCATTAAATCAATACTTGATTAAACGATCCGGTCATATCGCATATAACCGACTAATATCCAATGTATCGGCTTATCGAATCAATCATTGATTCGATAACTAGGTTATATCGCATACAACCAATCGATACATTCATCGCGAGAATAGAATACGGTATCACAAACACGCTTTATTCTCGGTCCCGCACATATCTCATATGCGTTCCTATTTCGTTTCACTTGAGCCAGGAAACCTCTGTGTAGGACTCTAAAGACTCGTCAATACGCCGGCAGCAGGTGATGATCATATCAAACACCTGCAAGCCGCAAGCGGTCTGCTAAACGTAACGGCCACCCGGGTATTGAGCGATCAGAAGATCGACGAGCAAGCCCGCTCACACTCCTGTGAATCCAACCAGTAACACTTATCGTACAGTCCGGTCTGTTCGTCTGATATGTCGCATATCTCGCCTAGGGGTGGTAAACGTCAGACCCCAATAGCTCGATAAGTCATGCCGACGTGAGGTCCATAACAATCGTGAAACTACTGATAACTCTTACCAGTATATCACTGCAACCCTGGCCAGGGATTTCCTGTTATGGCTAGTCGAGCATAGCGCAACATCAACCCCCAATACCGGGAGAGACGAATTCCCTCCTATCGCTCATTGCCTCCATGTGAATCGGGACTGTACCCAAAAACCACCTGTTTTCATGACTCAGTAGAGCCGTGGTAGGGTGGAAATCAAAGCACAGTGGGAGACACATAAGAATCTATGACGATCTCAGGTCAACAGACTAAGCTGTACCAGTGTCACCAGAGAACTGCCATCTGACGTGAGGTATAATACCATCTGGGAGTTCTCGGCGAGTCCGTTCAGTGTACCCAGTCTCCACTGAGCACCCGTATACCATCTCTGATGTCAAACACCAATGGATATGGGATCATCCATCGCCCATCGCATGGGTCGAGAAGATATACGCTAGTCTACTCTGGAATATCGATTCCCCGTCTCGATATTCCCACGGCTAGGAACATCGAAGGATGTACTCATTGACTACCCAGGCCCCACTAGTTTGATCTGCATCATAGTCCTGGAAGTCGAGTACACATCCTAAGGGCTTTATCAACATGTAACAGAGAGATAGAAAGTATACATGTAAAGATAAAGAGCAACGAGATAGCGTACTATCATGTCGAGCAAGAAAGTCCTACCAATATATGTCCCAGCATCCACTACAATATACATCCAATATACAGTAATGGCCTCTAGGGCATACATATAACTAACAGATTGGTTATATGCGATATAGCCGGGTTATCGGATCAAGTGTTGATTCGATAAATTGTTACTATTGATATTAGTCGGTCATATGCGATATGACCGGATCGTTAAATCAAGTGTTGATTTAATGATTTAATGTATAATTATATATTTGATATATTACTTTACATTAACTAGTAATGGTTCACTTAAGATTATTTTCTCACTTGAATGTGCACATTGTATATATGATATATGTTTGTGCACTAGTTTGTATCATGTTTGATGATACATGCAAACTTGGGTGTGTGTTTACTTTAAACCATGTTTAGGTTAATGGTTAGGGTTTTAAATGTTTTATTTATTTTCTTTAATCCATTTTTGCCAAAAAGGGAAATGGTGGCTTGCTTTGTTTTATAGTTGAACCTTCATGAAGTTTTGAATAAGTCTACCATTTTTGTTTTATGCTTAACCTAACCATTAAACCTAAACTCTAGTTTATTCTCTACATGTGTTTACTAAACCATGGTTGCTAAATGATAAGCATCACTTGAATTTTCAAATTATATAATTGATTCATTTTATTTTCTTCTTCTTCTTCTTCTTGAGGAAGAGAAGAAAACCTTTCTTGAAAATTTTAAGTGATGATTCCAAGTGAGAAACCCAAATCCAAAGTGAACCCACTTCCTATTTCTTCATCCTCTAACACTTGCTATGTAGTATAGGGTGTTTTCTTCACAAGTTTCATGACTTGGTGAAGGTGGAGCTTGATCTTGAGTTGCCTTGACGTAGATCATCTCCGGCACAGAAGTCGACGACCTAGCCCGATCATTTCTTCGACGAAACCATCGCTAGAGTCCGGGATCCGATGATCGCAACGGAGGGACATCATCATGGAGCTTAGGAAGTGGAGGACCGGATCTACAAAGGTTGTAGCCCCTTTCACTTTAAAGTAAAGTTGTTTATTCGCATTTGTTTTCGCTAAACTCTAGTTAATGATCGCATTAGGGTTTCTCGGCACCAGAAAAATTTGAATTTGGCATGGTTGATGCCTTGTGAGACCTCATTAGCGTGCCTAGGAACCCTACAGTGGTCTCAGAGCCTAGATAGAGCTTTAGGCGAAGTGTAGACGAAGTTAGAAGTCCGATCGAACCCGTAAACCCCGACAAAACCCTTCTCTGTACATTTTTCAAAACAGTGGATTTTTGTGAATTAAAAATTTTCAGAAAAACAAGCAGGAAAAACTAAGAATTACTGTGAAGAACGATCCTCTAAGTCAATAATTTGACCGCGTAACCGCGGCGAAACCATGGGTTTGGCAGCGGTTCCGCGGCCAAAATTTGGACTTAGTCCCTAAAATTTCATATATTTATTCTTAGGTCCTTTCTTGGCAATTTTTTATGGGAATTTTTTAATTCCACTCAAGTGTTGAGTTTTCTAGGGTTTTATTGGGGACTCGTTAATTTGATCAGATAATTTAACTTCGTTTATGTTTTTCTGGATATTTTAGAAACTGTTAAAAAGTTTGACCGGATATAAATAGCTCACTTGAGTCGACATGCAGTTTTTCTCATGCTTCTTTATGATTATTTTGCATGTTGTTGTTTTATATTGTGTGGGATTTGTGACCGCCTTGTGGCGAAGAGCTAGCTCCCGCTTGGGGATGTCATATTTGTTGGATTCATATATATTCTTGTTGCACCCATTTTGGGGGCCAGTATTTACAAAGGAGACTCTGCCGAAATTTTCGGAAAAAATTGATATTGTTTTTTTGTAAAAAAAGTTTTATATGACTTATTGGATAAACTCGCTTTCAATTGATTGGTTTTCCTTCATTCTTTTGCTTATTTGGTTTTGGTTTCTGGGCTTTGGCTTACTTATTTTACGGATGTCTTGAGACGTTTCGTAACATAAGTGCCAGTCACGTTCCGTACCTTGCGGGTCGTGACAAATAATAACCAATTTATTCTTGCAAGAGCGCACGCTGAGTGTTTTCTTCTCTCTCTCTCCAGGTAGCGACCATATCACGCCTTAATCAAGATAATAATACGGAATATTGACCGAACCCGCTTGTTATACTGAGCTGGGGAACGTTGGTCCCGCTCCAACTTATAATTGTTATAAGACAGAGCAGGAAATTAGGGATTACCAGTATTCCCGTGCCGCCCAAACGAAGAAAGTGCATGTAACGTTTTAAAAATAATTAAATAAATAATTAAATGAATAAAATTGTTTAAGTGAATTTTATGAATTTCAGTAAAGTAAAATTTATTTTTCGTAAAATTAAACCATGATTGATTTTCATTATAATTTCAAAAATACCTAATTTAATTATGTAATTACTAGTAAATGGTGTTTATTTAGCCACTTAAAAATTTTTAGTTTAATTAAATATTTTTCCTAAACTAATTATTTTAAATATTAACATAAGCTTTATTTTTACACTAAATTAGTGTAAATTACAAATTTGAATGGTTTTAATTTGTAAAAGTGAGCCATGACATATTATAATTTAGTGAGTATCATGTAAAATTCATTTGCAAATTTTTCCAATTTTCTAGAGTTTTCTTGAATTGCTATAGTTAAGAATTAAAAGAAAATTTAATAAAAGCATGAAAAGACATAATGATATGATATTTTGGTAGAACTTTCTACATCTTTCTTCACTTTTCTCATTCTCCACCCCCTTCTCCTAATTGTGGCCGGCCTCAACAACCCCATGGCAGCCCCCCCCCCCCATTTCCCACTTCATTTTTATTCAAAATTCATCAAAAATACTTCAAAAATTCAATTAAAATTCCACAAAATCATATTTATTTCATACCCTTTATTCCTTGCTCATTTTTACATGGATTTTGGAGATGGAAAGCATGCATTTTGAGGCTCATTTTCATGTTTGGACTTGAGGTTGTGAAGGTATAAATCTATGTCTTTTGTTTTATTTCCATTAGATGTTTCTTTTAAAGCATAAATAGTTTTATTAGATTAATTCTATGTTCAATTTTTAAAATTTAAGTTAGGGTTTGTAAATTCAAGTTATGATTTTTATTAATTAATTAGGGTTATAATAACTAGTCTACCATTTTTAGAAGTGGAAAAATCTTGCATGGTTATTATATAATAATTTGTGTATTCAAATTGATTTAATAATGTTATTTAGCTAACTAGTTTTTATAAAATGTATTTGTGGATAAAATAAAATTCCAATTAAGGTTGTTATCATTAGATTGTAGTTTTAGAGAGAACCTTAGCATGTTAATGGAAAGAAAAACTTAGTTTGATCACTAGTTTCTTGTGATAATTGGAAAAATACTAATAAAAGGCTATTTTTGTAAACTAGATTTTGGGAAATTACTAAATAAATGAGATTAAAAATATAATTATGGTTTCATCATATCATTATCATCATCAATTGTAGTTTAGTACATTAATTCATGCAACATCATGTTTTGTAGTGGAATTGTGGTATTTTGCTTGAAAAATATTGAAAATTGTTAAAGGTTGCAAACTAGAAATTTCAAATTAATACAAATTTGTGTAATAAAAATGTAGTAATGGTTTGTATAGTCTAGTTATGCTATTTAATGAGTTTTATAACCATTGGTTTTATCTAAATGTCAAGTTTTGATGAAAAACGGTAAATTGGCATTTTTGGTTTTTACGAAAATGGACGGTTTGATGGATTTTAGGGTTTCGATGGATTTAATCATGTTTTATAATATAAGTAATGTGTTTTAAAACTACGAGTTATTTGTTGATGTTATCTCGATCCATCGGAGTTTGTACGCCGATATCGAGCGATATTTGGTTCTTTTGCGTGGACGGGACATAGGTTTTAACCTATGCTTGTTCCTTGTATCGTTTGACTTTCGTATGTGATCCAGTTTACGATACTATTTATATGTTTGCGTTTAGGTACCCCTCACGTGGAATACGGGCGATGAAGAGGAGGATGGCGACACCGTCTTCGGCAGACATGGACCACGTGAGTAGATGTATATCTACGGGGGGGGAAGTCGGGTGGATGGCGTTTAGCACCCCCGCAACGTAGAATAGGAATAGTACTTATTGACATTAGGAAACCAGATGTGACCCTAGATTCTTAATGAGTAGGACCCTATTAATGACCCTAGGCTGGACTAGACTGATTTAGGAAAACCATACCAGAAGATGAATACCTTAGAAGAGGTTCGTAGGTTTCAGGTAGAAACACACACACGCATACACTGAAACTCGACATGGTGTATACGTGCATGTGTATATATATATATAAGACGAGGTATAGGTATATATATATATACACAACACGTATATGGGATACATTGATGTGATATGATATCCGAGGTATGATGAAACAGTGTAACTGGGCTTGATGCCGTGATTCTTGGCTACAGTCGTATTAAGTGTTAGCGGATCATTAGAGAATGAGATAATGAACATGTATACTTAAATTATAAGGGGCAGTGATGATATTGAGGTACATGGGACTCTAAAATAGTACCCAGACTGTAACTTGTGATTGATCACGATATGGGATATGTATGACTTAATCACAATATGATACATATGACATGATATTTCTGAGGATAAACTAATGATGCTTATTATGATGGCAATGATATATGATTGATGTAGGCGATTACAGTTTAGCACCTTGATCATGAGATGTGTTGGTGATGGTATTATACGAATAATGAGACACCTAGGAGATACTTGACCCGTACCCCGATATTGGGATGCCGTACGATGGATTTTACCGTACGAGGCATAAATATGATGATTGATCCGCACTCTTGGTTCGAGGAAGCCGTACTTCGTACGTGACGCTATTGAGGCTGGATCGCCGACTATTAGAGATATTGATTCAGACCTTAGGTAGACTCTTGTTTCTTATTGACTAGTTTCTTAGGTTAGGTTCCTTAGGAGGTTAGATGGACACTAGTTTAGGTTCGATTCATATAGTGATAGTTGTACTAGTATGTCGCAGAGGGGTGGATAATGCACATTTGTCTTTACATTCATACTATAATCATCATGGTGCATGTTCTTACATATGTTGCTATAATCAGTACAAACCATACCTGTTAGGACACCAGCACCATTACCGATGATACGCATATTCCATGCACACTTACTTGCCGGCTCACACACATCATTATCGGTAATTGCTATGTCACGTACACTTTAGATCATATTGTCTTTTATGGATAGAATCAGTTAACAACTAGACCGATATAATATTGTGATTATTCTCTGATGTTAGTATAGACATGATATTTATTACTTAGACATCCATGCATTCATATTTCCATGTTATCATGCAGTATTATGGGCATATGCCGACACTTATCATATAGTTACTCATGATTTTAAGATTTGGATTTCTATGAGATTTCTGGATTTTGGGGAAAACCGCAAGAATATATAAACAAACTTCTCTCTTTCCTCTTCTCTTTTTTTTAAAAATAAGATGCGGTTTTCTCGTGATGTATGTGTCGTCCACCATGAGATTTCATGTTTTCTGATGGATTTCGAGACCCGATTCGAGGAGTGGATGAACCGTCTCGGGTACATGGTGGGCCCGGTATGGTACCCCAGGGCAAGAAGATCGAGTTGTAGACGATGAGCCTGGCAGGGGAAGGCTACCTACCGGTGATGTCTGGCGCGGCGGATATCCGGAGGATACCGACCGTTGTCGTGAGATTTGATGATATGGGCCGATCCGGACTGACGGAGCCCGAGATATTGAGACTTGAGATTACATGTGTTGTGTCGATGCTTGACACGGATTTCCATGGATTTCATTATTGAGATTTCAGATTCCTATACACATTTTACTATGATAACAGTTAAAGATTTCTTATACAGATATATCTGGATTTCAGGATTGATTGTTTTATATTCATGGTGCATGCATATCCATTCATATGACATAGTACTATATGAGGCACTGACACGAGCACGGAGTATCTGCACTTACACGTAGTATTACCCTGCTATTACTAGATGATTGGGACTTAGTAGTGTATTATTATGACCTAGGATAGCGTCGTGCATTCGATTTCTTTTTGTAGATGTCTTCTACTCACGAGTTGGCAACTCACCCCCGTTGTGCCAAATTTTATTACAGGTTCGATGTATAGGTTTCCCTGGCAGCTTGCTGGCACATCTATTCTTTCAGGGTGATTTGCACGGTAGGTTGGTTCACTTGTATCCGAACCACCATTGTACTTTTATTCTTTCATTTGTATCTAGTAAGCTCCATCAACCATACTTGTATTACTTGATAAGTTTATTGGACCAGTCTTTTATTTTGACCTTAGAGTCGTGCATATATTATTCTGATCTGGTGGTTTTGTTTTATTTTGAGTTTTGAGCCTCGCTCTTTGGCGTTGTATATTATTGTGCTTGTTGTGGTTGTTTCCGCCAGTTGGCGTTGAGCTAGCACCCGTTTGGGGATGCTTTTTATTGTTTATGTATATTATACTTGTTGTACCCATTTGGGGGCCAGTTTTTATAGAGGAGACTCTGCCGAAATTTTTGAGAAAATTTGCTGATGCTTTTAAACTTGTTTTCTTTTTCTTCTTCTTCTTCTTTTATGGTTTAGATTTCTGGGCTTCGGCTTACTTAGGCTACGTGGCGCCTCTTGACGCTTCGTAATCTAAGTGCCGGTCACGTTCCGTACTTTTGGGTCGTGACAAAGTTGGTATCAGAGCGCTAGGTTTAACCTTGTATAAATCTAGGTGACCCTTGGTTGATGGAGTAGGCGATTTAGGTAGAGTAACGTACCGTGGGTATGGTCCGCGGCATACTTACGATACGCTACTCTGCTTAAGGTGCCTTAGGATGTACATTGTTTGCACCGTATTTCATTCGTTCCTTTGATCTATCTCGTCGATATCGGATGGTGGTTTCTGTTACCACGGGCAGAGGAAGCTGCGGCTCGAATGCGATAACCATTAGAGTATTGGTTATTCTTAAGGATTGAAGCATTGCTTAGCATGCGGACGAAGGGTATTCACATGCCGTCCGGACGAAGTTAAAGTGTTCGAACGATTATCAGAAAACCATTTTCCTAAGTTTAAAGTATTCGGAAGAACATGCAGGTATTTCGATGGACCCTCTAGAAGAATGAAACCCTAACTCGACATAATGACCACGAGAACGCCCTTGAACCTTAGGGTTTACGGCAGTTCCGCGGTGCCATTAGTGAGGCTTGGGTTTGCCCTTCTACGGCTGGATCATCGATGCTGGGGTATGTACCGGATATTTTTAAGCTGTACTTGAGTGTTGAGCTCTCGGGGAATTATGGGATTTTGATGGATCGATCGAAAAGTTTAATGTAGTCCAGATATCAGGTGAAGGGATCGACTACGTGGGAGACTCTAGATGTGAGTATTGCCGTTGGTAGCGCAGTCAGCACACTTATGAAGAGACAAGTTTGAAGCAGCAGACATCAGAGGAAAGAGGCGCACATTGACGATAGTGATTACGATGTGACTTGGTGAATTGAATTTCATATTTCTGTTATTGGATTTTGGTATTTTGTTCTACGATTGGTATTTCTTATGTGTACCTTCATTACATTCTATCTGTGTTTCATATATCAGTTGCATTGATGTTGCTTACTATACACCCAGTACACTTGATTAGGTTTTATATATTTTGAGATTTTTGATTTGATTCGTGCATAGGGGTCACACATGATTTTGACATATGTTTCGACCTAGTTTTCATGCATTTTTGTGCTGTGATTTCGATTTTGATATTCGATGTATGTTTTCGTGCACCATGTGCACCTGATTAGGATTCTTGCGCATACTTGGCGCACTTGATGCGACTTTGTGCACACCAGATGCACTAAATCGAGGTTTTGTACAGATTAGATGCACCTGATAGTGAGTCGTGCACGCCCGTTGCACTTGACAGATGTTTTGGTGCACACCTGTTGCACTTATTTTGTTTTTGTGTGTATTCATGGTATCTGTATTTGGTTTCGATTTCAGTGCGCACCGGACGCACATGATATTTTATTGATGTGATTGGGATTGATTTTAGTTTGAGCAGTATGTTTTCATAATCACTATTATTTGATTTAGTAACCAGGCGGGACGTGTATGTTAAATAAAAGATATATATATATATATATATATATATATATATATAGTTTTTTTAAACAAACGTCAGCTACTTATGCCGTGACACGTGCATCACGCGGCAATTTTCAAAAAGGGGTGTTTGCATATTTCCTTATCCAGATATTTGTACGGTTTTACTATAATGCGGACTATATATAAGTTACAGATTGATGTATATTATGATGGTTTTCATATTGGGTTTTGATATTTTATTCTCGCCATAACTCCGATGATTGCGCTATGCTTGACGGAGTTGATTTTTGTTATGTATTGATGATTTCGGAGCCCCGACGATTTGAGTGTTTTGCTAAATGTTTTAGTATTTGGAGGGGGAGTTTTAATTTAAATTCGGGGACCGAATTTATTAAAGGGGGGAAGATTGTAACGTTTTAAAAATAATTAAATAAATAATTAAATGAATAAAATTGTTTAAGTGAATTTTATGAATTTCGGTAAAGTAAAATGTATTTTTTGTAAAATTAAACCATGGTTGTTTTTCATTATAATTTCAAAAATACCTATTTTAATTATGTAATTACTAGTAAATGGTGTTTATTTAGCCACTTAAAATTTTTTAGTTTAATTAAATATTTTTCCTAAACTAATTATTTTAAATATTAACATAAGCTTTATTTTTACACTAAATTAGTGTAAATTACAAATTTGAATGGTTTTAATTTGTAAAAGTGAGCCATGACATATTATAATTTAGTGAGTATCATGTAAAATTCATTTGCAAATTTTTCCAATTTTCTAGAGTTTTCTTGAGTTGCTATAGTTAAGAATTAAAAGAAAATTTAATAAAAGCATGAAAAGACATAATGATATGATATTTTGGTGGAACTTTCTACATCTTTCTTCACTTTTCTCATTCTCCACCCCCTTCTCCTAATTGTGGCCGGCCTCAACAACCCCATGGCAGCCCCTCCCCGCCCATTTCCCACTTCATTTTTATTTAAAATTCATCAAAAATACTTCAAAAATTCAATTAAAATTCCACAAAATCATATTTATTTCATACCCTTTATTCCTTGCTCATTTTTACATGGATTTTGGAGATGGAAAGCATGCATTTTGAGGCTCATTTTCATGTTTGGACTTGAGGTTGTGAAGGTATAAATCTATCTCTTTTGTTTTATTTCCATTAGATGTTTCTTTTAAAGCATAAATAGTTTTATTAGATTAATTCTATGTTCAATTTTTAAAATTTAAGTTAGGGTTTGTAAATTCAAGTTATGATTTTTTTTAATTAATTAGGGTTATAATAACTAGTCTACCATTTTTAGAAGTGGAAAAATCTTGCATGGTTATTATATAATAATTTGTGTATTCAAATTGATTTAATAATGTTATTTAGCTAACTAGTTTTTATAAAATGTATTTGTGGATAAAATAAAATTCCAATTAAGGTTGTTATCATTAGATTGTAGTTTTAGTGAGAACCTTAGCATGTTAATGGAAAGAAAAACTTAGTTTGATCACTAGTTTCTTGTGATAATTGGAAAAATACTAATAAAAGGATATTTTTGTAAACTAGATTTTGGGAAATTACTAAATAAATGAGATTAAAAATATAATTATGGTTTCATCATTATCATCATGAATTGTAGTTTAGTACATTAATTCATGCAACATCATGTTCTGTGGTGGAATTGTGGTATTTTGCTTGAAAAATGTTGAAAATTGTTAAAGGTTGCAAACTAGAAATTTTAAATTAATACAAATTTGTGTAATAAAAATGTAGTAATGGTTTGTATAGTCTAGTTATGCTATTTAATGAGTTTTATAACCATTGGTTTCATCTAAATGTCAAGTTTTGATGAAAAACGGTAAATTGGCATTTTCGGTTTTTACGAAAATGGACGGTTTGATGGATTTTAGGGTTTCGATGGATTTAATCATGTTTTATAATATAAGTAATGTGTTTTAAAACTACGAGTTATTTTTTGATGTTTATCTCGATCCATCGGAGTTTGTACGCCGATATCGAGCGATATTTGGTTCTTTTGCGTAGACGGGACATAGGTTTTAACCTATGCTTGTTCCTTGTATCGTTTGACTTTCGTATGTGATCCAGTTTACGATACTATTTATATGTTTGCGTTTAGGTACCCCTCACGTGGACTACGGGCGATGAAGATGAGGATGGCGACACCGTCTTCGGCAGACATGGACCAGGTGAGTAGATGTATATCTACGGGGGGAAGTCGGGTGGATGGCGTTTAGCACCCCCACAACGTAGAATAGGAATAGTACTTATTGACATTAGGAAACCAGATGTGACCCTAGATTCTTAATGAGTAGGACCCTAGTAATGACCCTAGGCTGGACTAGACTGATTTAGGAAAACCATACCAGAAGATGAATACCTTGGAAGAGGTTCGTAGGTTTCAGGTAGAAACACACACACGCACACACTGAAACTCGACATGGTGTATACGTGCATGTGTATATATATATATATAGGACGAGGTATAGGTATATATATATACACAACACGTATATGGGATACATTGATGTGATATGATATCCGAGGTATGATGAAACAGTATAACTGGGCTTGATGTCGTGATTCTTGGCTACAGTCGTATTAAGTGTTAGCGGATCATTAGAGAATGAGATAATGAACATGTATACTTAAATTATAAGGGGCAGTGATGATATTGAGGTACATGGGACTCTAAAATAGTACCCAGACTGTAACTTGAAATTGATCACGATATGGGATATGTATGACTTAATCACAATATGATACAGATGACATGATATTTCTGAGGATAAACTAATGATGCTTATTATGATGGCAATGATATATGATTGATGTAGGCGATTACAGTTTAGCTCCTAGATCATGAGATGTGTTGGTGATGACATTATACGAATAATGAGACACCTAGGAGATACTTGACCCGTACCCCGATATTGGGATGCCGTACGATGGATTTTACCGTACGAGGCATAAATATGATGATTGATCCGCACTCTTGGTTCGAGGAAGCCGTACTTCGTACGTGACGCTATTGAGGCTGGATCGCCGACTATTAGAGATATTGATTCAGACCTTAGGTAGACTCTTGTTTCTTATTGACTAGTTTCTTAGGTTAGGTTCCTTAGGAGGTTAGATGGACACTAGTTTAGGTTCGATTCATATAGTGATAGTTGTACTCGTATGTCGCAGAGGGGTGGATAATGCACATCTGTCTTTACATTCATACTGTAATCATCATGGTGCATGTACTTACATATGTTGCTATAATCAGTACAAACCATACATGTGAGGACACCAGCACCATTACCGATGATGCGCATATTCCATGCACACTTATTTGCCGGCTCACACACATCATCATCGGTAATTGCTATGTCACGTACACTTTAGATCATATTGTCTTTTATAGATAGAATCAGTTAACAACTAGACCGATATAATATTGTGATTATTCTCTGATGTTAGTATAGACATGATATTTATTACTTAGACATCCATGCATTCATATTTCCATGTTATTATGCAGTATTATGGGTATATGCCGACACTTATCATATAGTTACTCATGATTTTAAGATTTGGATTTCTATGAGATTTCTGGATTTTGGGGAAAACCGTAAGAATATATAAACAAACTTCTCTCTCTCCTCTTCTCTTTTTTCTAAAAATATGATGCGGTTTTCTCGTGATGTATGTGTCGTCCACCATGAGATTTCATGTTTTCTGATGGATTTCGAGACCCGATTCGAGGAGTGGATGAACCGTCTCAAGTACATGGTGGGCCCGGTATGGTACCACGGGGCAAGAAGATTGAGTTGTAGACGATGAGCCTGGCAGGGGAAGGCTACCTACCGGTGATGTCTGGCGCGGCGGATATCCGGAGGATACCGACCGTTGTCGTGATATTTGATGATATGGGCCGATCCGGACTGACGGAGCCCGAGATATTGAGACTTGAGATTACATGTGTTGTGTCGATGCTTGACACGAATTTCCATGGATTTCATTATTGAGATTTCAGATTCCTATACACATTTTACTATGATAACAGTTAAAGATTTCTTATACAGATATATCTGGATTTCAGGATTGATTGTTTTATATTCAAGGTGCATGCATATCCATTCATATGACATAGTACTATATGAGGCACTGACATGAGCACGGAGTATCTGCACTTATACGTAGTATTACCCTGCTATTACTAGATGATTGGGACTTAGTAGTTATTATTATGACCTAGGATAGCGTCGTGCATTCGATTTCTTTTTGTAGATGTCTTCTACTCACGAGTTGGCAACTCACCCCTGTTGTGCCAAATTTTATTACAGGTTCGATGTATAGGTTTCCCTGGCAGCTTGCTGGCACATCTATTCTTTCAGGGTGATTTGCACGGTAGGTTGGTTCACTTGTATCCGAACCACCATTGTACTTTTATTCTTTCATTTGTATCTAGTAAGCTCCATCAACCATACTTGTATTACTTGATAAGTTTATTGGACCAGTCTTTTATTTTGACCTTAGAGTCGCGCATGTATTATTCTGATCTGGTGGTTTTGTTTTATTTTGAGTTTTGAGCCTCGCCCTTTGGCGTTGTATATTATTGTGCTTGTTGTGGTTGTTTCCGCCAGTTGGCGTTGAGCTAGCACCCGTTTGGGGATGCTTTTTATTGTTTATGTATATTATACTTGTTATACCCATTTGGGGGCCAGTTTTTATAGAGGAGACTCTGCCGAAATTTTTGAGAAAATTTGCTGATGCTTTTAAACTTGTTTTCTTTTTCTTCTTCTTCTTCTTTTATGATTTAGATTTCTGGGCTTCGGCTTACTTAGGTTACGTGGCGCCTCTTGACGCTTCGTAATCTAAGTGCCGGTCACGTTCCGTACTTTCGGGTCGTGACAGTGCATACTGATTCATCATCTTCGGGTGTGTTCATTATACAGAACTGTTTCTCAGTATTCTTTACGTCCTGGATATAAGATACCGGATCAGGATCCCGCATATGTAATTTGTTACATGGGATACAGATAGGTAAAGAACTGAGAATGGGTGATAAGTTTCATGAGACAGAAAACGGGGCAAGTGTTGCAGCCAAGTCTGTTGGTCACTGTTACCCTGTATTCCAAATACATTGATTCTGAACGAATGTTATTAGATACCGAACCTGATATACAAAATCCTATCACTCTCTTTATTTGTAAAGAAATGATAAAATTTTGTATTGTTGGATAATGTTTTGAACATTTCCTATATCAAAAGTTGATTGGTCCAGGCACGTTATCTAAAAGCATTGATGTTCTAAATCAAACTACAGTTCTTAGTATACGGAACACACACAAGAGGAAGAGTTCAGAAATGAACGGATCCTTCTTGAGGTATTGTAGACTAGGTCATATCAATGCGACCCGACTAGCTAAGTTGCACATAGATGCATATTTAAATCTGTTTGAATTTACATCTTGTGAAAACTTGCCGGTCATGTCACAAAGATATGATGACCACAGCTCTGTTTATTAGAAGCAGAGAAAGAGTTAGTGAACTCTTGGGATGATACATGTTGATGTATGTAGGTCCCCTGTATACATATGCCAAGACCGGTTCTTTGTATTTCATTACATTCTCTGATAATCTCTCAAGATTCAGACAAATGTTCCTGTTGAAACACAAGTCCGAAACTTTTGAGATAATCACAGAATATAAGTTAGAAGTAGAAAACCAAAATATGGGTATAAGTATTATGTCTTTTGATGTGATCAGGGAGGAGAATACTTAAGCACGGAAATCCTGGACTATTCTAAAGGAGAATGAGATTCTCTCTCTGCATTACTCCTCCGTATACACCATAGCACGATGGTATATCGGGGCGGAGCAATCACACCCTATATGATAAGGTGTGCTCTATGATGAGTACTACTGAGTTACCTATTTCCTTGTGAGAGTTATGCACTTGAGAAGCTGCATACCTATTGAAAAGGGTTCAAGTCAAATCAGTTGCCTACCGCTTCATATGTGATATGGAAAAGGAAGAGCCCATATCTGAAGTTAGTTAAGATTTGGGGTTGTCCAGCCTATGTCTGAAAAGCAAAATCCGGACAAGCTCGAGGCAAGATCTGTTATGTAGAACTGGAAATGTGCCAGCTATACAAACTGCAGCTGATGATTTGATAGAACCAAAGGATTCAGTAGATTCTAACGAACCTCAGCCTCTCCGTCGATCTAGTAGGGTTCCTCACCCACCTGAGAGTTACTTCGGTTTCTCTATGACAGTGGGAGCGATAATTGCATCATGAGATGATGACCCAACTAGTTTCGAGCTAGCCATCAGGAGTGAGACTCTGTAAGAATGGCTGGATGCTTAATGATCTGAGATGGAATCCATGTACACCAACAAAGTATGGACTTTAGTTGCTATATCTGAAGGGTTAAATCCCCATCAGGAGCAAGTATATCTTGAGAAGATTACTTGGTGTAGATGGAAAATTTGAGACTTTCAAAGCTAGACTTGTTAAAGGTTTTCGCCATCGACCAGGAGTGGATAATGATGAAACCTTTTTCCAGTGGCTATGCTTAAGTCCATCCAGATCCTACTTGCCACAGCTACATACCATGACTATGACATCTGGCGGTTGGGTGCCATGACTGCTTTTCTAAATGATGTTTTAGAAAAGTGCGTCTATAAGTACACAGTCAGAGGGCTTCGTAGACAGTGGGAGCAGCGGAAACGTGTGTTAGATGTTTTATGTGATAAAGCAGGCATCGCGGAGTTGGAACGTCTGTTTTGATGTGTTAGTCAAAGAGTTTGACATTATGAAAATGGTAGATGAACCTTGTATAGACAAAAGGGTAGTAGGGAGTATGGTGAAGATCCTCGTAGAGTACATGGATGACATACTCTTGATAAGAAAAGAGTTTCCTATGCTACGCTCGGTAAATCTCCGCTTATCACAATGATTCTCCATATAGGATCAAATTGATACCTCCTAAATCCTATGTTTTGGATCTATGATATAGATATAATTGGATGTTAGGATACTCACTAGATGTAGTGAGATGGTATCAATCGATCCTGGGGGCAATCACTTGAAGGGTTCCAGCATGATAAGGACGACTAAAAGTCAATCACAGGCATTGTCTTTACCCTCACTAAATGGACGGTATATTGGAAGAGTTCCAAGCGAGATACCGTGGCATACTAGATGATAAAGGCTGGATACATCGCTATTTAAGATGCTACCAAAGAGGCAGTCTGGGTGTATATTGGTTCATGAGATGAACTTAGTTCCTCCCATTGTGTGACAATGGAGTTGTGGCTTATGCCAAGGAACGTCCGTCCCATCAGTGATCCAGACATATTCTAAGGCAGTATCACCTGATCATGGAGATGGTTGATCTCCAGGGGATCGAGATTAAGAGAGTAGACTCAGAGGACAACACGACGGATCCACTCACGAAGGTCTTTTCCCAGAGAGAGACTTTTATGGGATGGTTGGGTATGAGATACTACAACCACTGCTATCAGATGGCCCTAGTGCAAGTCGGAGATTGTTAGTTATATGTATGCCCTAGAAGCCATTGCTATACATAGGATGTATATTGTAGTGGATGCTTGGACATATATAGGGAGGACTTTCTTGCTCGACATAATAGTATGCTATCTGGTTGCTCTTTACCTTAACGTGTACACTGATTGTCTCTCTGTTACATGTTGGTAAAGCCCTTAGGATGTGTACTTGACTAGCTGGACTATGATGCGGATCATACTAGTGGGGACATGGTTGTCCATAAGTACATCCTTCAAGGTCCCTAATCGTAGGTGTATCGAGACGGGGCATCGATATACCAGAGTAGACTAGCGAATACCTTCTCGACCCATACAGATGGGCGATGGATGATCCCATATCCATTGGTGTTTGACATCAGAGATGATATACGGGTGCTCAGTGGAGACTGGGTACACTGGACGGACTCACCGAGAACTCCCAGATGGTATTATACCTTACGTCAGATGGCAGTTCTCTGGTGACACTGGCACAGGTTAGTCTGTAGACCCGAGATCGTCAAAGAGTCTTTTGTAATTCCCACTGTGCTTTGATTTCCACCTTACCACGTCCAAGAGGGCGTGCAAAACGGTGGTTTTTGGGTACAGTCCCGAGTCACATGGAGGCAATGAGCGATAGGAGGGGATTCGTCTCTCCCGGTATAGGGAGTTGATGTTGCGCTGTGTTCGATTGGCGATTGTTAGTGTATATGCCCTAGAGGCCATTACTGTATCATACTAGTATGTATATTACTTGATGGAAGTTTGAGATATTCACAGTTGTATAGACAATCTTGCTCGAAATAGTAGTATGCTACTTGGTTTGTCTCTGATTTAATGTGTACATGTGTTTCTTTATTATATCACCTATACGCATTAGTAGAGCCCTTAGGATCTTTGCTTGATTATCGGCGTTGTGATGGCGATCACACTCGTGGGGGCTGGGTAATCGACAAGCACATCCTTATACATGTCCCTAGTCGTGGGATTATCGAGACAGGACATCGATACTCCGGAGTAGACTAGCGTATGCGCTTCTCATCCCGGCATAGGAGACGGTCTGTCCCACAGCCGTCAGTACGTCGTACTTGAGATAGTATGCGGGTGCTCGTTAGGTTACGAGTACACTGGACAGGACTCGTTAGGAACTGATGGTTGGTATTATACCTATCGTCAGTTATCAGTTCCCAGGTGACATGAGTACAGCTTAGTCCGCTGACTTGACACTGTCACTTCGTCTCGAGTGTGTTCCCGCTGTTCTTTGATTACTACCGTACCACGGCTCTACTAAGTCGTGCAAACAGGTGTTAGTTATATGTATGCCCTAGAGGCCATTACTATACATAGGATGTATATTGTAGTGGATGCTTGGACATATATAGGGAGGACTTTCTTGCTCGACATGAAAGTATGCTATCTGGTTGATCTTTACCTTAATGTGTACACTGATTGTCTCTCTGTTACATGTTGGTAAAGCCCTTAGGATGTGTACTTGACTACCTGGACTGTGATGCGGATCATACTAGTGGGGACATGGTACTCTATAAGTACATCCTTCAAAGTCCCTAGTCGTGGGTGTATCGAGACGGGGCATCGATATACCAGAGTAGACTAGCGTATACCTTCTCGACCCATACAGATGGGCGATGGATGATCCCATATCCATTGGTGTCTGACATCAGAGATGATATACGGGTGTTCAGTGGAGACTGGGTATACTGGACGGACTCGCCGAGAACTCCCAGATGGTATTATACCTTACGTCAGATGGCAGTTCTCTGGTGACACTGGTACAGAGTAGTCTGTTGACCCGAGATCGTCATAGAGTCTTGTGTGGTTCCCACTGTGCTTTGATTTCCACCTCACCACGTCGAAGAGGGCGTACAAAACGGTGGTTTTTGGGTACAGTCCCGAATCACATGGAGGCAATGAGCGATAGGAGGGGATTCGTCTCTCCCGGTATAGGGAGTTGATGTTGCGCTGTATTCGATTGGCTATAACCGGAAATCCCTGGCCAGGGTTGCTGAGATTTACTGGTAAGTGTTACCAGTAGTTTCTCGAATAGTTATAGACCTCATATCGACACGACTTATCGAGCTAATCGGGTCTGACGTTTACCACCCCTAGGCAAGATATGCGACATATCAGACGACGAGACCGGACTGTACGGTAGTGTTACTGGTTGGATTCACTGGAGTGTGAGCGGGCTTGCTCGTCGATCTTCTGATCGCTCAATACCCGGGTGGCCGTTACGTTTAGCAGACCGCTTACGGCTTGTGGGTGTTTGATATGATCATCACCAGCTGCCGGCGTATTGACGAGTCTTTAGAGTCCTACACAGAGGTTTCCTGGCTCAAGCGAAACGAAATAGGAGCGCATATGAGATATGTGCGGGACCGAGAATAATGCGTGTATGTGATACCGTATTCCATTCTCGCGATAATTGTATCGAATGGTTGTATGCGATATAACCTAGTTATCGAATCAAGGATTGATTCGATAAATCGATACATTGGATATTAGTCGGTTATATGCGATATGACCGGATCATTAAATCAAGTGTTGATTTAATGATTTAATGCATAATTATATATATATTTGATATCTTACTTTGCATTAACAAGTATCGGTTCACTTAAGATGGATTTTCTCACTCGGATGTGCACATTGTATATGTGATATATTTTGTGCGCTTGATTGTATCATGTTTGATGATACATGTTAACTTGGTCAAGTGTAAAGATTAAACCATGGTTAGTTAATGGTTAGGGTTTTCATTTATTCTTTCATTTATCTTTTAATTTGGATTAAAAGAAATGAAAAGAGAAAAGAAAAACAAAAGGGTTTCTTTCATGAAGCTTGTTGAAGCTTCATGAAGCTTTGACCAAAGAAACCCTTTTGTCTTCATCTCATTAACCCTAACCATTCATTTAACTATAGTTAGCTCTCTACACTTTACCATGGTTACAATTATGATAAGAATTGATTTTCCTTTCTATTTTAAATAACTTATCATAATATCATCTTCTTCTTATTCATCTTCTTAAAAAGAAGAAAACCTTGGACCATCAATGGTGATTGATGAAAAAGAGTGAGAAATCCAATTCTAAAGTCTACCCACTTCCTATTTCTTCATCCTCTACCTCTTGCCAAGTAGTAGAGTGTGTTTTCTTCACAAGTTTCATGACTTGGTGAAGTGGGAGCCTGATCTTGTGATGCTTCAACGTAGATCATCTTCGGCACGAAACCGACGACCTTGCCCGCCCATTTCTCCGATGAAGCCGACGCTAGAGCCCGGATTTTGATTTGGACAGCGGAGAGGACTTCATCACGGAGCCGTGGAGGTGGAGGACCGGATCTACAAAGGTTGTATTTCCGTACTCTTAGTTAAATTAGTTAACTAGTTGCTTTGTCGCCTAAACTTCTAGCCAACGATCCATATTAGGGTTTCTCGGCACCCATAAAATTTAAAATTGGCATGGTTGATGCCTTGTGAGACCTCATTAGAGTGCCTAGGAACCCTACAGTGGTATCAGAACCTAGCTAAAGCCTTAGACGAAGTCTAGACGCAGTTTGAAGTCCGATCGATCGATATCCCTAACTCCAAATTGCTCTCTGTCCTTTTTTGAAAATTGTGGATTTTTGAGAATTAAAAATATGCAGAAAACTCAGCAGGAATTTCTAAGAGTTACTGCAAAATTCGAGTGTCCAACTCCACCATAGTGCGGCGGAACCGCGGCAATAGCATGGCTATTGCGGCGGTTCCGCGGCCAAAATGGCTCATTGTTCAAAAAGTTTTACACCGTAATTCTTACATAACAGTGCTGGTTTTTCTGGGAATTTTTAATATTTATTCAAGAGTTGAATTTTCTGGGGTTGCTTTGGGAATCGATTATTCGATCGGATTGTCAGACTTTGTCTTTGTGGCTTTCCGGGTAATTTTTGAATATGTTAAAAAGTTCGACCGGATATAAATACCCACCTTTTCCCCTGTCGGGAAATTTCCAAGTGTTGGATTTTTCCGTGGTTTAAAGACGTTCTAAGTAGTGCAAGTAACGCGATGGTCCCTCTAGAAGACAACAAACCTTAACTCGATTATGTGAGCGTCTTGAACTGCCCTTTGAACCTTAGGGTTTGGGGCAGTACGGCGTGCCACATGTGAGGCGTTGGCTTGACCCTTCTACGGCTGGACCGTTGGTACTGAGGCATGAACTGGATGTTTTTAAACTTGTTTCATGTGTTGATCTGTTTCGGGAAAACTTGGGTATTCGATTGCTCGATCGGAAAGTTTAACATTTTCTATTTATCCGGAATGGGATACAATAATTGGAATTCACAAGTAGTTATGAGATAACTGAATGAATGTTATAAATCTAGCAATTTAGTCTCACTTGATCGGTTGCTACGGAATTTTGATGCGATCAAAAGTCCGTCGCAATCACGTAGCGTACGTGGATACTCGCCGGGTAAACTTAATAGACAGCCTCGCTCCATAGCCCCGACCAAGTGACTGTAGGAGAACCACGTCGCCGAAGGCATCCGTCCGGGTGCTCGCGGTAGCGGTGTTCCGCCTTGGTGCACTTCGTCGACGGTATCGGGGGTGCGGCCGTCTACTAAAGTTTGCGACGAGCATTCGATCAACATGTCGGGAATCTTGTTGAATTGCCCGACTTGATATTGAAAAGTGTTTTCGATTTTGAGACTAAAATGCGGGGTTTATAATTGTTAGGCATGTGATGTCTAAGGAATTCATTGGTTTAGGCATGCGATGTCTAAGAAGGTTGCGGATTCCAACTGTTGTAGTTTTACACTTTCTTTTCTGTGACCGTAAGTGTAATATGTGATATCGCCGGTTTCGTTGCTATATGTCAACGACAATTGGGATGCGCATATTTACTTACGTTGATGACATGTGATGTTATGTGTTGCTGAATATGTTATATTGGATCGTCGTGTTTGAATAGCCGGGGTTTTTTATGTGAGATGAGTGTTTTTCATTTTCATTCATGTAAAAACTTGTATGTAATATTCTTTTATTGGGGCACTTCCAGGTTGCGGAAGTTGTCACCGTTGTTGTATATTATTTACTTTTCCGCACTAGGATAGACCTAAGGAGGGGAGCACAAGTAACCGGGTTCTGGAGTCCAGTGGGAGACCAACTCGAGGAGTCGAGTCCGGGTCTCCTAACTCTAGAATTGGTAGGGTTGCTTGCCGCTCTCGTAGGGGTCTAGGGGTGTGGGTTTGGCTTTTCATCACGACCGTGGAATCCGTGTTTTATACTGGCTCGTATTGAAAACACGGACGTCCTAGTATATCCAATGTTTCATATGTCTCTTCTGCTGCGATATCTGTGATGTGATCATGTGATGTTCTATGATGGATACAGTATATAGTATATTTGATATATTATATAGACGTTACTTATGTTTTACACCCGCGCTAGCCCTGCCCCGCTCTGCCGTTAGTTACCTAACCTAACGGTGCACGAGGGGACATCGAGGCGAATGCGGATGGCATAAGTGTACGTCGTATTTATCTGTGATGTTTAGGTATTTAAATGATGGGACTTCATTAATGTGATTAATGAAATAAAAGAAACCTAAAGATGTTGTAGAATCGAATTTCAAAAATAAAACAGGTAGCTACAGTTCTTGCTTTGCACAGCGGCATATGTAATATATCCTGCACCTTATTCGATAAGAAAAGGACCGAGATCCCTTCACCGGGAGTGACTCCTTAAGCAATAACTGGCAGATGCTACACACTCGGTTTGTCTTTTGATTGCTTTTAAGAGTTCTGCTTTGCACAGTGATATATATGATATATCCCGCACCTCATTCAACGAGGAAAGGACCGACGATCCCTTCACCGGGAGTGACTCCTTTAACAAAACTAGAAAAGCCTCAAAAACACTCCATTTTAAAATCATTTGATTCTACAACGATATCAAGTTCATTACGCAATAGGTTTTCAGAAAAACCTGTCGTAGCCCTCCGTCATTTCAGATAAGTTGTATATAGTATTCGTGCTGCATTTGTTGGCTTTCGTTAAGGTGCAGTGTGCGGTAGCTATATGCTGCTTATCTGCTGCATACGATGCGATTGGATTAGGGTAGTCGTGCGGCTTTGTTGGCTTTCGTCAAGGGTCGTGCGGGTGGGTTTAATTCAATCAAGAAATGTACGGGTTGAACTTGACTAGCGGGCTATGGTTTGTTGGCTTTCGTCAAGGTCATAGCACGTTAGGGGCAAAATATTATCGGGAATTTCAAGTGTTGAAATTTGCAATGAGATTGCATACCTTCTATGAGATAGTTGGATCCCGGTACACGTTGTGAGTAAGAGTTACTCCTGGGAGAGTTTTACATATTACAATTAGCCGATCAAGTATGTGTCTAGAAAGGTGTTAACGAGGTTACTCCTCTGGGAAAACGAGGTTTACATTAATTAGGTTCGTGCGAAAGCGCGGGGGACCTCCCTCAAAGTACCGACACTGGCCTGGCTGAAAGATTGGCGAACTTGTAGTGTGTAATTAATCCCGGCTAGTCTTTCCTTTTAGGGTTTGAAGGAAGATTTGATAAAAAGCAGTGGGAGCCATCCTGATTAGATAAAATAATAACCAAATCTATTCTTGCAAGAGCGCACGCTGAGTGTTTTCTTCTCTCTCTCTCTCCTGGTAGCGACCATGTCACGCCTTAATCAAGATAAAAATACGGAATATTGACCGAACCCGCTTGTTATACTGAGCTGGGGAACGTTGGTCCCGCTCCACCTTATAATTGTTATAAGACAGAGCAGGAAATTGGGGATTACCAGAATTCCCATGCCGCCCAAACGAAGAGAGTGCATGCTGATGCATCATCTTCGGGTGTGTTCATCACAAAGAACTGTTTCTCAGTATCCTTTACGTCCTGGGTATTTGATACCAGATCAGGATCCCAGATATGTAATCTGTTACATAGGGCTACAGAAAAGTAGAGAACTGAGAACGGGTGATAAGTTTCATGAGGCAGAAAACGGGGCAAGTGTTGCAGCCAAGTCTGTTGGTCACTGTCACCCTGTATTACCAATACATTGATTCTGAACGAATGTTATTAGATACCGGACCTGATATACAAAATCATATCTGTTTCTTTATCAGTAAAGAAATGATAAAATTTTGTATTGATGGATAATGTTTTGAACATTTCCTATATCAAAAGTTGATCGGATCAGGCACGTTATCTAAAAGCATTAATGTTCTAAATCAAACTACAGTTCTTAGTATACGCAACACACACAAGAAGAAGAGTTCAGATATGAACGAATTCTTCTTGAGGTATTGTAGACTAGGTCATATCAATGTGACCCGACTAGCTGAAGTTACTAGTAGATGCATATTTAAATCGGTTTGAATTTACATCTTGTGAAACTTGCCAGTCATGTCACAAAGATACGATGACCATAGCACTGTTTACTGGAAACAGAGAAAGAGTTGGTAAACTCTTGGGATGATACATGTTGATGTATAAAGGTCCCCTGTCTACACTTGCCAAGACCGGTTCTTTATACTTCATTAAATTCTCTGATGATCTCTTTTGATTCAGACATATGTTCCTGTTGAAACACAAGTCAGAACGTTTTGAGATATTCACAGAATATAAGTTAGAAGTAGAGAACCAAAATATGGGTATAAGTATTATGTCCTTTGATGAGATCGAGGAGGAGAATACTTGAGCACGGAAATCCTAGATTATTCTAAAGGAGAATGAGATTCTCTCTCAGCATTACACCTCCGCATACACCATAGCACGATGGTATATCGGGACGGAGCAATCTCACCCTATATGATAAGGTGTACTCTATGATGAGTACTATTGAGTTACCTGTTTTCTTTTTGGGAGTTATGCGCTTGAGAAGCTGCATACCTATTGAATAGGGTTCGAATCAGATCACTGCCTACCACTCCATATGAGATATGGAATGGGAAGAGCCCATGTCTTAAGCTAGTTAAGATTTGGGGTTTTCCGGGCTATGTCTAAAAGCATAATCCGGATAAGCTCGAGGCAAATACTGTTATGTAGAACTGGAATAGTTCCAGCCATACAAACTGCAGATGATGATTTGATAGAACCAAAGGATTCAATAGTAACTAACGAACCTCAGCCTCTCCGCCGATCTAGTAAGGTTCCTCACCCGCCTGAGAGATACTTCGGTTTCTCTATGACAGTGGGAGCGAGGATTGCATCATGAGATGATGACCCAACTAGTTTCGAGCTGGCCATCTGGAGTGGGACTCTGTAAGAATGGCTGGATGCTTAGCGATCTGAGATAGAATCCATGCACACCAACAAAGTATGGACTTTGATTGCTATATCTGAAGGGTTAAATCCCCATCAGGAGCTAGTATATCTTGAGAAGATTACTTGGTATATATGGAAAAGTTGAGACTTTCAAAGCTAGACTTGTTAAAACTTTTCGTCATCGACCAGGCGTGGATAATGATGAAACCTTTTCAAGTGGCTATGCTTAAGTCCATCCAGATTCTACTTGCCACGGCTACATACCATGACTATGATATCTGGTGGTTGGGTGTCATGACAGCTTTTCTAAATGATGTTTTAGAAGAGGGAGTCTATAAGTACACAGCCAGAGGGCCTCGTAGATAGTGGGAGCAGCGGAAACGTGTGCAAGATGTTTTATAGGATAAAGCAGGCATCGCGGAATTAGAACATCTGTTTTGATGTGGTAGTCAAAGAGTTTGACATCATCAAAATGGTAGATGAACCTTGTATAAACAAAAAGGTAGTAGGGAGTATGGTGACGATCCTCGTAGAGTACGTGGATGACATACTCTTGATAGGGAAGGAGTTTCCTATGCTACGCTCGATCAATCTCCGCTTATCACACTGATTCTCCATATAGGATCAAAGTGATACCTCCTAAATCCTGGGTTTTGGATCTATGAGATAGATCTAATTGGATGTTAGGATTCTCACTAGTTGTAGTGAGATGGTATCAGCCGATCCTGGGGAGAATCACTGGAAGGGTTCCAGAGTGATAAAGAGGACTGAATGTCAGTCGCAGGCATTGTCTTTACCCTCAGTAAAGGGACGGTATGTTGGAAGAGTTCCAAGCTAGATACCGTGGCATACTAGACGATAAAGGCTGGATACATCGCTACTTAAGATGCTACCAAAGAGGCAGTCTGGGTGTATATTAGTTCATGAGATGAACTTCGTTCCTTCCATTGTGAGACAATGGAGTTGTGGCTTATGCCAAGGAACGCCGGTCCCATCAGCGATCCAGACATATTCTAAGGCAGTATCACCTGATCATGGAGATGGTTGATCTCCAGGGTGATCGAGGTTAGGAGAGTAGACTCAGAGAACAGCACGGCGGATCCACTCACAAAGGCCTTTTCCCAGAGAGAGACTTTTATGGGATGGTTGAGTATGAGATACTACAACCACTGCTATCAGATGGCCCTAGTGCAAGTGGGAGATTGTTAGTTATATGTATGCCCTAGAGGCCATTACTATACATAGGATGTATATTGTAGTGGATGCTTGGACATATATAGGGAGGACTTTCTTGCTCGACATGATAGTATGCTATCTGGTTGATCTTTACCTTAACGTGTACACTGATTGTCTCTCTGTTACATGTTGGTAAAGCCCTTAGGATGTGTACTTGACTACCTGGACTGTGATGCGGATCATACTAGTGGGGACATGGTAGTCTATAAGTACATCCTTTAAAGTCCCTAGTCGTGGGTGTATCGAGACGGGGCATCGATATACCAGAGTAGACTAGCGTATACCTTCTCGACCCATACAGATGGGCGATGGATGATCCCATATCCATTGGTGTCTGACATCAGAGATGATATACGGGTGCTCAGTGGAGACTGGGTACACTGGACGGACTCGCCGAGAACTCCCAGATGGTATTATACCTTACGTCAGATGGCAGTTCTCTGGTGACACTGGTATAGAGTTGTCTGTTGACCCAAAATCGTCACAGAGTCTTGTGTGGTTCCCACTGTGCTTTGATTTCCACCTTACCATGTCCAAGAGGGCGTACAAAACGGTTGTTTTTGGGTACAGTCCCGAATCACATGGAGGCAATGAGCGATAGGAGGGGATTCGTCTCTCCCGGTATAGGGAGTTGATGTTGCGCTGTGTTCGATTGGCTATAACCGGAAATCCCTGGCCAGGGTTGCTGAGATTTACTGGTAAGTGTTACCAGTAGTTTCTCGAATAGTTATAGACCTCATATCGACACGACTTATCGAGCTAATCGGGTCTGACGCTAGGCAAGATATGCGACATATCAGACGACGAGACCGGACTGTACGGTAGTGTTACTGGTTGGATTCACTGGAGTGTGAGCGGGCTTGCTCGTCGATCTTCTGATCGCTCAATACCCGGGTGGCCGTTACGTTTAGCAGACCGCTTGCGGCTTGTGGGTGTTTGATATGATCATCACCTGCTGCCGGCGTATTGACGAGTCTTTAGAGTCCTACACAGAGGTTTCCTCGCTCAAGCGAAACGAAATAGGAGCGCATATGAGATATGTGCGGGACCGAGAATAATGCGTGTATGTGATATCGTATTCCATTCTCGCGATAAATGTATCGAATGGTTGTATGCGATATAACCTAGTTATCGAATCAAGGATTGATTCGATAAATCGATACATTGGATATTAGTCAGTTATATGCGATATGACCGGATCATTAAATCAAGTGTTGATTTAATGATTTAATGCATAATTATATATATATTTGATATCTTACTTTGCATTAACTAGTATCGGTTCACTTAACATGGATTTTCTCACTCGGATGTGCACATTGTATATGTGATATATTTTGTGCACTTGATTGTATCATGTTTGATGATACATGTTAACTTGGTCAAGTGTAAAGATTAAACCATGGTTAGTTAATGGTTAGGGTTTTCATTTATTCTTTCATTTATCTTTTAATTTGGATTAAAAGAAATGAAAAGAGAAAAGAAAAACAAAAGGGTTTCTTTCATGAAGCTTGTTGAAGCTTCATGAAGCTTTGACCAAAGAAACCCTTTTGTCTTCATCTCATTAACCCTAACCATTCATTTAACTACAGTTAGCTCTCTACACTTTACCATGGTTACAATTATGATAAGAATTGATTTTCCTTTCTATTTTAAATAACTTATCATAATATCATCTTCTTCTTCATCATCTTCTTAAAAAGAAGAAAACCTTGGACCATCAATGGTGATTGATGAAAAAGAGTGAGAAATCCAATTCTAAAGTCTACCCACTTCCTATTTCTTCATCCTCTACCTCTTGCCAAGTAGTTGTGTGTGTTTTCTTCACAAGTTTCATGACTTGGTGAAGTGGGAGCTTGATCTTGTGATGCTTCGACGTAGATCATCTTCGGCACGAAACCGACGACCTTGCCCGCCCATTTCTCCGATGAAGCCGACGCTAGAGCCCGGATTTTGATTTGGACAGCGGAGAGGACTTCATCACGGAGCCGTGGAGGTGGAGGACCGGATCTACAAAGGTTGTATTTCCGTACTCTTAGTTAAATTAGTTAACTAGTTGCTTTGTCGCCTAAACTTCTAGCCAACGATCCGTATTAGGGTTTCTCGGCACCCATAAAATTTGAAATTGGCATGGTTGATGCCTTGTGAGACCTCATTAGAGTGCCTAGGAACCCTACAACAGGTAGTAGTTCGGTGCAGTCCCGAAGCACTTGGAGGCAGTGACGGTTAGACAGGATTCGTCTCTCCCGGTATTGGGGGTTGACATCGCGCTGTGTCTAGGAGAGCCATTACACATGTAGTCCCTGGCCAGGGCAAGCGAGACATACTGGTAGGTTTCCAGTGATGTCTCAGGGTGTTCTGGGCTACACTCCGACACGACTTGTACCGCTATTAGGGGACTGACGCTCACCAACCCCTAGGCCCGCCATGCGATGTATCAGACGAACAGACCGGACTGTACGGAGATTGTCACATACAGGCTCAGTAGGAGTTCGGATGGGTTTACCTCATCGGCCTTCTTATCGACATCTACCTGGGGACCGTTACGTACAGCTAGTGCCACTTGCGGTCTGTGGTTAAACCCATTGCCAGCGTAGTGTCGAGTCTTTAGAGTCCCACACAGAGAGTTTCCCTGCATTGAGCGAAACGTGTAGAGGCCGTATGGTTTTACGGCGAGGCTACGATCACTTACGTGCACTTGTGTGCGTATGCTGTTCGGGCAGGCAATACTAGTGGGCTTTGGTTTAAGCCAGATCCTAGTATTGCACAGATGGATTTGATTTGTCTTCTGTGCATTCGCATTCTACGGGATGCGGATGCGGGTGTGTATGCACAGTTTTGAGGAGCGATGAAGGAGGAGGTGCCCCATTAGGGTTTTTGGCAGTTGGTTCGGCTAAAACCGTAATGTGGCACACTCATTAGGGTTTTGACAGTTCGTTTGGTCAAAACCGTTATGAGCCGGAGACATTGTTTACTAATCCTTTTAGTGATAGAATTGTGATGGCTAATTGCATTGACCATTTGACCACTTAGATATCTCTTGTCTTTGTTGACCCGTTGACCGTGTTGACCATTGACCTTCAAGAGAGATCCACACTCTTCTTTCATTTTCTTTCTATTTCTTGTGTTATGATAATGGTCAATTCAATGTGCCATCAACTTTTATCATGATAGGATTAGTAATGATGATTTTGTGTATTATTGCAACCATGGTTCATTTCATTTGGGCTTAATCTTTTCATTATTCTCTTCTCATTCTCTCTCTTGAAGTGAGAAGAAAAAGAAAAGCTCCATGGTTGCTAAGTTTCTCCTTCTTCTTCCTTCTCTTGATCTCATCTTTTGATCTCATGTGTTGAGAGAAAAAGATCCCACAAAGACAAACACATCCATACATCTCCACTACACAACCTAGGGCTTCTAGACTAGCAATCTCTTTGCCCTAGTTACCTCGGCTCGAGGTGGAGCTCGGTGTACATCTCTCGGGTGGATCGTCTTCGACTCAAGGAGGCCGCGGAGGTGACCAAAGTCCGGATCAACCCTCGGAGCAAGCAAAGAGAAGAATAACAAGAAGAGAAGGAGTTTAAGTTAAGGTATAACCCCTAACCGAGTAGATAAATCTCTAGTTAGGATGCTAGTGTGTTGTTTAGCAAAGATCCGGCTTTTACGGTCCATGTTACTAAGTCTAGAAAAACTTTTGTTTTACCGTTTCCGCAACCCCGAAAGTACCGGGAGAGGTAACGTGGACCTAACAGTGGTATCAGAGCCTAACTAAACGCACCCTAGCATGTTAGCAAAGTATTTAGAATATCGACCGAACGAAAAAACCGCAAAAGACCCCGGAAACCCTAAGTTTCTGCCGATTTTTTTTCTGCTCAAGAAATAATAAATCATATACTATAAATCGGCTCAGGCTTTTTTTAGAAAACTGGAGAAATTTGATCCCCCAACTCGTCTAAAGCGCCGCGGTTCCGCGGCATAAGCTTGCTTATGCCGCAGAACCGCGGCCTAGTTAGCTCAGTTGAGGGATCTGTTTGCTGCAGTTTTCTTAGATGGGTATTTTGGGATTTTTACAATATGACTTTTCTGCCCAGATTTTCCAGAAAGTAAAATTTGTTTTTGGGGCTTAAAAATCCGTATTTTTGGTCGATGTTCTCTAGACTTTGGCTAATGGTTATATCTGTAATGTTATATGTGTATTGAACGTCTGCTAATCGCTATACGTCGATTAGTGGGGGTTATACATATCTGTGATCTGTAATGCTGATGGTTTGTGTATATGAACTCGTTGGATTATCGCGGATGAATAGCCGGGGTGGATGTGAGATGAGAGTTTCTTTTTCTTTCATTCATGTAATAAATTTGTAAATTGATGTAATATTATTTGTATGGCCGCACAACCGGGTCGGGGTTGTAGCCGTCATTGTATAATTCTTTTTACTGTTTTTGCTCCTAGGATAGACCCATGGAGGGGGTGCACAAACTACCGGGTATCTCGAAGTGCTGAGTGGCCTACTCACGGTGTTGAGGGAGGTTGCTTCGCTTTGGGCACTTGGCGGGTAGTTTGCCGCACCCGTAGGGGTCTTGGGTGGGGTATTGGCTATTCATCGCGACCGTGTAATCCGCTTTTCGTTGCAGGCTCGAACGAATCGCGGGTTCCTAGTATATCCAAAGTGTTCATCTGTGATCTGGATTGGCTATCATTGCTATATATCTATATATAATAACTATTTAGGCGTTGCTTATGTTTTTCAGCCGCGCTAGCCCAGCCCCCGCTCTGTCGTTAGTTAAGTAACCTAACGGGTGATGACGGGGCCCCGTGGCGAATGCGAATGGCATAAGCGTACGTCATATTTTGGTTGTTTTCTGCAATGGTAGGATTTAAATGATGGGACGCATTAAAAGAACTAATGCAAGAAAATAAACCTAAAAGACGTCGTTGGAACAATTTTTTTTCAAAAAGCTGTTATTGCAAGGACGTTCAATTTTGTTTTGCATCGAGGTATTCGGTTATGAATGCCCAACACCTCAGTCGACGAGGCAAGGGCCGAGATCCCTTCATCGGGAGTGACCCCTTGGACAAAAGTTTGCGTTAGTGTAATAACTTCACTATAGTCGATTAATTCTTGCTTTGCATCGAGGTATTCAGTTTGGAATATCCTGCACCTCATTCGACGAGGAAAGAGCCGAGATCCCTTCACAGGGAATGACCTCTTTAGCAAAAGTTTTTCGCCACTATATTTTCAAAAAGGCAATCACGTTCCTTCAACGATATCAAGTTCATTACGTTAACGGGTTTTTCGCCAAAAACCCAGCCGTAGCCCTCCGTCGTTTCGGATTAATATTATTTAGTATTCGTGCTGCATTTGTTGACCTAGTCAAGGCGTAGTGAACGGTAGCTAAATAATATTTTTCTGTGGATTGCAAATGTGATTGGTTAGGACAGTCGTGAGGCCTTGTTGACCTAGTCAAGGGCACGTACGGGTGGGTCTAATGCAATCAGGATAATGACGGGTAGAACTTGACTAACAGTTTGTGGCTTGTTGACCTAGTCAAGGTCATAAACCGTTAGGGGAAAAAACCACATCGGGAGTTTCAAAAGTACTGAAACTTGCTAGTGTTGCATACCATTTGGAGTGTGATGATTCTGGTAGGATTCCTTCAGTTTTGTCACACGATGATATTTGGATCCCGATCCTACTGTGAGTATATGCTACTCCTCGGGAACTTTCTCGCTTAACGATCAATGCTATAAACCAAGTAGGTGTCTAGAAAGGTGTTAGCGGGGCTACGCCCACAGGGAAAAGAGGTTACTTAATTAAGGAACTTCACGAAAGCGTTGGAAAACCTCCCTCGAAGTACCGACACTGGCCTGGCTGAACGGTTAAGCAAGTATTGTACGGTGAGATTGATCCCGACTAATTCTTCCTTTATGGTTTGAGGAAGGATTCGAGAGACAGTGGGAGCCATCCTGTTTAGATAAATTAAAAACCAATCTAAACTTGCAAGAGCGCACGCTAAGTGTTTCTTTTCTCTCTCTCCAGGTAGCAACCATTTCACGCTCTAATCAAGATAATAAAATGTATCGCTTGACCGATCCGAATTCTTATTCGGGGCTGGGGAACGTTGGTTCGGCTCTAACTTGTGACAACAGTCATAAGTAAGAGCAAGGGAAAGCGGATTGTTTGGATTCCCAGGATACCCAGTTGAAGAAGAAGCATGGTTTTGCATCTACTTCAGGTGTTATTGTAATTGAGAACTGTTTTACGGTCAGCCCTACCTCCTGGGTACTTGATACCGGATCAAGATCTCATATCTGTAATTTATTGCAGGGACTGAGAAAAAGTAGGAAAGTTGCACCGGGTGATATGTCGCTCAGAGTAGCGAACGGAGCACAAGTTACTGCAGCAGCCGTCGGTGAATATCACCTAGTATTGCCAAATGGCAAGACTATGATTTTGAACGATTGCTACTATGTACCCTCCATGGTTTGCAACATCATATCAGTTTCTTTACTCGATAAAGATGGATATAACTTTGTTCTTGATAGAAATATCATGAACATTTACCTTCATAAGGTACCGGTTGCAGAGGGTACACTGTGTAATGGTATCTACGTTCTAAATCAAAATACAGTTCTCAATGTACAAAACACACGCAAGTGGAAGAATTCAGATACGAATGAATCCTACTTGTGGCATTGTAGACTTAGTCATATCGGAGAGAAAAGACTGAGCAAGTTGCATAAAGATGGACTCTTGAATACATTCGGTTTTTCATCCTACAAAACCTGTCAGTCTTGTCTCAAAGGGAAGATGACCAAATCTCCGTTCACCGGACATGGAGAGAGGGCAGCAGAGCTCTTGGGACTCATACACAGTGATGTATGTGGTCCGATGTCTACACATGCAAGGGGTGGGTTCTCCTACTTCATCACATTCACTGACGATCTCTCTAGGTTCGGATATGTGTATCTGATGAAACACAAATCTGAAGCTTTTGAGAAATTCAAGGAATTTAGAAACGAAGTAGAGAACCAGACTGGAAAAAGTATCAAGATCCTCCGGTCTGATAGAGGAGGGGAGTACTTAAGCACGGAATTCCTAGATTACTTAAAAGAGAATGGTATTCTCTCTCAGTTTACTCCTCCTTATACACCACAGCACAACGGTGTATCGGAGAGGAGGAATCGTACCCTTCTGGATATGGTTCGCTCCATGATGAGTAATGCCGAGTTGCCTCTTTCATTTTGGGGACATGAGCTATTGACAGCAGCATATCTATTGAATGATGTTCCGTCTAAATCAGTGCCTAAGACTCCATTCGAGATATGGAATGGAAAAAGGCCATATCTTAAAAGATTTAAGATATGGGGTTGTCCGGCTTATGTTAAAACACATAAACCGGATAAACTAGAGGCACGGTCAGTTTTATGTAAGTTTGTGGGATATCCAAAGAATGGTTATGGATATCTATTCTACCACACCGAGGAACAGAAGGTGTTTGTTGCTCAGCATGCCGTTTTCTTAGAAATGGAGTTTCTTGCAAAAGAAATTGGTGGGAGCACGGTAGAATTGGAAGAAATTCAGCGACCACAAACTGAAACTGAAAATTTGACAGAACCTCAGGATTCAATAACCCTAGACGAACCTCAGCCACTCCGCAGATCTGGTAGGATTTCTCGTCCGCCCGAGAGATAGTACGGTTTTCTCATAGACGGGGATCGAGAGGATTGCATATTGGAAGAAGATGACCCTACCAGTTTCAGGCAGGCCATTATCAGTAGGGACTCTGACAAGTGGCAGGAAGCAATGCAATCCGAAATGGAGTCCATGTACGCCAATAAAGTGTGGACCTTGGATATTGCTCCACCTGGGGTAAAACCCGTTGGATGCAAATGGATCTACAAAAGGAAACTTGGTGTAGATGGGCAGGTGGAAACCTATAAGGCTAGACTCGTTGCAAAAGGTTTTCGTCAAAGACCTGGTTTGGACTATGACGAAACTTTTTCTCCGGTGGCTATGCTCAAATCCATTCAGATCCTACTTGCCATTGCTGCCTTCCATGACTATGAAATCTGGCAGATGGATGTTAAAACGGCTTTCCTAAACGGTTGTTTGGAAGAGTGTGTTTACATGGATCAGCCAGAAGGTTTCGTAGATAGTGGGAGCAGCGGGAAAGTGTGCAAGTTGCTTATATCCATTTATGGATTAAAGCAGGCATCGCGGAGCTGGAACATCTGTTTTGATGTGGCAATCAAGGAATTTGATTTCATCAAGAACGAAGATGAACCCTATGTCTATAAGAAGATTGTAGGACGAACTGTCGTATTCCTAGTCTTGTACGTGGACGACATTCTTTTGATAGGAAATGGCATTCCTATGCTACAATCGGTCAAGCTATTTTTGTCACAACGGTTCTCCATGAAGGACCTGGGTGATGCCTCGTACATTCTGGGGATCAAGATCTATAGAGATAGATCCAAGAGACTACTGGGACTTTCGCAGTCCAGGTATATAGAGACGGTACTAAAGAGATTTAGTATGGAGGATTCCAAGCGCAGTAACATACCCGCATTGCACGGAATTACCCTCTCCAAGAAGATGTCTCCTATGACTGATGAGGAGAGGGTTCGCATGAGCACTATACCCTACGCTTCGGCGGTAGGATCTATAATGTATGCGATGCTATGTACAAGACCAGATGTAGCTTACGCACTGAGCACGGTAAGCCAGTATCAGTCAGACCCAGGTGAGGACCACTGGACAGCAGTGAAGAACATTCTCAAGTACCTGAGAAGGACTAAGGAGATGTTCCTGGTTTACGGTAATGGAGACCTCAGGGTCGAGTCCTTTACCGATTCAAGCTTCCAGAGTGACAAAGATGACAGCAAGTCTGTCTCGGGTTTTGTGTTTACCCTCAACGGAGGGGCGGTATGTTGGAGGAGTTCCAAACAGGATACCATCGCAGACTCGACGATGGAGGCTCAGTACATTGCTGCAAGCGATGCCGCAAAAGAGGCGGTCCGGATGAAGAAGTTCATTAGTGAACTTCAGGTGGTTATGTCCATTGTTGACCCAATACCTTTGTATTGTGATAACAATGGGGCTATAGCTTTAGCGAAGGAACCAAGGTCCCATCAGAAATCCAGGCACATCTTAAGGCGGTATCACCTGATCAGGGAGATCATTGATCGCCAGGAGATCGAGGTGCGGAGAGTGGACACAAAGGACAACACAGCGGACCCATTCACGAAGGCCTTGCCCCAGACTCAGTTCGAGCGGCTAATCGAGATGATAGGTCTTCGATACGCCCGTACATGGCCTTAGTGCAAGTGGGAGATTGTTAGTGTATATGCCCTAGAGGCCATTACTGTATCATACTATTATGTATATTACTTGATGGAAGCTTGGGATATTCACAGTTGTATAGACAATCTTGCTCGAAATAGTAGTATGCTACTTGGTTTGTATCTGCTTTAATGTGTACATGTGTTTCTTTATTATATCACCTATACGCATTAGTAGAGCCCTTAGGGTCTTTGCTTGATTATCGGCGTTGTGATGGCGATCACACTCGTGGGGCCTGGGTAATCCACAACCACATCCTTATACACGTCCCTAGTCGTGGGATTATCGAGACAGGGCATCGATACTCCGGAGTAGACTAGCGTATGCGCTTCTCATCCCAGCACGGGAGACGGTCTGTCCCACAGCCGTCAGTACGTCGTACTTGAGATAGTATGCAGGTGCTCGTTAGGTTACGAGTACACTGGACAGGACTCGTCGGGAACTGATGGTTGGTATTATACCTATCGTCAGTTATCAGTTCCCAGGTGACATGAGTACAGCTTAGTCCGCTGACTTGACACTGTCACTTCGCCTCGAGTGTGTTCCCACTGTTCTTTGATTACTACCCTACCATGGCTCTACTAAGTCGTGCAAACAGGTAGTAGTTCGGTGCAGTCCCGAAGCACTTGGAGGCAGTGACGGTTAGACAGGATTCGTCTCTCCCGGTATTGGGGGTTGACATCGTGTTGTGTCTAGGAGAGCCATTACACATGTAGTCCCTGGCCAGGGCAAGCGAGACATACTGGTAGGTTTCCAGTGATGTCTCAGGGTGTTCTGGGCTACACTCCGACACGACTTGTACCGCTATTAGGGGACTGACATTCACCACCCCCTAGGCCCGCCATGCGATGTATCAGACGAACAAACCGGACTGTACGGAGATTGTCACATACAGGCTCAGTAGGAGTTCAGATGGGTTTACCTCATCGGCCTTCTTATCGACATCTACCTGGGGACCGTTACGTACAGCTAGTGCAGCTTGCGGTCTGTGGTTAAACCCACTGCCAGCGTAGTGTCGAGTCTTTAGAGTCCCACACAGAGAGTTTCCCTGCATTGAGCGAAACGTGTAGAGGCCGTATGGTTTTACGGCGGGGCTACGATCACTTACGTGCACTTGTGTGCGTATGCTGTTCGGGCAGGCAATACTAGTGGGCTTTGGTTTAAGCCAGATCCTAGTATTGCACAGATGGATTTGATTTGTCTTCTCTGCATTGGCATTCTACGGGATGCGGATGCGGGTGTGTATGCACAGTTTTGAGGAGCGATGAAGGAGGAGGTGCCCCATTAGGGTTTTTGGCAGTTGGTTCGGCCAAAACCGTAATGTGGCACATTCATTAGGGTTTTGACAGTTCGTTTGGTCAAAACCGTTATGAGCCGGAGACATTGTTTACTAATCCTTTTAGTGATAGATTTGTGATGGCTAATTGCATTGACCATTTGACCACTTAGATCTCTTTTGACTTTGTTGACCCGTTGACCGTGTTGACCATTGACCTTCAAGAGAGATCCACACTCTTCTTTCATTTTCTTTCTATTTCTTGTGTTATGATAATGGTCAATTCAATGTGCCATCAACTTTTATCATGATAGGATTAGTAATGATGATTTTGTGTATTATTGCAACCATGGTTCAATTCATTTGGGCTTAATCTTTTCATTATTCTCTTCTCATTCTCTCTCTTGAAGTGAGAAGAAAAAGAAAAGCTCCATGGTTGCTAAGTTTCTCCTTCTCCTTCCTCCTCTTGATCTCATCTTTTGATCTCATGTGTTGAGAGAAAAAGATCCCACAAAGACAAACACATCCATACATCTCCTCTACACAACCTAGGGCTTCTAGACTAGAAATCTCTTTGCCCTAGTTACCTCGGCTCGAGGTGGAGCTCGGTGTACATCTCTCGGGTGGATCGTCTTCGACTCAAGGAGGCCGCGGAGGTGACCAAAGTCCGGATCAACCCTCGGAGCAAGCAAAGAAAAGAACAACAAGAAGAGAAGGAGTTCAAGTTAAGAGATAACCCCTAACCGAGTAGATAAATCTCTAGTTAGGATGCTAGTGTGTTGTTTAGCAAAGATCCGGCTTTTACGGTCCATGTTACTAAGTCTAGAAAAAAATTTATTTTACCGTTTCCGCAACCCCGAAAGTACCGGGAGAGGTAACATGGACCTAACAGGCTATAACCGGAAATCCCTGGCCAGGGTTGCTGAGATTTACTGGTAAGTGTTACCAGTAGTTTCTCTAATGGGTTATAGACCTCATATCGACACGACTTATCGAGCTATTGGGGTCTGACGTTTACCACCCCTAGGCGAGATATGCGACATATCAGACGAACAGACCGGACTATACGGTAAGTGTTACTGGTTGGATTCACAGGAGTGTGAGCGGGCTTCCTCGACGATCTTCTGATCGCTCAATACCCGGGTGGCCGTTACGTTTAGCAGACCGCTTGCGGCTTGTGGGTGTTTGATATGATCATCACCTGCTGCCGGCGTATTGACGAGTCTTCAGAGTCCTTCGCAGAGGTTTTCCTGGCTCAAGCGAAATGAAATAGGAGCGCATATGAGATATGTGCGGGACCGAGAATAATACCAGTATGTGATACTGTATTCTATTCTCGCGATATGTGACATTGATCGGTTATATGCGATATAGCCGGGTTATCGGATCAAATGTTGATTCGATAAGTTGTTACTATTGATATTAGTCGGTCATATGCGATATGACCGGATCGTTAAATCAAGTGTTGATTTAATGATTTAATGTATAATTATATATTTGATATATTACTTTACATTAACTAGTAATGGTTCACTTAAGATTATTTTCTCACTTGAATGTGCATATTGTATATATGATATATGTTTATGCACTAGTTTGTATCATGTTTGATGATACATGCAAACTTGGGTGTATGTTTACTTTAAACCATGTTTAGGTTAATGGTTAGGGTTTTAAATGTTTTATTTATTTTCTTTAATCCATTTTTGGCAAAAAGGGAAATGGTAGCTTGCTTTGTTTTATAGTTGAAGCTTCATGAAGCTTTGAATAAGTCTACCATTTTTGTTTTATGCTTAACCTAACCATTAAACCTAAACCCTAGTTTATTCTCTACATGTGTTTACTAACCCATGGTTGCTAAATGATAAGCATCACTTGAATTTTCAAATTATATAATTGATTCATTTTATTTTCTTCTTCTTCTTCTTGAGGAAGAGAAGAAAACCTTTCTTGAAAATTCTAAGTGATGATTCCAAGTGAGAAACCCAAATCCAAAGTGAACCCACTTCCTATTTCTTCATCCTCTACCACTTGTCATGTAGTATAGGGTGTTTTCTTCACAAGTTTCATGACTTGGTGAAGGTGGAGCTTGATCTTGAGTTGCCTCGATGTAGATCATCTTCGGCATCGAAGTCGACGACCTAGCCCGACCATTTCTTCGACGAAACCATCGCTAGAGTCCGGGATCCGATGATCGCAGCGGAGGGACGTCATCATGGAGCTTAGGAAGTGGAGGCCCGGATCTACAAAGGTTGTAGCCCCTTTCACTTTAGAGTAAAGTTGTTTATTCGCATTTGTTTTCGCCTAAACTCTAGTTAACAATCGCAATAGGGTTTCTCGGCACCAGAAAAATTTGAATTTGGCATGGTTGATGCCTTTTGAGACCTCATTAGCGTGCCTAGGAACCCTACACTATATTTATACAGATAACTAGCATATAAGTATGTCAGAACATATATGTAAGCATGTAGGTATACAGGTATGCTATAAGTCAATGCGTAAAGAAATATGAATCAAAGTCTCAATGTCCCTAACCAAGCAATATTATATCTATAAGTGGGTTATGCGTGACATGGCAATTATTGACGGTGTGTGTAGCATACAATCAGTGCTTGTGCAACATGAATCGTCAATAATATGTGCAGTGTCCTACTACTACTAGTCCAGGCACAACTACATCTAAGTAATAGGGTAAAGGCGCAATTCTAACAATAACGTAGGATATGCGACAAGTAATAAAATCTTTAGCTCTGACGCATAACGCCATGCGGGCGATTCTCCTGTAGATGTTAAATCTACTCACCAACGCTCCAAGCTAGGTGAAGCCTACCATCGGTTTTCCCTTGTCGTAGTGTTCGAAGTCCCCACTTGCGAACCTAAAATTTCACAAACACAACACATAGGCATATATTCTACATCGACGAAAAGACATCGAAACGCAAGAATAACGCCCTGAAAATTACACTGCGCTTAGCGCATCTAACGCGCACGACATCGGCCAAAAATCCAAACTAGGGTCGCCAAACTACGAAACACCTAGTCTAGATTCCGATTGTCCCGATCGCGCATTCAAAACACAATAGTAAACGTGAACTCAAAATAAATAACGTCGCAACGTCAAAAGAAACCCACGCCTAAAAGTTACCGAAATCTAGTAAGCAACCTATCGCAATATTTCGCACTAGTTTCAAGCTAATGCATATCTAGCGATTATAAACACCTTAAAATAGCTTAACTAAGGTATAAAAACCAATTCTATATTTTTAACACATGCTAAATAAATTTTAGCAAAAACCTAGTAAGCAAAATTGCATAATTAAACAAAGTGTTCATTAGCAAAAATTAACATTTTCTACTAGGTTAATCTTCTCCAAAACACAAATTAACACTTCAAATAAACATTAAACACATAAATCAAGTTTTACCCTAACTAGATTATCATAAAAATCAAGTCTTGAATTTCAAACATGAAATTAAAAGCTTAAATAAACAATTAATATTCTAATTAAAAATTTAGAAACAACAAAAAGGATTAGGGTTAGGCTTTTATACCTCCACAAAAGATCAAAACCAAGAAACCAAACTCATCATCTTTTCCTCAAAAATGATGTTTTGAATGAAGATCCAAGCTACTTTTGTGAAGAATAATGAAGGAAAAATGAATATATTTGAGTTTTTGTGATTTTATTTGGATTTTTCATGATTTATTTGATGCAAAATGAGTTGAAAATGGGTGGAAATGATTGAGGGCGGCAAGAGGAAGGGAAGGGCCGGCCAAGGGGAGAATGGGGGGATTTTTGGTGAAGTGTGTGGAATTTTCTAGCAAAAGAAAACAATTAATGCACATTTAATGCAAAAATGCCACCTTTACACCTTTTCTTTTCTTTTTAAAATAATTCCTTTTGCACAAAAGAAATATCTAGATATTTGAAAAGAAGCTTCTAAAATAATCTAGTGACAAAAATAATTTATTCACAAAACAAAAGAAATTTCCCGATTTACGTGCACCAAATACCGCTTAAAATAATATTTTATTTGGGAAAAATTCTATCTGAACCAAAACCTCCCAAATACACCTAAAGTTCGCGCACAAGCTTTATTTTAGCTAAACTAGGTGCCAGCAAGCTTAAACGGACGCTTGATCGAAATCGGGTTAAAACGGGAAAAACTGACAATTTTGCCCTAAAACGGGAAAATTTGCAAAACGATTCCTGAAACGTTACAGATACCATCTTTGTCACGACCCAAAAAGTACGGAGTGTGACTGACACTTAAATTACGGAACGTCTCAAGACGTACGAAATCTAAGTAAGCCAAAACCCAGAAATCAAAACCAAAAAAAAGAGCAGTAGAGTGAAGGAAAACCAAAATATAGAAAGCAATTTTCAAATAACTAAGTCGCATCAAGCTTTTCAAAAGCAGCATCCAATTTCTGAAATATTCGGCAGAGTCTCCTTCATAAAAACTGACCCCAAACGGGTTCAGAAGAGGATAAATATACAATATGCAATAAGGCATCCCAAGCGGGAGCTAGCTCTTCACCGAAAAGCGGATTCACAATCCCACGCAATATATATAATAACTGTGCAGAATAAGTAAATAAAAGCACAAATTGTAAGGATGCTAGGCACGCGCACAAGGGTCTACGAGGTATCAACCATGCCCGATTAAAATTTAGCCGTGCCGAACAACCCTAAACAAGATCTTTAGACTAGAGATTAGGCGAAAACAAGCATGTTAAACACTTTAACACTAAGTGAAAGGGATTGCAACCTTTGTAGATCCGGTCCTTCACTTCTTAAGCTCCGTGTTGAGGTCCTTTCACTGCGATCATCGTGCATCCGGACTCTAGAGAGGCTCCACGAAGAGAAAGGTGCAAGCTTGCTTCCGATCTTCAATAACAAAGATGATCTACCTTGAAGTTTCATTAACACAAGCTCTCACTCACAAAATGAAGTGAACACCCTCATCTAAATTGCAAGGGTAGATAAGGATGATGAAGTAGGATTTTTGCTCTCATTTGTTTTCTTATTCTCACTCATTTTCATCACTTAGGAAAAAACTAGAAAGCTTTTCCATGAAAAAGAAGGAAGAAGAAGAAGAATAAATCATAATCCTTTTGTGATGAATAATGAAAGTAATGATAAGGTTAGAAATGCAACCATGGTCAAACTAACACTTGTAGAGAATTAACCAAGGTTAAAGGGTTGGGTTGGGTTAAGGAAATATCTTCATAAAATATCTTTTCCAAGACAAAAATGAAAGCTTCTAGAAACTTCTTGAAAAGATTAACCCAAATCAAACCCTAACCTTGTTTAATCTCCACTAAACATGTTGCATTAATAACCATATCATGTTACAAAATTATATATCACATATATAATATTTATTGTAACAAAATAAAATAATACAATTAACATATATCGCATATATATCAATGTATTACTCGAGTGAGAAAAAGAATCTTTTAGCGAGCTAATATTAGTTAATGTAATTTAATATATCATATATATTATTATACATTAAATTATCGAAGCAACACTTGATCCGATAATCCGGCTATTTCACGAATAACCGACTAATATAATCTATATCAGTTCATCGAATCAACACTTGATCCGATGACCCGGCTATATCACATATACCCGGTCGATATCTCATATCGCGAGAATCTAATATAGTATCACATACACGTATTGTTCTGGGTCCCGCACATATCACATATGTGCTTCTACTCCGTTTTGCCTGAGCCAAGAAACCTCTGTGTAGGACTCTAAAGAATCGTCAATACGCCGGCAGTAGGTGATGATCATATCAAACACCCACAAGCTGCAAGCGGTCAGCTAAACGTAACAGCCACCCAGGTATTGAGCGATTAGAAGATCAACAAGCAAGCCTGTACATTCTCCTGCGAATCCAATCAGTAACACTCCAATACAGTCCGGTCTCCTCGTCTGATATGTCGCATATCTTGCCTAGGGGTGGTATACGTCAGACCCCAGTAGCTCGATAAGTCGTGTCGATATGAGGTCTATAACAGTTTGAGAAACTACTGATAACACTTACCAGTAAATCTCAGCAACCCTGACCAGAGATTTCCAGTTATAGCCAATCGTACACAGCACAACATCAACTCCCTATACCGGGAGAGACGAATCTCCTCCTATCGCTCATTGCCTCCATGTGATTCGGGACTGTACCCAAAAGCCCCCTTTTTACATGCCCTCTTGGATGTGGTATGATGGAAATCAAAGCACAGTGGGAATCACACAAGACTCTATGACGATCTCGGGTCAACAGACTACTCTGCACCAGTGTCACCGGAGAACTGCCATCTGACGTGAGGTATAATACCATCTGGGAGTTCTCGGCGAGTTCGTCCAGTATACCCAGTCTCCACTGAGCACCCGTACACCATCCTTGATGTCAAACACCGATGGATATGGGATCATCCATCGCTCATCATATGGGTCAAGATGCGTATACACTAGTCTACTATGGTGTATCGATGCCCTATCTCGATACACCCTCGACTAGGAACAGTTATAGGATGTACTCGTCGACTACCGTGACCCCACTAGTATGATCTCATCATAGTCCCGATAGTCGAGTACATATCCTAAGGGCTTTATCAACATGTAACATTGAGACAATCAGAGTACATGTTAAGATAAAGTACAACCAGATAGCATACTATCATGTCGAGCAAGAAAGTCCTCCCTATTTATGTCCTAGCATCACTACAATATACATCGTATGTACAGTAATGGCCTCTAGGGCATACATATAACTAACAATCTCCCACTTGCACTAGGTCCATCTGTTGTGGTATCACATACCCAACAATTAGCTGCGGTTGAAGTATCTCATACTCAACCATCCCATAAAAGTCTCTATTGGGAAAAAGGCCTTTGTGAGTGGAACCGCGCTGTTGTCCTCTGTGTCTACTCTCCTAATCTTGATCTCTCTGGAGATCAACCATCTCCATGATCAGGTGATACTGCCTAAGAATTATATCTGGATTTCTGATGGGACGGGGGTTCCTTGGCATAAGCCACAACTCCATTGTCACATAATGGTAGGAACGGGGGTTCCTTGGCATAAGCCACATCTCATGAACTTTTATATATCCAGACTGCCTCTTTGGTAGCATCCTTGGTAACGATGTATCTTGCCTTTAATCGTCTAGTAAATCACGGTATCAAGCTTGGAACTCTTCCAACATACTGTCCCTCCACTTAGGGTAAGGACAATGCCTGCGACTGACATTCAGTCGTCCTTATCACCATGGAACCTTTCCAGTGATTCTCCCCAGGATCGATTGATACCATCTCACTACAACTAGTAAGAATCCTAACATCCAATTAGATCTATCTCATAGATCAAAACCCAGGATTTAGGAGGTATCGAATTGATCCTATATGGAGAATCCTTGTGATAAGCGGAGATTGACCGAGCGTAGCATAGGAAACTCCTTCCCTATCAAGAGTATGTCATCCACGTACTCTACGAGGATCACCACTATACTCTCTACTATCTTTTTGTATATACAAGGTTCATCTACCATTTTGATGAAGTCAAACTCTTTGACTACCACATAAAAACAGACGTTCCAACTCTGCGATGCCTGCTTTATCACATAAAATATCTTGCACACGTTTCCGCTGCTCCCACTATCTACGAAGCCCTCTGGCTATGTACTTATAGACGCTTTCTTCTAAATCATCATTTAGAAAAGCCGTCATGACACCCAACCGCCAGATATCGTAGTCAGGTATGTAGCCGTGGCAAGTAGGATCTTGATGGACTTAAGCATAGCTTTGAAAGTCTCAACTTTTCCATGTGCACCAAGTAATCTTCTTAAGATATACTTGCTCCTGATGGGGATTTAACCCTTCAGATAAAGCAACCAAAGTCCATGCTTTATCGGTGTATAAGGATTCCATCTCAGATCGCTAAGCATCCAGCCATTCTTACAGAGTCCCACTCCTGATGGCCAGCTCGAAACTAGTTGGGTCATCATCTCATAATGCAATCCTCGCTCCTACTATCATAGAGATACCGAAGTATCTCTCAGGTGGGTGAGGAACCCTACTAGATCGGCGGAGAGGCTGAGGTTCGTTGGTTACTATTGAATCCTTTGGTTCTACCAAATCATCTGTTGTAGTTTGTATAGCTGGAACTCCTTCCAGTTCTACCTCATGACCACTGATTTCTTCACAAGAAATTCCCTTTCACAAAGGTGGCATGTTGAGAAACAAAACATTTTTGTTCCTCTGTTAGGTAGAAGATATTCCCTTGCGTATGCTTGGGATATCCAACAAACTTCCAAAGATCTGGCTTTGCCTCGAGCTTGTCCGGATTATGCTTGAAGACATAGGCTGGACAACCCCAAATCTTAACAAACTTAAGATATGGGCTCTTCCCTTTCCATATCACATATGAAGTGGTAGGCAACTGATTTGATTTGAACCCTATTCAATATGTATGCAGCTTCTCAAGTGCATAACTCCCAAAAGGAAATAGGAAACTCAGTAGTACTCATCATAGAACGCACCATATCTAATAGGGTGTGATTGCTCCGTCCCGATACACCATCGTGCTATGGTGTATATGGAGGAGAAATGCTGAGAGAGAATCTCATTCTCCTTTAGAATATTCCAGGAATCACGTGCTCAAGTATTCTCCTCCCTGATCATATCAAAGGACATAATACTTATACCCGTTTTTGGTTCTCTACTTCTAACTTATATTCTGTGAATATCTCAAAAGCTTCGGACTTATGTTTCAACAGGAACATATGTCTGAATCTTGAGAGATCATCAGAGAATGTAATGATGTACAAAGAACCGGTCTTGGCATGTGTAGACAGGGGACCTTCATACATCAGCATGTATCAATCCCAAGAGTTCACTAACTCTTTCTCTGTTTCCAATAAACAGAGATATGGTCATCTTATCTTTGTGACATGACCGGCAAGTTTCACAAGATGTAAATTCAAACTAATTTAAATATGCATCTAAATGTAACTTGAGCTAGTCGGGTCGCATTGATATGACCTAGTCTACAATACCTTAAGAAGGATCTGTTCATTTCTGAACTTTTCCTCTTGTGTGTGTTCCGTATACTAAGAACTATAGTTTGATTTAGAATGTCAATACTTTTAGATAACGTGCCTAAACCGATCAACTCTTGATATAAGAAATATTCAAAACATTATCCAACAATACAAAATTATATCCTTCTTTACTAATAAAGAGACTGATATGATGTTGTACATCAGGTTCGGTATCTGATAACATTCGTTCAGAATCAATGTATTCTGGTAATACAGGGTGATAGTGACCAACAGACATGGCTGCAACACTTGCACCGTTTCTATCTCATGAAACTTATCACCCGTTCTCAGTTCTCTACCTATCTGTAGCCCATGTAACAGATTACATATGCGGGATCCTGATCCGGTATCACATACCCAGGACGTAAAGGATACTGAGAAACAGTTCTCGGTAATGAACACACCCGAAGAAGATGCATCAACATGTACTTTCTTCGTTCGGGCGGCACGAGAATTATGGTAATCCCCAATTTCCTACTCTGTCTTATAACAATTATAAGTTGGAGCGGGACCAACGTTCCCCAGCTCAGTATAACAAGCGGGTTCGGTCAATACATCCGTATTATTATCTTGATTAAGGCATGATATGGTCGCTACCTGGAGAGAGAGAAGAAAACACTCAGCGTGCGCTTTTACAAGATTAGATTGGTTATCAATTTATCTAATCAGGATGTCTCCCACTATTTTAGTCAAATCTTCCTTCAAACCCTAAAAGGAAAGACTAGCCGGGATTAATTACACTCTACAAGTTCGCCAATTTTTCAGCCAGGCCAGTGTCGGTACTTTGAGGGAGGTGCCCCGTGCTTTCGCACGGACCTAATTAAAGTAAACCTCGTTTTCCCAGGGGCGTAACCCCGTTGATACCTTTCTAGACACCTACTTGATCGGCTAGTTGTAATGTGTAAAACTCTCCCAGGTGTAACTCTTACTCGCAGCGGGTATCGGGATCCAACTATCTCATAGAAGGTATGCAATCTCATTGCAAATTTCAACACTTGAAATTCCCGATAATTTTTTTACCCCTAGCGTGCTATGACCTTGACGCATGCCAAACAACCTATAGTCCGCTAGTCAAGTTCAACCCGTGCACTTCCTGAATGAATTAAACCCACCCTTACGACCATTGACGCATGCCAAACAACACCGTACGAATACCCTAATCCAATCGCATCGTATGCTAGCAGATAAGCACTAGTTAGCTACCGTACACTATGCCTTGACGCATGCCAAACTACCGCAGCATGAATACTAAGTAGTACTTATCTGAAATGACGGAGGGTTACGCAGATTTTTAAGAAAACCATGAGCGTAATGAACTTGATATCGTTGTAGAATCGAGTGATTTTAAATGGAGTGTTTTTGAGGCCTTTTCTAGTTTCGCTAAAGAGGTCACTCCCGGTGAAGGGATCGTCGGCTCTTTCCTCATCGAATAAGGTGCAGGATATTTCACAAATACCGCTGTGCAAAGCAAAAACTATAGAAGCAATCAAAAGACAAAACGAGTATGCAGCATCTACTAGTTTCGCTAAAGAGGTCACTCCCGGTGAAGGGATCTCGGCTCTTTCCTTATCGAATAAGGTGCTGGATGTTCTACAAGGAACACCGCTATGCAAAACAAGAACTAGAGCTACCAGTTTTTAAACAAGTTTCAACAACATCTTTAGGTTTCTTTTATTTCATTAATCTCATTAATGAAGTCCCATTTTATTATGCTTCGCAAGCATCACATTTGAAACGAAATCTGCAATATAACATATATCTCATATATATAATATAAACATTCGTCTTAGGCAGTAATATGATCTCATCACAGAATATTGCAGCAGAAGAACATATATGAAATATTGGATATACTAAGACGTTCGTGTTTTAATACGAGCCTGTATAAAATACGGATTCCACGGTCGTGATGAATAGCCAAACCCACATCCCTAGACCCCTACGAGAGCGGCAAGCAACACTGCCAATTCTAGGGTTAGGAGACCCGGTCTCGACTCCTCGAGATGGTCTCCCACTGGACCCTAGAACCCGGTTACTTGTGCTCCCCGCCTTGGGTCTACCTAATGCGGAAAAGTAAATTATATACAATGGTGACATCATCCTCAGCCCGGAAGTGCCCCAATAAAAGAATATTACATACAAATGAATTTTACATGAATGAAAATAAAAACCCTCATCTCACATAAAACCCCCGGCTATTCAAACACGACGATCCAATATAACATATCACAACAACACATAATATCTCATATCATCAACGTAAGTAAGTATGCATACACTGATTGTCGTTGATGTATAGCAACGAAAACCGGCGATACAACTACATACTACACTTACGGTCACAGAAAAGAAAGTGTAAAACTACAACAGTTGGAATCCGCAACCTCCTTAGACATCGCATGCCTAACCAAATGAATTCCTTAGACATCGCATGCCTTACAATTATAAACCCCGCAATTTAGTCTCATTATCGAAAACACTTTTCAATATCAAGTCGGGCAATTCAACAAGATTCCCGACAACCTGATCGAATGCTCGTCGCAAACTTTAGTAGACGGCCGCACCCCCGATGCCTCCGACGAAGTGCACTAAGGCGGAACACCGCTGCCGTGAGCACCCGAACAGATGCTTTTGGCGACGGGGTTCTCCTACAGTCACTTGGTCGGGGCTATGGGGCGTGGCTGTCTATTAAGTTTACCCGGCGAGTATCCGCGTACGCTACGTGATTGCGATGGACTTTTGATCATATCAAAATTCCGTGGCAACTGATCAATTGAGACTGAACTGCTAGATTTTTAACATTCAAATTAGTTATCTCATAACTACTTGTGGATTCCAAATATTGTATCACATTCTAGATAAATGGACAATGTTAAACTTTCCGATCGAATAATCAAACACCCAAGTTTTCCTAAATAGTTCTCAACACTTGAAATTAGTTTTAAAATATCCATCACATGCCATAGTACCAATGGTCCAGCCGTAGAAGGGTCAAGCCAACGCCTCACACGCGGCACGCCGTACTGCCATAAACCCTAAGATTTAGAGGCGGTTCAGACGGTCACATAATCGAGTTAAGGTTTGTTGTCTTCTAGAGGGTCCACCGCGTTACTTGCACGACTTAGAACGTTCTTAAACTACGGAAAAATCTAATGCTTGGAAATTTTCCGGCAGGAGAAAAAGTGAGTTATTGATATCCGTTCGAACTTTTTAACACGTTCTAAAAATTACCCGGACAAACTAAACGAAGTTATACTTTCCGATCGAATCAACGAGCTCCCAATACAACCCAGAAAAATCAACACTTGAGTATAAATTAAAAATTCCCAGAAAACTGCAGAGACACCTACGGATGTTACTGTATAAAATTGAGTGCCTAATCTTCACATACGGCCGCGGAACCGTTGCAATATGCATGTCATGGCCGAGGTTCCGCGGCGAATTAATTGAATTAGGTGGTCGTATTTTACAGTAATTCCTATATTTCCCTGCTGATTTTTTTAAGTATTTTTAATATGAAAAAATCAACAGTTTTGAAAAATTTCCAGAAAAGGGTATAAATCGGGGTTTCCGGGTTCGATCGGACTTTAAACTTCGTCTAGACTTCGCCTAAATCTCTAGCTTGGTTCTGATACCACTGTAGGGATGCTAGGCATGCGCACAAGGGTCTACGAGGCATCAATAATGCCCGATTAAAATTTAGCCTTGCCGAACAATCCTAAACAAGATCTTTAGACTAGAGATTAGGTGAAAACAAGTATGTTAAACACTTTAACACTAAGTGAGAGGGATTACAACCTTTGTAGATCCGGTCCTTCACTTCTTAAGCTCCGTGTTGAGGTCCCTTCGCTGCGATCATCGTGCATCCAGACTCTAGAGAGGCTCCACGAAGAGAAAGGTGCAAGCTTGCTTCCGATCTTCAATAACAAAGATGATCTACCTTGAAGTTTCATTAACACAAGCTCTCACTCACAAAATAAAGCGAACACCCTCATCTAAATGGCAAGGGTAGATGAGGATGATGAAGTAGGATTTTTGCTCTCATTTGTTTTCTTATTCTCACTCATTTTCATCACTTAGGAAAAACCTAGAAAGCTTTTCCATGAAAAAGAAGGAAGAAGAAGAAGAATAAATCATAATCCTTTTGTGATGAATAATGAAAGTAATGATAAGGTTAGAAATGCAACCATGGTCAAACTAACCCTTGTAGAGAATTAACCAAGGTTAAAGGGTTGGGTTGGGTTAAGGAAATATCTTCATAAAATATCTTTTCCAAAACAAAAATGAAAACTTCTAGAAACTTCTGGAAAAGCGTAACCCAAATAAAACCCTAACCTTGTTTAATCTCCACTAAACATATTGTATTAATAACCATATCATGTTATAATATTATATATCACATATATAATATTTATTATAACAGTATAAAATAATACAATTAACATATATCGCATATATATCAATGTATTACCCGAGTGAGAAAAAGAATCTTTTAGTGAGCTAATATTAGTTAATGTAATTTAATATATCATATATATTATTATACATTAAATTATCGAAGCAACACTTGATCCGATAATCCGGCTATTTCACAAATAACCGACTAATATAATCTGTATCAGTTCATCGAATCAACACTTGATCCGATGACCCGGCTATATCACATATACCCGGTCGATATCTCATATCGCGAGAATCTAATACGGTATCACATACACGTATTGTTCTCGGTCCCGCACATATCACATATGTGCTCCTATTCCGTTTTGCCTGAGCCAAGAAACCTCTGTGTAGGATTCTAAAGAATCGTCAATACGCTGGCAGTAGGTGATGATCATATCAAACACCCACAAGCTGCAAGCGTTCATCTAAACATAACAGCCATCCAGGTATTGAGCGATCAGAAGATCAACAAGCAAGCCTGTACATTCTCCTGCGAATCCAATCAGTAACACTCCCGTACAGTCCGGTCTCGTCGTCTGATATGTCGCATAACTTGCCTAGGGGTGGTATACTTCAGACCCCAGTAGCTCGATAAGTCATGTCAATATGAGGTCTATAACAGTTCGAGAAACTACTGATAACACTTACCAGTAAATCTCAGCAACCCTGGCCAGGGATTTCAAGTTATAGCCAATCATACACAGCACAACATCAACTCCCTATACCGGGAGAGACGAATCCCCTCCTATCGCTCATTGCCTCCATGTGATTCGGGATTGTACCCAAAAGCCACCTTTTTGCACGCCCTCTTGGACGTGGTATGATGGAAATCAAAGCACAGTGGGAATCACACAAGACTCTATGACGATCTCGGGTCAACGGACTACTATGTACCAGTGTCACCGGAGAACTGCCATCTGACGTGAAGTATAATACCATCTGGGAGTTCTCGGCGAGTCCGTTCAGTGTACCCAGTCTCCACTGAGCACCCGTACACCATCCTTGATGTCAAACACCGATGGATATGGGATCACCCATCGCCCATCATATAGGTCAAGATGCGTATACGCTAGTCTACTCTGGTGTATCGATGCCCTATCTCGATACACCCTCGACTAGGAACAGTTATAGGATGTACTCGTCGACTACCGTGGCCCTACTAGTATGATCTCATTATATTCCCAGTAGTCGAGTACATATCCTAAGGGCTTTATCAACATGTAACATAGAGACAATCAGAGTACATGTTAAGATAAAGTACAACCAGATAGCATACTATCATGTCGAGCAAGAAAGTCCTCCCTATATATGTCCTAGCATCCACTACAATATACATCGTATGTACAGTAATGGCCTCTAGGGCATACATATAACTAACACAAATAAAGTAAAACAACATGTCGGCTCATGTGAGCTCGACCCAGAGAAATATCATATAAATACACAAATCTCACCGTCTCGTCTCTGGGTCACAAATACAACAGTACAACTGGTAGATAAGGTAGCTACAGTAGATGGAGTATGCTAGATACAATAATGATACAAGTGGCTACAAAATAACCCCGCAACCCACCTACGAACAAGCTGTGAATCCAAGCAAAAGGATGCAAAAGAGGAGGTGCGTCCGCCGCTACTGTGCTGACGGGTCAGACCTGCAAAACACTGTGGCACGACGGGGGTGAGTTGCCAACTCGTAAGTAAAAGTAACATCTAATAAGGCTATCGTAAACATGTACACAATGATATCACAACCTATATATACTAACATGATGCAATGTAATAACATGTATGCAATATGAATGCAATAAATAACATGAGATCTAAATATAAATAACATGGGAAATTTGTAGTTTTATCTTATTAAACATCCGCATTTTTAATTTTAGATTTGTCAATGAAATCAATATAAATCTGTGTCAGTATCGACACCAAATATGAATATCTCATTATTCCGGGTTCCGGCAATCCGGACTGACCCATATATATAAATCTCAGGCTCCGGAAATCCGGACTGGCCTAAATATCAAAACTAAAGACTATGTCGGTATCCTCCGGATATCCGCCACGTCACAAATAACCGGTCGATAGTGCTCCCCTGCCAGGCTCAACGCCATCATCTGTGACCATCTTGCCCCGGGGTACCACACCGGGTCCACCATGTGCCCACAAACGGTTCCTCCTCCTCCTCGAGTCAGGTGTATGATACTCAGGCGCCGAGAAATCTCATGGTGGACGATAGATGCATCATATCACAAGAAAACCGCAACTTACATTTTTAAAATGATAATATGTTTTTCAAATCCTTGCGGTTTCTCAAATCCATAATATCATAAATACCGAAATCCTTAATAAAATCATGATACATGAATGTCTATGATATTAGGAATATGCAATGAAATGCGGAAACTTGAAAGCTATGCATGAACAATGATGCAATAAAGTATGTGCATGTGACTAGCAATCCTACATATCCATGTTGATGTCACGACCCGAAAGTACGGAACGTGATCGGCACTTAGATTATGAAGCGTCTAGAGGCGCAACGTAACCTAAGTAAGCCGAAGACCAGAAATCTAAACCATAAAAAGAAGAAGAAGTAAAGGAAAACATATAGAAAACAAGTTTAAAAGCAACATCCAATTTTCTCAAAAATTTCGGCAGAGTCTCCTTTGTAAAAACTGGCCCCAAACGGGTACAAACAAGAATAATATATATACAAACAATAAAAAGCATCCCCAAACGGGAGCTAGCTCTACGCCAAAAGGCGGAAACAACCACATCAATGCACAATAGTATACAACGCCAAAGGGCGAGGCTCAAAACTCAAAAGAAAACAAAACCACCAGATATCATAATAATACAAGTGCGACTCTAAGGTCGAAATAAACAACTGATCCAGTAACCTATCAAGTAATACAAGTTTGGTTGATGGAGTTTTCTACATACAAATGAAATAATAAAAGTATAATGGCGGTCCAGATACAAGTGAACCAACCTACCGTGCAAATCACCCTGAATGAAAAGATGTGCCAGCAAGCTGCCAGGAAAACCTGTACATCGAACCTGTAATAAAATTTGGCACAACGGGGGTGAGTTGCCAACTCGTGAGTAGAAGATATCTGCGAAAAGAAATAGAATGCACGACGCTGTCCTAGGTCATAATAATATACTAATATACTACTAGTCATCAAGTAAAGACAGGATAATAAGCTACGTGTAAGTGCAAATGCTCCGTGCTCGTATCAGTGCCTCATATAGAACTATGTCGTGTGAATGAGTATGCATGCACCATGAATGTGAAATAACCAATCCTGAAATCTAGATATATCTGTATAAGAAATCTTTAACTTTTATCATGGTAAAATGTGTATAGAAATCTGAAATATCAACGATGAAATCCATGGAAATCCGTGTCAAGCATCGACACAAAACATGTAAATCTCAAGTCTCAATACCTCATAATCTCAACGTCTCATAGTCTCAATATCTCGGGCTCCGTCAGTCCGGATCGGCCCATATCATCAAATCTCACAACACCGGTCGGTATCCTACGGATATCCGCCGCGCCAGACATCACCGGTAGGTAGTCCTCCCCTGCCAGGCTCATCGTCTACAACTCGACCTTCTTGCCCCGGGGTACCATACCGGGCCCACCATGTACCCGAGACGGTTCATCCACTCCTCGAATCGAGTCTCGAAATCTAACAAAAAACATGAAATCTCATGGTGGACGACACATACATCACGAGAAAACCGCATCTTATGTTTTAAAAAGAGAGGAGGAGAGAGAGAGAAGTTTTTATATATTCTTGCGGTTTTCCCTAAAAATCCAGAAATCTCATAGAAATCCAAAATCCCAAAATCATGAGTAAGTATATGATAAGTGTCGGCATATGCCCCATAATACTGCATGATAACATGAAAATGCAAATGCATGAAATGTCTAAGTAATAAATACCATGTCTATACTAACACCAGAGAGTAATCACAATATTATATCGATCTAGCTGTTAGCTGATTGTATCAATAAAAGATAATATGATCTAAAGTGTACGTGTCATAGCAATTACCGATGATGATGTGTGTGAGCCGGCAAATAAGTGTGCGTGGAATATGCGCATCATCGGTAATAGTGCTGGTGTCCTAACAGGCAAAGTTTTATTCTGATTATAGAAACATATGAATGAACATGCACCATTATGATTACGGTATGAATGTAAAGACGGATGTGTAATAACCACTCATCTGTGATATACAAGTATAACTACAACTATATGACTCGAGCCTAAACTAGTGTCCATCTAACCTCCTAAGGAACTAAACCTAAGAAACTAGTCAATAAGAAATAAGAGTCCACCTAAGGTCTGAATCCATATCTCTAATAGTCGGCGATCCAGCCTCAATAGCATCACGTACGTAGTACGGCTTCCTCGAATCAAGAGTGCGGATCAATCAACATATCTATGCCTCGTACGGTAAAATCCATTGTACGGCATCCCAATATCGGGGTACGGGTCAAGTATCACCTACGTGTCTCATCATTCGTATAATATCATCATCAACACATGTCAAGATCAAGGTGCTATAGTGTAATCGCATTCATCAATCATATATCATTGTCAGTATAAATATAAATCGTTAATTTATCCTCATAAATATCATGTCATATGTATCATATTGTGATTAAGTCACACTTAGATCATATCGTAATCAAGTCACACCTATATGATATCGTAATAAAGTCACACATATATGATATCGAAATCAAGTCACACCTATATGATGTCGTAATCAAGTCACACCTATATGATATCATATCAGAATTTCAGGCACAGGTTACGGTCCGGGTTCTATTTTTAGAGTCCCATATACTTCAATATCATCACCACCCTTTATTATTTATGTGTACCTATTCATTATCTCATTTCCTAATGATCCGCTAACATCATAACACGACCGTAAAGACAAGAATCACGGCATCAAGCCCAGTTATTATTTCATCCCCGTGTATTGATCGCACGCTAAAAGCGTGTCGGATGCTCAAAGTTCTAAAGTATAACCGCGATCAAGACGGTGTCGCTATGCAGCTAGCCGGTTGAGCACGGGTCGATCCACAGGGAGATGGTTGTATTTCCGTTCTTGTTTTAGACGAGTCAATAAAGAATGAGTATATGTTCGTTCAAGTCTACCCTATGTGTATTATTTGTAAGTATAAAGTTGTTAAGAAAAGATACGAAAATGTAAGCTGAAGAAATCCGTACTCAAAACCTTTGAGCCGAGTCTTGACCAATTGAAGCTAGAGCAATCGGAAACAACGTGAATTAGGGGATTTAAGCGCGGTAATCGTGGAATCCGGCTTATTTACCCTTGTCCTTCCGTTCTTGTCTCTTACTTTCGCCTCCGGCCAAACCGAACGCAACCGGTCGCGGTTAGGAATCACCGTTACCTTGTTAGGGTAGGGTGCCTAACGGAGCGCTTGCGTAACGTTTGGGCGGAGTTCAATGGAAAATAACGGGAAAAGGAAATGAGCAAAGAAATGTTAACTTACAATATCGTATTGATTCTTAACAACAACAATAATTACAACCATTCACAAAATGAACAAAAAAGAGAGAACAAAAAGAACAAAGAAAAGAAAAGATTACAAGTAAGTAAGTGCATGAATTTAAATTGCAAATAAGTAAAGCAAGATAATAAAAAGCAAGTAATAAATAAGCAATAAAAAGAACTAGAAACTAGAACTCAAGACAAGCATGGGATCAATAGCCAACCCTTAAACTTGCAAGCTCAATCAAGAGGTTGCAAGATCAAGAGAAGGGTAGAGAACGCATGTGAAATGAAGCACTAATTCCATAAGAAAATACAACCCTTGAGATCAATAACTAACCCTTAATCTTTCAAGCTCAATGAAGAGGTTGAAAGATCAAGAGGAAGCAAAAATCTCAAGGGGAAGCTAAACAAATAAGAATGATACAAAAACCCTCATCTTCATTCACATCCACTCAATGCTCTCACTACATTTCCATGGAGGAAGGATGAAGAAGAAGAAGAAGAAGAACAAAACTACACTAAAACCTACCAAAGAGACACAAAGAATTTCACCCCTTGGTTTGGCTCAGTTCTGGGGTATTTATAGGAGGGGAAATGGAAACCTAGGGCAACAATATGCCCCTACAGGAAAAGACCAAACAGCCCCTGAAAATTCATCACCTGAGGAGCCAGTACGGCCGCGGAACCGCGGCCAAGACCCCCTATTGGCAGCGGTTCCGCGGCCCTTTAGAGGTGTTAGGCCATCATCTTTTGTCGGCTTCCCTGTGTTGCTCTTTTATTCTGTTAAACATGTACAGATTTTCAATATTCTTTCATGATTGCTTCAGGTTCCAATAGTCAACAATGATGGCTTCATATTTCAACACATTTGAATTTATCTCCCTCGAGCTCCGCGCACCCATTGATTCTTGTGCAGCCCCCCTCGTGCTCTGTGCTTGTCCCAGACACTAATGACCACTGTCATATGTCTTGTCTCTGGAACTGGTACTCGGCACTGGACAGATATGGATGACCGGAACCCGGCTTTTATCTGCTGTGACAGATGTTCTGTATTTGGTGTAACTGTGGAGATTTTATCTTGATTTGCAATATTTGTACTGGAAACCTGTAATCTGAAAATATGTAACAAACACAGATTAAAAGCACCTACCTATAAACACACGAGCGTAAGAATGGGCGGTATAAAATACAATATTCTGGTATGAACAAATACCCCCAACTTAACTTTTGCTCGTCCCGAGCAAAACCAATTATTCACAAAAATAAAATCCTAACCGCACTTTCGCAGGGAACGCGATTGCACTGAGCACGTGCAACAAGCCGTTAAACCTCTAGGTGTCCCTAGTAGGAGGAGTGTTGTCTCCTGAGGGTTTTCAGCGGATTACACCCACAAAATCCCGTCAAGCTAGTGTCATAAGTTAACGTCGATTCTACTCCTACAGTTTAGTATTTACGTTAGAAACTCTATCATCCTAAGTTAGAAATATTCAACCCTTATTTTTCACACCTCCTATCTATTTAACCTTAGATCATATACGTTCCAAAAAAGTTTAAAAAGATATTGGTTCTCCTGAGTTTTCCTTCTAAAAGTGTGGCCTTAAATCAGGGATTTTTATCAACTTTACAGAAAACACAAGTCTTATTCTTTATTTCTATCTTTTATCCAAACATCGATTGTATACCCCTACGTGTGTGTATCTTTGCACCCCTACACTTGAGAATTCAATTCAAGCTATAATACCCTTGCCCTAATACCTAATACTACTTCTTTTCATTAAGGATGGACGGAGTTGCTCACACACCTTTCATGCGACTATTAATGCTTCTTGAGGCACTAACGGCCGATTACTGAATATGTGAGCTTAAAGCGTAAATAGCAGTTTCCAGGTCTTGACTTTATTCTATTTTTCTTTTTATTTTTCTTTTTCTATTTCTTTTTCAAGACCGGATATATTTTTCAACATGCTCTTTTGGTGTTTAGCTTTAAATACCGTTTTTTCTTTCATACTAGGCTTTCAGGCAAGAGTATTTCAAGGTATCCTCTACTATCCTAAGTTTCAAGGTGCGTGTAAGTGCAATTTGTAGGGTATATACTTTCTGAATTTGAACTCAAGAAAAGAAACTATTTTTCAAACTTAGCCTCCAGTAAAGCTTCAATACTTTCCCCTCATTTTGACTTAACTCAAGAACTGAACTTAAGATTACCTATTTCTCAAAAAAAACTGTAAGGACGTATACTTACCAAAGTTAGACAGAATGAGGGTTATTTTTAGGATTTTCAATTCCTAGGCCTAGAATTTAGTTATTTCTATCATATCAACTAAACTTTCAGAATAAAAATCTAAGTTAACCTATTAGCTAACTTGACGACAAAGTTTTTATATTTTTTGGAAAATTTTCAATTTTTGTGGGTTTTTAATAAAGTATGCAAATGCAAAATATACAAATGAATGCGAAGGAAGAAAGCTTACCGAGCACACCCCCAAACTTAAACTTGACAGTGCCCTCACTGTCAGGCTACACCAAGAGGGTCAAAAATTGTCAGCGCTCCCTAGAAACAAATTATATACAAAACAAAAAGGAAAACAAAAAATATAAATAAAAAAAAAAGAGTCCCCCCAAACTTAAGTAAAACAGTGTTTTCACTGTTAAGTGTTGAAGTTCAGGATTAGGGGGGAAAGAGAATGGTATCAAGCTATACAAGGCCTTACACAGGCCAAAAGAGAGCACCAACCATTCAAAAATTCTATCTCTGTAATATGCGGGTTGGTGAAAGAAGATGTAGAGAAAAGAGATGGAGAATACGCGAGACCGTATGGAGATAGAAGCGGGATACGGTCTCGGTATATGAGAAGAAGAATGGCGGAAGGGAGAGAGAAGTGGAATACGAACTTGAGGGTGGAAATGGATTGAATAAATTAGTACAATCTGTAATGATCGATGTGAAAAGATGGATTGTACTAATCTATCAATATGGTGAGAAATTGGGTCAAATCCCTCAAGATTCGTGAGAAACCATGGGTACGCCGAACTTGGTAAACCAGACACAGGAAGTGAAAATGATACGGTTTCTTGCAAGGTCGGAACGATGGGAAGGATGGAGGGAAGTGATCGAGGAGGGGTATCGGTTAAGGTTTTGGGAGGGTGCACACAGTCAATGAAAGGAAAAGGATGAATTGGAAAATCCGACTCATCAATTAAAACTGTTTCATCCTCAGTACTATCCTTAATATTCTCCTCAAGATTTATCTCATCCATGCCTTTATCATCAATATCAAGACGCATATGAAGTTCGGGAAAAACATTTAATGACTCGGGATGATGAATTGGAGAGAAAAATTCAGCCAAATCTATGGGTTCATCATCCAAAATATTCCCAGCGTCAATATCCTCAATCAAGTGAAAATCAATTTTCTCAGACAACTCATCAAAAGCATGGATTTCAATCGATTCTGGTTCTAAGATGGAGGTATAGAGGTCAAAAGGATTGGGTGTGGTTTCACTTGGCAAGGTCCCTTCACAATCGGGTAAATCAAACACTACAAAGTCGCACAACTCATTAAGCATTCTATCTTCAATCGGTGAATCGTTGGGAACACTAGATAGACATTCAAAACTGGAGTTGTGGGATTCAAGTTGAAATGGGTAGGCTTGATTCGGAAGGGGGTACAGCTCACTCGCACCACTCAAATTCACAGCCTGTCCTACCGCCTTGTCATACATTGGAAAATTTGGAGCTAGTTGAAAACTAGCTACCGGGTCACTAGGTTGTATGAGGGCGGCCATGGACGCATTCAAATCCATCATCTGTTGGTACGACGCTACCCTAAAGTCTTCCAATGACTGTTCCAGACTAGACATGGGCTTGGAAGGGGTTTCAGTAAAAGATTCAAAGTTGTTTTGGTACTGGAAACTCCCAAATGGCGGTTCAGATACAATGTCTAGGGAAGGTGCAAAAGTCGGGTAGGACTGGTAGGAATTGAATCGCTGGACAGGAACAGGATCAACATTTGGATAAGAAGGTGAATGGAATTGTTGATCCCAAGAGTCTGTAGTGGTGAAGGGAGTGAAAGATCGGCTACAGGATTGTTCAATATGTTCAGCGATGGACAAAGGACGACTTGCAAAAGGGGTATCAACATAAGCGGGTGCGGGAGGTTGAAAAGGTTGAAACAAAGTGGTATGAGGAGTGCAAATATTTGTCCAAGACGCTGCTATGCGATCTTTCAGTGAAACTTTGGGCATGGAGGGATCGTTCGACGTTCGGCCAAAACAAGAACCGTAAGAAGTAATGTCTGGTTGTGGGTACCAAAGTTCGGCAAGAGTTTTGCGAGGAGGGGTACCTATGATATGAAAAGAGAAAGAAAGAAAGGAAGAGAAAAGGAGGGGACAAAGAATGTGATTTTTTTTTAAAAAAAATTTAGTTAGATATTAACAAAAGAAAGAAATATACAAAAAAAAACTGGACAAAAACAATCACGACACAAAAATACCACACACCTAATCGTTCTAGGGTTCATCTAGGTCAACTAGACCTGCTCCAGAACTTGATTGTCGAAGTAAAACTGTGTCGAGAAACGGGCTCAAGATACACTGATCACGAGGCCAGGTAAGTGCAGAGATAAGGGGAGGTTTTCCAACGCTTTCACGAAGTTCCTTAATTAAATAACCCTTTCTCTTTTGGCGGTTTCGCTGTTAACACTTTCCTAGACACCCCATAAACAATGTACCGTTAAGCGAGGTTCTAAACACGGTTAACTTCTCCTAGTGAGCGCGAAGTCCTTAAGGCTTAAAGTCTAGTTTCTTTTAAATTTTGTGCGGGTAAACGTTATGCTCAAGTTCGTGATTTGTGGGCCACGGAAAAGATGATGAAATCCTTTACCGTATATTGTGGGGTTCGCTTGCCCTTAAGTCCTTATTAATTGATGCAATGCGCAATTCAATAAAAATTCTATAAAGAATCAAAAAATCGTTTTTTTAGTTTAAGCGCGGCACTGCAACAAATACGGGTTAGTCAATTTTTTAGCGTTTGCTAGCGAACTTGCAAAGAATCCTGCAAAGAATAGTATATTGGATGCGTCGGATTTGAGAAGAAGGTGTTAGTAAAGTACGTACCGTTAAGTTTTTGGGTTAGGAAACCCCCGTTGAATCAAATCCGGTAATCTTGAAAAGTTCGCTTGCGCGGGTCAAACTTCCCGGATCTTTGGCACTGTACTTTGCAATCACCTTAGCCTTGAATGCACACTTTGCTCCCCACAATCGCAGTTTGCAAATCTGCAAAAATCTGCACTCTTGCCCACAAAAAAGATCAAAAATAACAAAAAGATATTTTTATTTTTATTTTTTTTATAAATATATACAAAAAGAATATTAACCCGAATAACAAGAAAGAAAATACGCTACCGTCTCCCCGGCAACGGCGCCATTTGATCGCACGCTAAAAGCGTGTCGGATGCTCAAAGTTCTAAAGTATAACCGCGATCAGGACGGTGTCGCTATGCAGCTAGCCGGTTGAGCACGGGTCGATCCACAGGGAGATGGTCGTATTTCCGTTCTTGTTTTAGACGAGTCAATAAAGAATGAGTATATGTTCGTTCAAGTCTACCCTATGTGTATTATTTGCAAGTATAAAGTTGTTAAGAAAAGATACGAAAATGTAAGCTAAAGAAATCCGTACTCAAAACCTTTGAGCCGAGTCTTGACCAATTGAAGCTAGAGCAATCGGCAACAACGTGAATTAGGGGATTTAAGCGCGGTATTCGTGGAATCCGGCTTATTTACCCTTGTCCTTCCGTTCTTGTCTCTTACTTTCGCCTCCGGCCAAACCGAACGCAACCGGTCGCGGTTAGGAATCACCGTTACCTTGTTAGGGTAGGGTGCCTAAAGGAGCGCTTGCGTAACGTTTGGGCGGAGTTCAATGGAAAATAACGGGAAAAGGAAATGAGCAAAGAAATGTTAACTTACAATATCGTATTGATTCTTAACAACAACAATAATTACAACCATTCACAAAATGAACAAAAAAAAGAGAACAAAAAGAACAAAGAAAAGAAAAGATTACAAGTAAGTAAGTGCATGAATTTAAATTGCAAATAAGTAAAGCAAGATAATAAAAAGCAAGTAATAAATAAGCAATAAAAAGAACTAGAAACTAGAACTCAAGACAAGCATGGGATCAATAGCCAACCCTTAAACTTGCAAGCTCAATCAAGAGGTTGCAAGATCAAGAGAAGGGTAGAGAACGCATGTGAAATGAAGCACTAATTCCATAAGAAAATACAACCCTTGAGATCAATAACTAACCCTTAATCTTTCAAGCTCAATGAAGAGGTTGAAAGATCAAGAGGAAGCAAAAATCTCAAGGGGAAGCTAAACAAATAAGAATGATATAAAAACCCTCATCTTCATTCACATCCACTCAATGCTCTCACTACATTTCCATGGAGGAAGGATGAAGAAGAAGAAGAAGAAGAACAAAACTACACTAAAACATACCAAAGAGGCACAAAGAATTTCACCCCTTGGTTTGGCTCAGTTCTGGGGTATTTATAGGAGGGGAAATGGAAACCTAGGGCAACAATATGCCCCTACAGGAAAAGACCAAACAACCCCTGAAAATTCATCACCTGAGGAGCCAGTACGGCCGCGGAACCGCGGCCAAGACCCCCTATTGGCAGCGGTTCCGCGGCCCTTTAGGGGTGTTAAGCCATCATCTTTTGTCGGCTTCCCTGTGTTGCTCTTTTATTCTGTTAAACATGTACAGATTTTCAATATTCTTTCATGATTGCTTCAGGTTCCAATAGTCAACAATAATGGCTTCATATTTCAACACATTTGAATTTATCTCCCTCGAGCTCCGCGCACCCATTGATTCTTAGTGCATTAAACTACAATTCATGATGATAATAATATAATGAAATCATAATTTAGATTTTAAACCTCATTTATTTAAGAATTTCCAAAATCTAGTTAGCAAAATCGCATTTATATTAGTATTTTTTAATTATCAATAGAAACTAGTAACAAATTTAAGTTTTTCATTCCACCAATAAGTTAATATCCTCATTAAAACAACAATATAGTGTTACAAACATTAATTGTAATTTTATCTCACCAATATATACAATATATAGAAATCTAGTTTGGAAAATGGATTAATTTAAATAATTTTGGATAAACAATTTACAATATATCATCCATACAATATTTTCCACTTCTAAAAATGTTAAACTAGTTATTATAACCCTACTTAATTAATAAAAACCATAACTTAATTTTATAAACCCTAACTTGAATTTTAAAACTTGTAGATAGAATTTATTTATTAAATCTAATTATGCTTAAATGAAACATCTAATAACAATAAATCAAAAGAAGATGATTTATACCTCCACAACATGAAATCCAAACATGAAAATAAGCCTCCAAAACGAATGCTTTCCATCTCCAAAATCCATGTAAAGATGAGTAAATAATAGAGGGTAGGAATTAATTGGGATTTTGTGGGGTTTTTTATTGAATTTTTGATGAATTTTGATGATTTTCAATACAAAAATGATGGGGGGAAAATTTTGGGGCTGCCCATGGAGGTGAGACCGGCCATGAGGTGAGGAAAAGAGAGGAGAGTGAGAAAAGATGAAGAAAAGTGTAGAAGGTTTCACAAAAATATCACACAATTAAGTCTTTTCATGAATTTATTTAAAAATTCTTTATTTTCTTCACTCCATTTGACCTGGAATGGTCTAGAACCATTGTAAAATTTTGAAAATAAATTTTGCATGAAACACATTTGATTCTAATATGTAATGGTTCACTTTTGCTAATTAAACCCATTCAAATTTGTAATTTACACTAATTTAGTGTAAAAATAAAGCTTATGTTAATATTTAAAATAATTAATTTAAGAAAAATATTTAATTAAACTAAAAATTTATAAGTGGCTAAGTAAAAACCATTTACTAGTAATAAAATAATTAAAATAGGTATTTTTAAATTTATAGTGAAAAATAATTACGGTTTAGTTTTATGAAAACTACGTTTTACTTTACCGAAAATTATAAAATTCACTTAAACGATTTTGTTTATTTAATTATTTTTAAAATGTTACAGTTGATGAATTAACTATATCAATTGTAGGTTTATTAAACATAATGGTGCAAGTGATAAGATTTGGATTTAACTAGTTAGGTGTTCCTGGCATAGCAATTACCAAGGCGTATGTGTCCCTATGAATAGTGCCCGTGCAACATAAACCAATGGTAATAGTGCGAGTGTCTTATGAGGTACTAGCAAAGTATATATACATATGACAAATGATATAATGCAACGGGATAATGAATTAGGAACTACGCATATAATTATAGTTTTAACTACATTCTAACTATCGGGCATCAAGCGCCATCCAAACGATTTCCCCCGTAAATGTGTACATCAACTCACATGGACGCCTCCGCTAGTATGATCCGATCACCGCCTTTCCTTTCCGCGCCGTGTCCGATGTCTCTGCGACCGATCCTATAATTTACACAAAACAACACACGTAAGGTTAAAATCCTGCAAAAACGCGATATCAAGACCATACAAGAAACTAGCGTCGCAAGCTAACGCGTGTGCAAACGTGACACCAAAACGTGTGTGCAAGCGCCTGGAACCACCCTGACACGCCGCGATACACAGCAAACACCAGACCCAAACTCAAAACGAACGTGTCGCGCAAGTTTAAAAGTATTGAAAACAAGGTTTTTGATTCCAGATTTTGACTCGAGTGGAAATAGGAAAAGTTGCATATACCAAACACCTTAAATATGTAGCAGACTTCCCTAGCCCAAACCCCGACACCCAACTCACCCCTCTGGCTGCAATTTGTGGCCAGAACTAATTTTTCTGCAGCCTTGGATGGGAAGTGGGGTCTCGTGCTTTGTATGTGTGTTCCTAGCTCAGTAACTAAGTCCTAGTATTTGCAACTTTTTCCTGAAGCACTCGGTTCAAAAGAAGATCACTAAACTAGCACAATTCCTAACTAAAACACTAATTAAGCACTAATTTCATACAATACGGTGTTTTAGTGTAGACTGAAGCAAATACTTGGGTTAAACGACACTAATAGCACTTAATTAAGTTAATCAAGCCCTAACAGCCCTAACTTAACCTAATCTTCACTTAAACCACCTAATTAGCATAAAAACCCACTTAAACACTAAATTAAGCTAAATAAACTACAATTTTAGCAAAGAGGTGATTAAGGTGGGCTTAATACCTTACAATGGTCAAGTGGTGGCACAAACTGGCTGGCCTTGCCTCCAGAGCTCAGATTTGGCTCAAGAACCAACAAAAGAGTACATTGAAGTGATAAATGTGAGGTTGGTGTGATAAATGATGGTTTTTAATTGAGATTTGAGGTTAGAATTGATGAGAGGAAAGAAAATGAGGGGGGAGGCTGCTGATCTGCTGCTGCTGGGGTGAAAGGGGGGGAGAGAGAGAGAGTGCCCCAAAGTCAAGCCCCCATGCTCATTTAATGCGCCATGCCTCTCATTCTCATTCCTTTTCCTATTTTCTTTATTAGTTTTATTTTGTTTTGGTTTTAAAAGGAAATTGGGACAAAGAGGGAAAAAAAAGAAAATGGTAGACATGTTAAAACTTAACCTAGGGTGAAAATTGTGCAAGCTACACTAAATTTGGCCTAGGAAAATATAGTTAAGAAAATTTGCTAACTAAGTGAACTCTAAACTAATTAATAATTAATAAAAAAACATTTATATATAAAATCACATATTTTCACAATTAAAATTTGATTTATTCCAGTTTATGCGGAAAATAATTGTTAACGGGATTGTATGAAAAACACGCATTATAGCTAATTAACGTGAAATTAACCTAAACGAATTTCAAAGCGTTACATTGACTTCGGCAAGCAAGGATCAAGGTGAGTATATTTATATTTACGGGGAAAGTCGGGTGGATGGCGTATAGCACCCCTGCAATTTCGTAGGGCAAGATGCGTTTATATATATATACATATGTGTTGTTGTGAGACGTGTATACTTAGTAAGAAAGTGCTTTTAGTTAGTTTCTTAGTCGCGAAACCCTAGAGTAAAGATTGACACACACACACATGCACACACGTGATATGATTTTAAGTGTATATGTTTATGTGTGTGTGTGTGTGTGTAGATGGGTTGGGGTGTGTGTGTGTGTGTGTGTACATATACGTATACACGGATGATGAGCCTAGTATATGATACTTGGAGATGAGCCGATATGATCAGGCATGATGCCGTGAGATTTTGATATGTGTTTGGGTCGTGATATGAGATACGACATGATATTTTAGCGGATCGTTGGGCGATGTGTTTTCATACACACGAGGATATATGTTTGATGATATTGGAATGTACTAGATTTTAGAACAGTACCCCTAATTCATGATTTTACGATAATGATATTATATGAATAATGAGGTATATGTGTTATATTTGACCCATACCCCGATTTTGGGATACCGTACGATGGATTTTACCCTATGAGGTATAGATATAATGATTGATCCGCACTCGTGACTCGAGAATGTCGTACTATGTATTTCATCGTACGTGACGTTATTGAAGCGGGATCGCCAACTACTGATATATCGACTCGAACTTTAGATGGTTTTCCTTACCCATTCTACTCGGCTCGAGTCATACTTATTTTCAAAACTAACGAATCGTGAGTATTTTTAAAGATATGCCGAGGGATACTACGGATTTTTCCAAAAGACGTATCTTTTCTTAAAAGACCCCGTAGCCCCTATTTTTTTTTCTAAAACCACGATTTGTACTATTTCAAACACCAAAAACTGTTTGACTCGTATATAAAAAGGTATATTCTTCAATGTTGCGGTTACTACATCATTTTCCGTATATTCATGTTGTTCTCATCGCATTGCATGCTTATACCTGTGCTTTCTTTAGTTATTATGAACCCCTGTTGTCAGGACACCAGCACCATTACCGATGATGCGTATGCTCCACGTACACTCGCATGCTGGCTCACACACATCATCATCGGTAATTTCCATGTCACGTACACATTAGAAAACATTACTTCACTGGTATAATTTGCTAGCTGGTAGTTTCAACATAGTACTAGTGCGCTTGCTTTCATATGCTAGTTTAGATATTGCATTTCTTATTTAGATACTTCACGCATTTATACATTCATTCGGTTATGCAATATCGTGGGGTTTTATGCCGGTATTCACTGTTCACTAACTCATGATTTTGAGATTTCGGATCTTTCTTGAGATTTCTGGATTTGGGAAACCACATGTGAATTATTATAAACTTATGATTATTTTAAAAGAGAAAGATGCGGTTTTTCTTGATATGATGAGTAGTGTCCACCATGATGTTTTTCTCGGTTCTGAGTTAGTTTTCGAGACCCGATTCGAGGAGTGGAGGAACCGTCTGTGGGTACATGGTAGACCCGGTGAGGTACCCCGGGGCGAGATTGATTTTGTGGGGATGACGATAAGCCTGGAATGGGAGCACTACCTACCAGTGATTGTATAGAAACTCGACGGATATCCGGAGGATACCGTTCGGAGTTATGAGAGAGATGGATATAGGCCGATCTGGACTGACGGAGCCCATGGGCCGATCCGGACTGACGGAGCCCGAGATTTGAGGATTATGTGTCGATGTTGGACACGGACTTCGTGATGTTTTTAGTGTTGATGCTAGGAACTCAGGTTTTATCATGATTGGTGTGTCGTTGCTGGACACACGTTGGATGGTGCATTCTTACAGGTCACGCATCGATATATTATTATTCTTGACACAGACACGAGTACTCTGATATCACACTTATGATATACTGTTACCTTTGTTGTAGTATTGAGTATTTTTATTTTATGACTTAGGAGCATACATGCGATTTTTTCTCGGTGATGATTTCTACTCACGATTTAGCAACTCACCCCCATTGTGCCACAGTTTCTTGAAGGTTTGGCCGTACAAGTTTCGTTGCGGCTTACTGGCACACTGCTTCCTTCCGGGTGATTGCTTTGGTAGGAGGGTTCACTTGCATCGTGACCACCGTTGTACGTTTTTTTATTTCAGTTGTGTAACATTTCAAAAAAATAAAATATTATTTTTGGGAATTTTTATAATATAATATTAATTTTTAATGAATATTTTAGTATTTCAGTATAATTAAATACCGATAAATGGGGAAAATTTTGGAAAAATTATGGAATATTCTAAAATAGGGTATTTTAGGGAATTACGTCATTTTTAAGTTTTTATGATTAATTATATGCTATTTTAGTGCTAATCGCGATTAAAAGTCGCTAATCGGTTTTTTAGCATTTTTGGAGCAAAACATGCACATTATCATTTTTCCATACTTGTTGCATTTTCTTACATGTTGTGGGTAGATGGTGGCCTAGGGTTACCATTGTGTGAAAAGAATAAAAGAAAAGGAAAAGAAAAAGTAAGTATGATGATGAGAGAGAGAGAGAGAGTTACTTTTGACTTGTTTGACCCTTCCCCCATCATTTTATCATCTCATTTCTCTCTCCCCCTCCCATGAGCTGCTGCTGCCCTTGTTCTCCATCTTCTTCCTCCTCCCTCTTCAACCTAGATCCACCATGAATATAACCCTAAAACCCTATTCCCATTTCACAAATATTGTTCCCATGCTCACTAGCTACACATTGAACCTAGAAGGAATGGATTTGGAGGATTTTGAGCAACTCAAGAATTTTCTTGAGTTGCCAAAGGAGGTAATTTCTGAACCCCTAGTATAATATTTCAATTCCTTGTGCATCTATACTAGATTCATGTCAATATGGTGTCGTTTGATGGACTTTTGAAATCTTAAGTTAGGGTTAGGAGTTGAATTGAGTTGTAAAGTGAAATTGAGGCTTGTAGCGACCTTAAAATTCTGTTAGTGATGTTACATTGGACAAGACCTGAGAGTTAAAACCCAGAATACGGATTTAGTGAATCGATATAGGGAAAAACTTTAAATCTGTCACTGTTTTTGGAAATCTGCTTTATCCCGAGACACCTGAAAATAAAATTGACTTGACAGAGAGATGTGCAGGCAACTAGAAACCACCACACAAAGCCCTAGCCCTTAACTCCTTCCCCAGGCCGCAGATTAATCCCTTCTGGCCGCAATTTGCGACCAAAGCAGGTTGGAACCCCCTCGTTTTTGCTCCAGGGACCTATCACCAGTAGATTTGACCTTTGGTATGTGCAAGCAATTTTGACTGATTCCATCTAGGATAGAATCTGGGATAGTTTTCATGTGTTGGCGCATGGTTTATGACTTGTTTTAGCATGGATTTTGGTATTTGGTGATTCGTTTCTGTCGGGTGGCGTTTGAACGTCAACGGCAAAAGGTTATTAGTCGTGTTTGCATGCGAGACTATAGGTTTTTACCTATGAGAGTAGCGTATGCCGTTTTGGTTTCCGATGTGATTTTCATGTGCTTTAGCGTTTGTGATATCCTTGTAGGTACCCCACGTGACGTAGAGGCATTGAAGATAAAGATGGCGACATCGGCATCGGCACTCGAGAAGCAAGGTGAGTAGATTTATATCTACGGGGAGAAGTCGGGTGGATGGCGTATAGCACCCCCGCAGTTCGTGGTGATGTATACGAATACGTATACACACATATATTGATTATATATTGTTTGAGATTATTGATGACATAGATAGATTCTAGGTGTGATTGGATTAGTTTAGTGTTGCGAAACCCTAGAGTAGAGGTTGCACCACATTTACACACACCCCCATACTTGCATACATTCTTTTCATATGTGCGTATATGGGAATATATGGTTATGTGTTCACATGGGTATGGGACTTTGTGTTCACATACTAGATTTGAAGATAGTATTTGGGATTTGAGATGAGTCGATGAGATGTGATTTGAGACCGTGAGATCGGTGATATAGCAGAATTCATATTTGAGATACGTCATGATGTTATAGCGGACCTTTGGACGACGATACCATGTGAATAGTGATATAAATAAAATGGTCGACATGTGATCGTGATATGAGATATGATATGCTAGGATTTTTATAATAGGCCGCCGTGGGCGATGTATACCTCTTTATGATGATATGTGCTGATGATATCGGTTTGTACGAGACTGTAGATCAGTAGTCAGATCATGATTATATAGATGATATTAGTATTGTACTAGACATAGATCAGTACCCGGATTATGATCTTGATAAAGAGCATATCAGATGAATAATGTGATGAATGTGATATTGACCCGTACCCAGATTTGGGATGCCGTACGACGGATTTACGTACGAGCTATATATTGATGCTTGATCCGCACTCTTAACTTGGGAATATCTAATTATAGATATGGTATCGGATGTGATATTATCGAAGCGGGATCACCGACTAATATATATATATGTATGTATGTATCGACTCAGATGTTAGGCGGTTTCCTTACCTTCAGTTAGCCTGTTAGCTCAGCCCTATATTTTAGTGTAGTTGTTAGACTATATTAGTTATCGTTGTGTCTAGTATTCAGCTCCCGCACATTATTGATGTTCGCTCCGCATCGCATACTTAGTTTGTGATTCATATACCGTTATTGATATCATGCTGTTAGGACACCAGCACCATTACCGATGATGCGTATGTACCACGTACACTTACTTGCCGGCTCACACACATCTTCATCGGTAATTGCCATGTCACGTACACCTAGAAAATACTATTACATTGACATAGCTTGTTAGCTAATAGTTTAAACATGATATTAGTGTATTTGCCTTATATGCTAGTTTAGACATTGTAGTTATTACCTGCTGCTTCATGCATGTTATTATTCACTGTTATACCGCATTCATGGATTCTTATGCCTATATTCACTGTTTACATGCTATTGATGATTTGGATTCGGATTTTCATGAGATTTCCTGGATTTGGGGGAAAACCGCAAAAACATTTATAAACTTCTTTTCTCTCTCTTTTTAAATGAAAAGTGCGGTTTTCCCATGATGTATGAGTCGTCCACCATGAGTTTGCTGATGGATTTCGAGACTCGATTCGAGGAGTTGGATGAACCGTTTCGGGTATATGGTGGGCCCGGTAAGGTACCCCGGGGTAAGAAGTTCGAGTAGTAGACGATGAGCCTGGCAGGGGAGCACTACCGACCGGTGATTTTACCCGACACGTCGGATATCCGGAGGATACCGTCGTGGTCTTGAGATGGATATTAGGGGCCGGTCTGGACTGACGGCGCCCTAGATAGTGAGATTGAGAAATACAGAGATATTTGAGATATTGAGGTACAGAGATTGCGACACTGAGATATCGAGATATTTGGATACTTGTTTTGTGTCGATGCTACACACTGTTTATGGTGATTTCATTATGATACCTCATTTTAAAATATACAAAAATCTCACTAAGTGATGAAAGCGGTTTCTTCAGTTTCATGTATTCTGTTTTCATGCATTCATATCGCATACATATGATATATTGCTACCTGAGGCACTGACATGAGCACATGGGATTACACTTGGGTTAGATATTTGCCCTAGCCATTGTTATAGGCTGCAGGTTATATATTTAAGGATATATTATGATCGTATGATCTAGGATTGCGTCATACATGCGATTTCTGTTCATAGATGTTTTCTACTCACGAGTTGGCAACTCACCCCCGGTGTGCCACAATTTCGTGCAGGTTTTGCCGTACAGGTTCTCTTACGGCTTTGCTGGCACTACTTCCATTTCCGGGTGACTTGCTAGTAGGTGGGTTCACTTGTATCGTGACTATCATTATATCTTATATATTATTATTCAGTTGTATCTAGTAAATTCCATCTACCAAACATGCATTTATTTCAGATAGAGACCAGTGTTGTTTATTCTTTCGACCTTAGAGTCGTGCGTTGTATTTCTATGGATTTCTTGCTGTTTTGAGTTTCCTTTTCTGTTGTGATCCTCGCCCTTCGGCGTTGTATATTATATTGCTTGCGTGGTTGTGACTGTCGATTGACGAAGAGCTAGCTCCCGCTTGGGGATGCCCTTATTCATTATATATGCTTTATCAGGTTTTGTACCCGTTTGGGGTCAGTTTTTACAAAGGAAACTCTGCCGAAATTTTTAGGAAAGACTTATGATTTTAAAATGCATATTTCGGCGTCTGTTGCAAACTACTTGATTTAAAATGGTTTTCCTTCACTCTACTACTTTTCTTGGTTTGGATTTCTGGGTTTTTGATTTACTTAGATTACGTACGCCTCGAGACGTTCGTAGTTTAAGTGCCAGTCATGTTCCGTACTTTCGGGTCGTGACAAGTTGTATCTAGTAAACTCCATCAACCAGACTTGTATAATTGATAGACTTAAAAGACCAGTTGTATATTCTTTCGACCTTAGAGTCGTGATTAATCATCCTTTGTGTATTTGGAAAATGTTTCACAACCAAAGAAATTTATACCGCAATCAATAACGGTGTCTATTGTAGTTTCGTTAGCGAGAGCGGATCGTCCACTGAGAAAGTGTGATTTGTTCGAAATCGTTTTATTTGAGTTGAAAAGAAAAGATAAAAGAAAATGATTCAATATTCATGAGATTTTAGTTTCAAGAATCATAAAGAAATAGATCTAAAATCAAAAATTAATAAAGATCAAGAAAATGTCCAAATCGTTTGAATTATCAAGATTTGTAAAGTAGCTTGTAGGATCCGATTGAGTTAATAGCTAATGATGAATCTAATAATTCCTAATCTTATCTATTGAATATTTGTAGCTAGATTGATAATGATAATTGAAGATTAGGGATCAATTGAAGAAACTAGGGTTTCTCCTTCACTATCCCTTGTCTTTTCAATCATAATCATTCGGATCTAGCCTCTAGCAAAGAAAATCACCGATAGTTTGATCCCTAATTTGCAACGAAATAATCAAGAAGTTATTTCGCTCCAAATTAGGTCATCAACGATTCATTTTGCTAAGGTTCACAAATCTCATAAGAATTAAGAATTAGTATAGAGATTTGATCATCACTAGATCTATCAATTCTCTCGGATCCTCCACAAGCGGAGAATTTACTCACGCATCATCATAAAACAATCAAGAATGAAGAATATCATAATGCGAGAATGAATAGAAAGAGAGAATAAATATTTTCACCTTTATTTAGATCTTCTTCAAATTACATCTCTCACTCAAGTTTACAAGACTAGTTCTAGCTCACTCATTTGAGAAGGAATTTGGCGTCGATCTTTGCGTGGCTCGATCGTCGCGAGTCGTGGATCGTCGTGGATCTCTTGCTCGGATGATGAACGGCGTTGCAAATAGAAGATCTTTGGTTTTTGCTCGATCTTTCTCTCAATGGATCTTGAGTTGGTTCATGTTTTGTCACTCTAATTTTGTATTGATTGTTGAACCCCAATACATCAACAACCCCAACAACTAGGTTTAGCTCCCCTTTTATAAAAATTCAAATGAAACTTCCCTCTAAAGCAAGGTTATTAGAGAGAGTCTTCTAGAATAAGCTTGTTAGAGGGAATATTCTAGAGGAGGGTTGTTACAAGGAATATTCTAGAGTGAGTTTGTTATGCAGAGCCTTCGGGAGGAAGCCACATGGTCTTTGAGAGTCTTCTAGAAGTCAGGGTTGTTAGATGAAGCTCCAGGAGAATTTTGAGTCGATGACGTGTCTAATGAGCCACGGGTCCGCGGCGGATCGGCCAACTTGGCCGCGGATCCGCGGGCAAGTTGAGAGATCACTGCATGAAACTTCTTTAGTCTTCTTCTGATAATTTTGGGGTCTTCTTCTGATACCTGGAATATTTTTATTCTTTCGTGTTTACTGCCAGATTCTCATTCTTTGACCTGATGTATTTTTATCGGCACTTTTAGCAGTTCCGGCTCTTTTAGCTGGAGAATTTCCTGCACACAATCTCAAGACAAGTGTTGATATACAAAGATCATGTGTGTAGTAATAAACACTTAATTTCCCTTTAGAATGTCGATTATAACTATAACACAGGTTATTTGGTATTTTCCAGATGAATTCATAATCTGTGTTATAATTACAATAAACACTTATATATGAATGATAAGAGTAAGGAAATTAACGTGTTGAGAATGCACTATTTTCGACTGATCAAATTCCCCCAAACTTAATTTTGGTCGTCTCGAGCAAACATCTTTTATTTTTATTTAAGAGAAGGAGAAAAAGAAAAACTAACTAGCACACTTTCGTAGGCAACACGATTGCACTGAGCACGTGCAACAAGCCTTTAAACCTCTAGGTGTCCCTGGTAGGAGGAGTGTTGCTTCCTGAGGGTTTTCAGCGGATTGCACCCACAAAATCCCATAATAAAAGGAAGACCGTGAAAGTTACATGTAAAGATAAGAATTGTAAAAGAAATACTTTGAAATTTAGAGTTTCCAACTAATACTAGCTTTTCGGTTGTCATGAGCCCTATCTTAATAGTCATGAAAAAATATTAGAAATCACATCATCCCTCAATAAAACATCGTATTTATTCTTCATTCCTATCTTTCTTCCAAACACCGATCATATACCCCTACGTGTGTGTAAAAGACATCCCTACACTCGGAGAATTCAATTCAAGCTATCATACACTTGTCCATCTGTCTCGGTACTTTTTAATTGATGAATATTTAGATGGGATTGCTCACACATTTTTCATGCGACCGTTAATACTTCATGAGGTACTAACCGACGGATTACTCATGTGCTTGCTCATTAGGTGTATTAGTATTTTCCTCGTCTTGCACCACCTAAGGCTTAGCAGTGACTCCCAAACCAGTTGGTCTAAGGCACTAGGTGATGAAGCACCCTCGCTATATTTTTTTATGCTGCCTTGGTGATAACAAAACCAGTGTTCATTTTTCTTCACCATTTTATCTTTTATGCTTCATTTATTATTTCCTTCATACTTTGGCTTTTAGACAAGAGCATTTCAAGGTATCCTCTACTATCCCGAGTTTCAAGACGTGTGTAAGTGCGTATAGTAGGGTATCAACGTTCAAATGTTTGGCTTCTAGAATAGGAACTATTTTTCAGACTTATTTTTATCCTTAGATTAGTGACTTCTTTCATCTTACTAACCCTTAGGACAACGGCTCACAACTACTTATTACTAGTTCGTTTAAGAAAACTTCTAACTTTCTCGGTTTTCTTAAATTTTTCCAATCTTTTGGATGTAATTTTTCACTATCTAATCTTTTATTATAAAATTAAATATTAATTTTTTTTATATGTTTTATGCTTATGCAAAGTATGATGCAGAGTGATGCGTAAATAAGCACAAACCTCTCCCAAACTTGTTTAGAACAGTGTCCTCACTGTTGTCATCTGTTAAGTCTTTGAAAACCTGTAAACTTGGGAAGAAATTTATTAACGGGGGAAGAAATATGATCGTGACAAACCTCCCCCAAACTTATTTTTGGCTCACAATTTTGAGGACAATTTTTATTTTCAAGAGCCAACAATATACCCCCCCCCCAAACTTGAGTTAAACAATGTTAATCTTTGAAAATCATAAGAGGGGGTCAAAATTACTGGTCAATGCCAAGCTTTGCAAAGACCGAACGTCAACACCAACCATTCAAAGATTTTATCAGTGTAGTGCATCAGTTGGTCGAAGAACATATTGTAGAGAGGCAGGAAGAAATGGGGAAAAGATAAGTGGTGTAAAAGAAAAGGACTGTGTCTCAATTTGGAGAGACGACACAATGATTGTGATGATGAATTACTCACATTCTCTTTATAGTCCAGAAGAAAGGGTGGAGGTTCAATTTTTTTTTTTTGGAGATGATTCATCTCAACACCCGTGTCTTTTAAAAATGCGAGATCATCAGCGAAAATGTCCTCAAAGCTTTCATCGATACCCCGAAGAATAATGTCATCAGAGAAAATGGGGTGATCGTCAGACTCCATAAAAGATTCATAATCAGCGTTAGATGTTGACCTGGACAACTCAGTGGAAGAGTCCATATATGTATGATACATAGTTGGGTCAAACAACAACGTATTGAGGAAGTCTGGATCAGTATCATGAGGCTGATCAAATTTGCTGCTGTCGACATCCATTAATTCGACAGAACATGCTTGAGCAGTAGGTTCGGAGGGTACACTTCCCAACTTGTAAATGTTCAGTTCTATTGACATCTTCCCGAAGGATAGGGTCATAGAGCCATTACGACAGTTGATTATAGTATTGGAAGTGGCCAAAAAGGGTCGATCAAGAATCACCGGAATTTGATTCCGTGGGTTCACTACAGGATGTGTATCGAGAACAATAAATTCCACAGGGAATACAAATTCCCCGATTTTTATTAACACATCCTCCAGTTCACCCCTAGGTTTGGTTATAGATTGGTCGGCCATCTGGAGAGTGCAGTGAGCTGGTTTCAACTCTCCAATCCTTAACTGCTCATAAACCGTGTAAGGAAGCAGGTTAACACTTGCACCAAGGTCAAGTAGAGCACGGTTAATGTGTTTATCCCCAATAGAAATAGAAATTGTAGGACAGCCAGGGTCTTTACATTTTCTAGATAATTGTTGGTGAAAAGCTGTGTCTACAGTCTTTGACATGAACACCTTTTTTGGCACTTGAGTCTTCCTCTTCCTAGTGCACAAGTCTTTGAGAATTTTTGCATAAGCCAGGACATGTTGTATAGCATCCAGGAGAGGGATATTGATGTTAACATGTTTAAAGATTTCAGTGATCTTCTCCATTTGCAGACTTGGTCTGTTTCCTCTCAACCTATTGGGATAAGGAGCTTTAGCTATAATAGCGAGGTCCAATATTGGAGAAGATTGTGTGGGTAGGAAAGATCCAAGAATAGGAGTAGGGATCGTTTTTGGTGGACTAAAAGATGTGTGCTGAGGGTTCAAGCATTGGGAAAAACGAAGAATAGGCTCGCAAGAAGGTGGTGGGGTAGATGAACTGGGGTCAGAAGTAGAAGTAGAAGTGGAAGGAAAAGTCTCAGCCGGGGTATCATCGATTGATTCATCATTATTAGTATCAATCTCTTCACCGACATGGTTGTCAAGCACTCTTCCAGATCTCAACGTGGTGATAGCGCTCACATGATGTGAATAGCCAGGATTCGGTACGCGTTGAGCTGGAAGTTTCCCTTTCTCTCTAGCACTCATTTCGGCATTTATACGGGCAATTTGTGCTTCCATCGATTTAATACTCTCACTTTAGGAGTCAGAGTTTTTCTGGATTTTATCAACGGAAGACTTCATCTCAGCCGAAACTTGCATGAAATTTGTCAGAAGCAAATTCATGGTTTGTTCGAGTGAAGAGGAGTTATCAGTACCGGTAAATTGTAAAGAATTGTTGTGCGGTGCAGAAGTGTTGACCGGATTTTGAAAATTTTATGATTTATAGGGGTGCTGACTCAGTTGTAGTGGTTGCTGTTGTGGTGGAAGACCCCTTTAGAAATTGTTTTGGTTTGGAACCGTGTTTTGAGTTTGTTGTTGGTTCCAAGCAAAGTTAGGGTGATTCCTCCAACCCTGATTATAAGTGGAAGAATACGGATCGTTTCTAGGTCTTTGTTGGAAAGTAGCATTGGTATGCTCTTGACCATGAAACGGAGAATTTAAAGGATATTCTTCCGTAAGATGAGATGGATCAGAACAACATCCACAGACAATTTTGGAGAGTGACATCTGATTTAGGGAGGCTGCTAAAAATTTATGTTCCATAGCTTCGAGTTTCTTTTGCATTGCTGCCATTTCAGCTCTAACTCCTATGGAAACATCAGATTGGTGGTTACCACCCCTAGACGATGATTGATTTACACTCTCCCACTGTAAAGATTTTTCAGCGAAATCTTCTAAAAATCTCCAGGTTTCACCATCATCTTTATTCATGAAGGTGTCTTGACACATGGATTCAAGGGTCTGTTTTGTTGTAGGATTAATGCCCTCATATATGATTCTACACAGATCCCATCTAGGGATTCCGTGATGAGGACATTGAACTAACAGATCCTTGAAGTGTTCAAAACACTTCGAGAATGGTTCATTTGGAAGCTGGGTAAATTGATTTATTTCGCTACGGACTCAAGCTGTCTTATTGGGGTAGAATTTCTTTAGGAAAGCTGTTACGAATTCTCCCCAGTTCGAAATAGAATGTGCGGCTGTGTTATAAAATCACTTCTCGGCTATATCGCACAGAGTGAATGGGAGAAGACGTAGACGCATAGCATCCACAGAAAGCTGTGAAGTACCCATCATAGCGCATACATTTTCAAATTTGGTAATAAAGACGTATGCGTCTTCAGACTCGAGACTGTGATATTTGGGTAAAAGATTGATGTATTGTGGTTTGATTTCGAAATTATCCCCAATTGCTGGTGGAATGGTCAGACAGGTTGAAAGAGGACCTCGCATAGGGTAACATCTCTCTTGGAGAGAGATGCGGGGCGGATTCTGCGCACCTACGGACGGTGGCAGAGTATGTTAAAGAAGTTCGATGGAGAACCGTCCATCGAAGTGGATGTGGTGGTAGGTGAAGAAAAAGTAGATGTAGAATTACCGACTTCAGAGTCGATAGGAGGAACGCGGACAAGACGGGCACTAGAATCCCGTGTCCAGCCGAGCAAGCACTAAATGGTTTAGCACAAGTAGCAGCGTAAGTGATAATTAGAGAAAAGATGAGTTGGTGTTTGGTTTGAAAAATACGGATTTTTGAAAAATTCACACAAACAATGCACAAGCAACCCTAATTCTAATGGTCACCTAGGTCAAGTCTCTAGACCGCTCCTAGACTTCCAGAAGACAAGTCGCAAGATAAATCCTCTACTGCTTCTTTGCCTCTTCTGTGGCCAGGTAAGTGCCAGGTAAGTGGGATGTTCTCCACTACGTAAGTAGTGGGCCTAATTAAGTAACCACTTGCCTTAGGCACACTTGCCTTAGACACCACAAAAAAAACGCGGATAAGCAATAGATTACCCACGACTTCCTTCTGTCCTAATTGAGAATGACGGTCCTTAGAGTCTTGTCTAGATCTTTTTTAGTTAATGAGGGTGATGCGGATGCAAGTTTGTGATTTTTGGGACTTAGGAAGGGTAATGAAATCCCCACCTAATCTGAATTTGGTCTTTGCCCCTTAATTTCCGTGTTAAAAATGTAAACAACCAAGATCAAACACGCAACAATTTTTCTTTTTGCTGCGCTGCGAATTTTTGCAAAGAAACCTGCAGAAATTGGTTAATGGACAGAGCAGGGAGGAGATAAGAAAAACAGAAATTCACCTAGAAAATTTGGTGCAGTGAAGCCCTCATATCCTCGCGGTTCCGCCGCAAGAAGCTACCTATGGCCGCGGTTCCGCGGTCTCGCGATTAGATCCCTGTACAGAAATTGGTGCAGATACTCCTGTACCTTCACTGAGCTCTCTGAGATGTCTTGAAAAATTTTCCTCTTGCTCCACAGATTCCAGATCTCCTTGCAATAATCACAACAAATCGTTAAGCATTTGATGCGAATTTTGATCTAAAAATTCTGATGTAATAATAAATTTTTCAACTCAATTAACAAAAACGAACAAATTAGCACACGATCCCCGGCAACGGCGCTATTTGATTGATCGTCCTTTTTGTATTTGGAAAATGGTTCACAACCAAAGAAATTTATACCACAATCAATAACGGTGTCTATTGTAGTTTCGTTAGCGAGAGCGGATCGTCCACTGAGAAAGTGTGATTTGTTCGAAATCGTTTTATTTGAGTTGAAAAGAAAAGATAAAAGAAAATGATTCAATATTCATGAGATTTTAGTTTCAAGAATCATAAAGAAATAGATCTAAAATCAAGAATTAATAAAGATCAAGAAAATGTCCAAATCGTTTCAATTATCAAGAATTTTGTTAGTGTATATGCCCTAGAGGCCATTACTGTATCATACTAGTTTGTATATTACTTGATCGAAGCTTGGGATATTCACAGTTGTATAGACAATCTTGCTCGAAATGGTAGTATGCTACTTTGTTTGTTTCTACATTAATGTGTGCATGTGTTTCTTTTAGCATATCGCCTATACACATTAGTGGAGCCGTTAGGATCTTTGCTTGATTACCAGCGTTGTGATGGCAGTCACACTAGTGGGGGCTGGGTAATCTACAAGCACATCCTTATACAGGTCCCTAGTCATAGGATTATCGAGACGGGGCATCGATACTCCAGAGTAGACTAGCGTATGCGCTTCTCATCCCAGCGGGGGAGACGGTCTGTCCAACAGCCGTCAGTACGTCGTACTTGAGATAGTATGCGGGTGCTCGTCAGGTTACGAGTACACTGGACAGGACTCGTCGGGAACTGTTGGTTGGTACTATACCTATCGTCAGTTATCAGTTCCCAGGTGCATGAGTACAGCTTAGTCCGCTGACTTGACACTGTCACTTCGCTTCGAGTGTGTTCCCACTGTACTTTGATTACTAGCTTACCACAGCTCAAAGGAGTCGTGCAAACAGGTAGTAGTTGGGTGCAGTCCCGAAGCACTTGGAGACAGTGACGGTTAGACAGGATTCGTCTCTCCCGGTATTGGGAGTTGATATCGCGCTGTGTCAAGGAGAGCCATTACACATAGTCGTCTCAGGCCAGGGCAAGCGAGATATACTGGCAGCTTTCCAGTGTTATCTCAGGGTGTTCTGGGCTACACTCCAACACGACTTGTACCGCTATTAGGGGACTGATGTTTACCGCCCCCTTGGCCCGCCATGCGATATTCTCAGACGAACAGACTGGATTGTATGAAGACTATAACATTCAGGCTCAGTAGGAGTTCGGATGAGTTCACCTCGTCAGTCATCTTATCGGCATCTACCTGGGGACTGTTACGTACAGCTAGTGCTGCTTGCGGTCTGTGGTTAAACCCACTGCCAGCGTAGTGTCGAGTCTTTAGAGTCACACACAGAGAGCTATTCGCCTTTAGGCAAAAAGAGTAGAGGTCGCATGGTTTTGCGACAGGGTTCGGTCACATCCGCGCACTTGTGCACGTTTGGTGTCCGGGCAGTTATTACTAGCGGGCTTTGGTTTAAGCCAGATCCTAGTATACGTTTTGGGATTGGTTTTATCTCGTTTGTATTCGTGTTCCTCGGAACGCGGATGCGGGTGTGTATGCACGGTTGACAGAGACAGAGGCAGAGGATTCTCATTAGGGTTGTTGACTGTTGACTTTTTCTAAACCCTAATGAGAATAAGAAATATGATTAATAATAATATTAATTAAGTATTATTGTGCCATGGTTGGGTTGAAAGTTTGACTTTGTTGACTTGTTGACTTTGTGGACCAGTTGACTAGCTTGGACTTGTTGACCATCATCATTACAATGGCTATCATTTCATGGCTATGACTTTTGCTTGCTTGTTTGTTTACGAATTGCATTAAATGCTTGAAATGAACCATCACAAAATACTCAATTACTGTTATTATCATGATTATTTTTGTTTTTGAGAGCATGGTTGCAAAGGTCTTCATTCATTCTATCATTCTCACTCTCTCTCATCAAAGCTCTCCCTCTACCTCTTGCTCCTGGTTCACTTGTCTCATGAGTTAAGAAGCAAGAACCATTGAGATAAAAAACCCTAAAACACTTCTCTACTCATCCTAAAATTCAAGATCTAGCAAGCCAAGGATTTTAGTTTCCTCTAGATTGAGGTTGGAGCCAAAGGTAGAAGCTTTCGGGTAGATCCATCTTCGGCACAAGGAGACGACGAGGTGAGGCCATTCCGACCATTACAAGGAGTCGAAGAGAAGGAGTTCAAGATTAGGTATAACCCTCTTACCGAGTAGGTAAAGCTTGTAGTTGTTGCTAGTGTGTTGTTTAGCAAAGATCCAGTTTCTAGTCTATGTTACCCTAAACCCTAAAAATCATTTTTCACCGTTTACGCAAACCTGAAAGAACCGGGATGGGTAACGTGGACTTACAGTGGTATCAGAGCCTAGCTAAACACACATTAGCGTGTTAGCAAAGTATCTAGAATTTCGATCGGAGAAAAAACGGCAAAACACGCCGAAAATGCTAACTTTCTGCCAATTTTTATTTCTGTTTAAAAAATAATTTAACACATACTTAAAATCGGCTCAGGGTTTTTACAGAACACACAAGAAAATTGGTCCAGTGACTCGATCAACGCGCCGCGGATCCGCGACCGAGTTGACTCGGCTGTAGGTCAATTTACCTGCAGTGTTCTTATATTGGTGTTTTAGGATTTTTAAGATGATTTGTTTCTGCCCAGAATTTCCAGAGAACAAATTTGTTTTTGGGGTGGTTACAAATCCGTATTTTGATCGAACTTCTTTAAACTTTGGCTAATGGGTTGTATCTATGATGGTATATATGTATTGAACGTCTGCTAATCGCTATACGTCGATTAGTGGGGGTTATACATATCTATGATCTGTAATGTTGTTGGTTTGTGTATATGAATTCGTTGGATTGTCACGGATGAATAGCCGGGGGGTTGTGAGATGAGAGTTTTCTTTATCTTTCAATTCTTGTAATATGTAAATTGATGTAATATTATTTGTATGGCCGCACATCCGGGATGAGGTTATAGCTGCCATTGTATAATTTCTTTTTACTGTTTTTGCTCCTAGGATAGACCCAAGGAGGGGCTGCACAAACTACCGGGTACCTCGAAGTGCCGAGTGGCCTACTCACGTTGTTGAGGGAGGTTGCTTCACTTCGGGTGTTTGGCGGGTAGTTTGCCGCACCCGTAGGGGTCTAAGGTGGAGTATTGGCTATTCATCGCGACCGTGTAATCCTCTTTTCGTTACAGGCTTGAACGAAACACGGATTCCTAGTATATCCAATGTGTTCATCTGTGATCTGGAATGGTTATCATTGCATCTGACGATTGTATATATCTATATATGATATCTATTTTGGCGTTGCTTATGTTTTGCATCCGCGCTAGTCCAGCCCCCGCTCTGTCGTTAGTTAAGTAACCTAACGGGTAATGATGGGGCCCCGTGGCGAATGCGGATGGCATAAGCATACATCATATTTTCGTTGTTTTCTGCAATGGTAGGATTAAATGATGGGACGCATTAAAATTAATGCAAGAAAATAAACCAAAGTTAAGTCATTGGAACACTTTCAAAACCACTCGGTTCTTTTCAAAAACCAACTTTTAAACGGGGAGCTTGAACCACTCCTTTTAAAAGCTATCTCGTTCCATCGATTATATCAAGTTCAATATGTTCACGGTTTCGCCAAAACCATTCGTAGCCCTCCGTCATTTCATATGGATAGTCAATAGTATTCAAGCTGTGTTTGTTGGCCAAAGTCAAGGCACAGTGTTTTGTAGCTATTGGGTATTCATTTGCAGCATAGATAGATGCGTTGGTTTGGGACAGTCGTACTGCCTTGTTGGCTAAAGTCAAGGGTAGGTACGGGTGGGTTCAAATTAACCTGGAGAATGAAGGGTAGAACTTGACATGTGACTAATGATTTGTTGGCCAAAGTCAAGGTCATAAGAGCATGGGGCAAAAATCCACATCGGGAGTTTCTAAAGAAACGGAAACTTGCTAGCGCTGCATACCATTTGGAGTGTGATGATTCTGGTAGGATTCCTTCAGTTTTATCACGCGATGATATTTGGATCCCGATCCTACTATGAGTATATGCTACTCCTCGGGAACTTTCTCAGTTAACGATCAATGCTATAAACCAAGTAGGTGTCTAGAAAAGTGTTAGTGGGGCTACGCCCACAGGGAAAAGAGGTTATTTAATTATGGAATTTCGCGAAAGCGTTGGAAAACCTCCCTCGAAGTACCGACACTGGCCTGGCTGAACGGTTAAGCAAGTATTGTACGATGAGATTGATCCCGACTAATTCTTCCTTTTTGGTTTTAGGAGGGATTCGAGAAACAGTGGGAGCCATCCTGTTTAGACAAACTAAAAACCACTCTAAAATTGCAATAGCATCATGCTAAAGTGTTTCTTCCCTCTCTCCTAATTGCAGCGACCAATCAACATGACTGGACTTAAGTTACTACTAGATAAAAATATACTGACAGGGCCAAACTACAAAGATTGGCTCAGGAATGTCAAAATGGCAATCACTTATGACAAGTTGGGGTATCTCCATACCAACAAAGCTCCCCCTGTCCCAGGTCCCACCTTGTAAGTGCATGGCGTTGCCCCGGCCGTCAATCTGACGCCGGAATGCGGAAACGAAACTTTTCTAAAAACTAGAAACCGGCACCACCGCGCACTAAAATCCCGGATCGGGCCATTAACCTAACTCTATCATACATGAGAAAGGGGTAGAATGCTATACCAAGCGATCCACGTCCTTCGGTCTTCGCCTCCACTCCGATCTCCTCGCGGAATCTCCGGTCGTCACCTCCTCGTCGAAACGGGCACCACATCGCCGGGTTCTTTAACGGGCTCCCACCTCTGGACCGAGGCAACTCGGGCACGAAGCTGGCGAGTCAACGTGCCCAAGGGTGCTGTAGACTAAGTGTAGAATGGTATGTCTCTTTGGGGTTTATGAAGTTGCCATTGATGGTGGAGAAGAGAAAGAACTTTGGAGGAAAATGGTGCTCTCATTTTTCTAGCAAGGAATATGAAATGAGATCAAATTTCTATGTCCAAAAATCTCACACCCCACTCTCATATGTGGCCGGCCAATATCAAGAATGAGGAGGAGAATCAACAAGGGAGGTGAGTGTAGGAAATTAAAATGGTGACCATAAGCCAAAAAGGAACCCTCACATCCATAAACAAATCAATCTCTTCACATTAAATGCAAAACCATCATGAATGAAAAAGCAAAAGATGCTTTGAATTATCATGATAAACTAAATGCCACATAAACCCTCCACTTAGCTAATTTGCAAACAAATTAGCCCCTCCATCAGAAAAATCCGGCCGTGAATGAACAAAAGAAAACTGGCCGAAACGGAATGCAAACTGGCAACTTCAGAAAACTATTCCCGTAATAAATTACAGGAAAACCCCGCGACTGTATATACATACCCCCATTTGTATTCCCATTGAATACAAATGCAATGAGACAAAATCTACACTGTACAATACTAGGATCCGGCTTAAACCAAAGCCCAGTAGTATTATCTGTCCGATCATGATCCGTACAATACCGCACGTATACGATCGAACCCTGCCATATCTCCATACGGCCTCTACAGCGTTTCGCCCGAAACTTGAGAAAACGGTCTGTGGGGGACTCTAAAGACTCGTCAATACTTTGGTTGTGGATTTAACTACTAGCACGTCAGAGGTATTAGCCTATACGTAACGGGCTACCGGGTATTGACCAAAAGGGACGTCGATGAGCGAACTCATCCTAACACCCTACTGAGCCTGTCAGTGACAATATCCGTATAGTCCGGTCCGTTCGTCTATGAGCATCGCATGGCGGGCCTTGGGGGTTGGTAAAAGTCAGACCCCCAAAAGCGGTACAAGTCATGTCGGAGTGTAGCCCAGAACACCCTGAGATACTACTGGAATACCTACCAGTAAACCTCCTGCCTTGGCCAAGGACTTCGTGTAATGGCACTCCTAGACACAGCGCGACCTCACCCCCAATACCGGGAGAGACGAACCCCTGAAGATCCGCTCACTGCCTCCATGTGGCTCGGGACTGTACCCAACTAAAACCTGTTTGCACGTCTCCTTTGAGCGTGGTAGGGTAGTAATCAAAGCACAGTGGGAACTCACACGAGACAAATGACGATCTCAGGTCGATGAACTAACCTGTACACATGTCACCAGGGAACTGCTATCTGACGTCAGGTGTAAGACCAACTGGCAGGTTCCCGGCGAGTCCTGTCCAGTGTACTCATAACCCAATGAGCACCTGTATACATTTTAGGTGAACCAACTGACACCAGTGGCTTGTGAGACCGGCCACCGCCTCTCGTCGGGGTCTCGACTGTATACACTAGTCTACTCTGGAGTATTGATGCCCTGTCTCGAAACTCCCACGACTAGGGACCGTTTAAGGATGTGCTTATAGACCCCAGCTCCCATGTATATGATCGCCCTCATACTGCTGGTAGTCAAGCAAGAATCCTAGGGGCTCTATCAACGTGTAATAGCGACCTGTAAGATCACCTAAAGCAGTAAACGATGATAAAGATAAACCAGATAGCATACTATCATCTTGAGTAAGACTGTCCTACTGGGACAAGTCCTCCCTCAATCATTGCAATCACGTTCCTGTGATCCAATAATTGACTCTGAGGGCACTATCTCCAACAATCTCCCACTTGCACTCAAGGCTAATTATTGCGATGTCGCATACTCATAGCCCGTGTGATACCGAACACCCAACTCCTCTACTAGCCAGTCTCACAAAGCTCGTTTGCGAAACTATTGCGTTCTAGGAATAGCCTCAGTGAGTGGATCCGCTGTGATGTTTCTTTCTATGTCTCTCTATATCTCAAGTTCGCGGAGAAAGCTATCTCCCGAAATGAGCAATACCTGTCTTAGAATATGTCTGGATATCTGTGGGACCTAGCTCATAAATGAACTCAAAATCCAAACTTCTTAGACTGTATCGTCAACTGAACTTAATCAGTATCCTGCGCCATGCCTCCCTCAGTATCCGCCTAGACCACTTTTCCATAATACTGCCCCTCGTCAGAGGAAAAACTATAACTCTGACAACCTCTCTGTCATCCATGTCACCTTGGAAGCCTGGAGTGATAACTGTCTCCTAAAAGAGACTGTTGTTATCATATCCCTAGAACATCCACTTATGTTCTAAAACTGCTTCCGATCGTTTCTCCAGGATTGGATAAATATCAACTTATTGCATCTAGTGCAAAAACATCTGGTGTGGTACTTGACATCTCACGATTGACTCAATTTCCTAAGCAAGTGATCTGCCAATCATGCACATCCCTCTCCCCTTTAGTCTGTAAGACACCTTTAGAGAGGGTGACTCCATCAGCTGCAGGTACACTACCGTGCCAGGAGTCGTCCATTCTAAATACTCATTGAATGCTGTCTAAGTACCCTGATTGGGAAACCACCCAAATCTAGATCTATAGATCTAGTAACCAGAATGTCTTGATATTATATCCAAGTCCCATGTGGAGAAACCTCTATGTGACAACCAAAGTATAACCGATCGTAGTATAGGAACATCACTTCCTACTCTGTGTATGTCATCCAAATACTAGGACATCACACCCTACTACCTTCTTAACAGATCCATCCTCTATTCTGATGAAGTCAAACCTATGACTGTCACATCAGAAATAGATAATCTATCTCCGCTATATCCGCTTTAGTCTATAAATAGACATAAGCTACTTTTCCACCATGCTTCCGCTGCTCCCACTAACTACGACAACCCTCTGGCAGAGTTATATACACGTACATTTCTGAAGCAAGTTCAGAACGACGCTATACTCATCCTCCTGCCGGGTCTCATAGTCTGGAACAACAGCAATGGCAAGTCTGGGTAAACAAGAACCTCCCTGCCACCGTCCTTGAGGCTACCGGAATACCTCTCGGGTGCCTGAAGTTACCCACCATATCTGTGGAGTGGCCAATGGAATGTCAAACCAGATTGAATCTTTAGGTTCTTATCAAATCTTCAGTAATCTTTTGCGGTTCTGGAATCACTTCCAGTTCTACCATACTCCCACTACTGTTTTCTGAAAAAATCCATTTTTGTTAAAACTGTAGTGAGTTAAGAACAATATCACTATTGATCTTCCAGATGGTAGAAAGTCAACCCTCGTCATAGCCTGGGTCAACCCACAAACAGCCATTACAGAAACGTGCCTTGAGTTATCCAGAGTCTGGTTTTAAGCATAAGCCGGAAAACTCCCCGTACCTTAACAATGTCAAGATATGAACTGTTCTATATCCAATACAGAAACTGAGGCACTAATTTAATTGAACCAGATTCAAATCATGCATCTGTCTCCAGTGCATGTCAACTAAACGGAAAAAGGCCGATCAGCATTACTCAACTTAGGAGTACTTCCAATTATGAGTAACCTGAAAGAGAAGCATGTTCTCTTAATATCCATTACTATCAACTGAATACCATACGCAAGTATCTACATCTTCGATCACCTTGAAGAATCCCGATACTTGCAACATCTGGTTCTCTACTTTACTCTTATACCTATAACTTTTCAAAACATAGACCTTGCATTTTTACGAAACACATGTCTAAGAACTAGAGAAGTCACAAGTAAACAGAATATAGTACGAGGACCAACCCCTCCGTCCTAATGGACACTGGACAATATACAATCCTTTGTATAAGTCTCCTGAGTCGAATAACTCAAACCCTGTGCGTCGTAGGTTGAAAACTGTACTTATGGTTAAGAAGAATTACACCGCTGTTTAATACTCCTTACCTAACCATCAATTGATATAAGTAAATGTCATAGACATAATTTCAAAAAGATATCTCACTCTATAAAAATAGACGTACAGATGTATCAATTTGAAATTGGTGCATAACAGCGGATATTCAAAACCAAATATTTGCCGTCCGGCAAACTACCCAGGTGGTTTCCTCAAATATCACCAATTACAACGAATTCCGATATAGTGAGGACAATCACCTAATTCCCAATAACTTACTCCCACTCATCATCTGTAAAACCATACAGATGTGAGAATCATACCTGGTAAATACATACCCTGGAGAAAGTGTCTAATTAGGAAATCAGTTTTCTTTTAACAGTACACAGTGAAACTGAAACATTGAAATGTTTCGATGGGGTATCTGGGTATTTCTAGTAATGCCTCTTCCATTATCCAGATTCACAACTGTAACCGTATACTTCTTTGCCATCTCTCTAGATCCCTTTATATGTCTTTAGTCGTTACCTTCTATACACCCCTTTAGGCCAAATGTTTTTCTTCCTTCCCTACCGTTCGGCACCAGCCTATGGTTTGGAAGAAGACTATCCAATAAGCATAATGGGTGTGCTGCCCTAATCCTAGGAGTACTCGCAATACGAGAGAAGGTGAAGATAAAAGACAACTGAATAAAACCTTATTCCTATTTCTCCTGAACCAGAATCCATCCCAGAACTGGAACAAGTTCCTTTCGAGTTCGTATATAACCATACGATGGAATATCCAATAAACTGTGGATCTTCGTAGTGATACGGAGTGTTCTAGAGAAATACAAAGGTGATGTAGGATTGGCGAAGAAATACTTGGTTTGGTCGTGAATAGCAGTCGCAATTTACTTTGCCCTCTTACTAATCCCTTGATATGTCTTTACTTAATACCTTCTGTACACCATCATTATGCTAATTGGTTTTCTTCATTCCCCACCGTTCGGCACCAGCCTAAGGTTTGGAAGAAGACTATCCAATTTGCGTAATAGGTGTACTATCTCCTAAACCAAGGAGTACTCGCAACCTGAGAGAAGGAAAAAGGAAAAGACAACTGAATAGTCCTATTCGTTTTCTCCAGAACCGGAAACCATCCTCGAATAAATTCCTTCGAGTTCGTATATAACCATACGATGGTTTTATCCAATGGAAGTGGACGTTCGTAGTAATATGGGGTGTCCTGGAGAAAAGGGTAGAAGTAGGAGTGGCAATGAGATTTGCAACTCAGACAATCCAAAAGCCAGTCTTATAAGAAGGTTCGGTTAATCTTGGTCACTGAGTCATAGTCTAGGGTCGGGTCACGGTCGCTGCCAAAGAGAGAGAGAAAAGAAACACTCAGCTGTTAGTTATATGTATGCCCTAGAGGCCATTACTATACATAGGATGTATATTGTAGTGGATGCTTGGACATATATAGGGAAGACTTTCTTGCTCGACATGATAATATGCTATCTGGTTGCTCTTTACCTTAACGTGTACACTGATTGTCTCTCTGTTACATGTTGGTAAAGCCCTTAGGATGTGTACTTGACTACCTGGACTATGATGCGAATCATACTAGTGGGGACATGGTAGTCCATAAGTACATCCTTCACGGTCCTTAGTCGTGGGTGTATCGAGACGGGGCATCGATATACCAGAGTAGACTAGCATATACCTTCTCGACCCATAAAGATGGGCGATGGATGATCCCATATCCATTGGTGTTTGACATCAGAGATGATATACGGGTGCTCAGTGGAGACTGGGTACACTGGACGGACTCGCCGAGAACTCCCAGATGATATTATACCTTACGTCAGATGGCAGTTCTCTGGTGACACTGGTACAGGTTAGTCTGTAGACTCGAGATCGTCATAGAGTCTTGTGTGAGTCCCACTGTGCTTTGATTTCCACCTTACCACGTCCAAGAGGGTGTGCAAAATGGTGGTTTTTGGGTACAGTCCCGAATCACATGGAGACAATGAGCGATAGGAGGGGATTCATCTCTCCCGGTATAGGGAGTTGATGTTGCACTGTGTTCGATTGGCTATAACCGGAATCCCTGGCCAGGGTTGCTGACATTTACTGGTAAGTGTTACCAGTCGTTTCTCGAACTGTTATAGACCTCATATCGACACGATTTATCGGGCTATTGGGGTCTGACGTTTACCACCCCTAGGCAAGATATGCGACATATCAGACGACGAGACCGGACTGTACGGTAAGTGTTACTGGTTGGATTCACAGGAGTATGAACGGGCTTGCTCGTCGATCTTCTGATCGCTCAATACCCGGATGGCCGTTACGTTTAGCAGACCACTTGCGGCTTGTGGGTGTTTGATATGATCATCACCTACTGCCGGCGTATTGACGAGTCTTTAGAGTCCTACACAGAGGTTTCCTGGCTCAAGCGAAACGAAATAGGAGCACATATGAGATATGTACGGGACCGAGAATAATGCGTGTATGTGATACCGTATTCTATTCTCGCGATGAATGTATCGATTGGTTGTATGCGATATAACCTAGTTATCGAATCAAGGATTGATTCGATAAGCCGATACATTGGATATTAGTCGGTTATATGCGATATGACCGGATCGTTAAATCAAGTATTGATTTAACGATTTAATGCATAATTATATATTTGATATATTACTTTGCATTAACTAGTATTGATTCACTTAAATTGGATTTTCTCACTTGATGTACACAAGTTGTATATGTGATATACTTTTGTGCACAAGATTGTATCATGTTTGATGATACATGCAAACTTGGGTTTGTGTAAAGACTTAAACCATGGTTATGTTAATGGTTAGGGTTTTGATTTACTCACTTATTCATTTATCTATTTATTCTGGTTAAAAAAGGAAAAGGAAAACAAAAATGGTTGCTTTCATTCAAGAAACTTCTTGATGCTTCATGCATCTTTGACTAAAGTAACCATTCTTGTCTTCTTCTCCTAACCCTAACCATTCAACTTAACCCTAGTTAGTTCTCTACACTAAACCATGGTTGAAATTATGATAAGTATCATTTTGTTTTCTTTTTTTAATATAACTTATCATATTCTTTTCTTCTTCTTCTTCTTCTTGAACAAAGAAGAAAGCTTGCTACCATTAATGGCATCTTGAGAAAAAGAGTGAGAAATCCAATTCTAAAGTGAACCCACTTCCTATTTCTTCATCCTCTACCACTTGCCATGTAGTATAGGGTGTTTTCTTCACAAGTTTCATGGCTTGGTGAAGTTGGAGCTTGATCTTGTGTTGCCTCGACGTAGATCATCTTCGGCATCGAAGTCGACGACCTAGCCCGCCCATTTCTCCGATGAAGCCGACGCTAGAGCCCAGGATCCGATGATCGCAGGGAGGGGACATCATCACGGAGCTATGGAGGTGGAGGACCGGATCTACAAAGGTTGTATTTTCCGTTCACTCTTAGTTAAGTTGTTAACTAGTTGCTTGTTTCGCCTAAAACTCTAGTCAACGATCGCATTAGGGTTTCTCGGCACCGAAATTTTTTGAAATTGGCATGGTTGATGCCTTGTGAGACCTCATTAGTGTGCCTAGGAACCCTACATCAGCGTGCACTCTAACCTAGATCAGAATGGTTATCACTTTATCTAATCTGGAAACCTCCCACTGTACCGTCAAATTCTCCTCCAAACCTGAAAGAAGAATTAGTCGGGATCACCCGAGGAGTAAACCAACTCATCAGTGGGAATCGGGATCCAACTATCATCGCATGATAACTTGACGGAATCCGCTCACGTTATCACACTCCAGAAGGTATGCGCATATCTGGCAAGTTTCAGTTTCTTTTGAAACTCCCGATGTGATTTTTGCCCCATGCTCTTATGACCTTGACGAAGATCAACAAATCATAAGTCACATGCCAAGTTCTACCCGTCATTGTCCAGGTTAATTTGAACCCACCCGTACAAGCCCTTGACGAAGGTCAACAAGGCTATACGACTGTCCCAAACCAACGCATTTATCTATGCAGTAGAAAGGTAACAAGCAGCTACCATACACTATGCCTTGACGAAGGTCAACAAACATAGCATGAATACTACGTGCTGCCAATCTGAAATGACAGAGGGCTACGAATGGTTTCTGGCGAAAAACCTTTAACGTAATGAACTTGATATCGTTGAAGGAACTGGATAGCTTTATAAAAATATAGTGACGAAAACCTTTACTAAAGAGGTCACTCCCGGTGAAGGGATCTCGGCTCTTTCCTCGTCGACTGAGGTGCTGGATATTCATAACTGAATACCACTGTGCAAAGAAAAAGAAATCGACTATAGTGAAGTTATTGCCATGACGCAAACTTCTGTCCAAGGGGTCACTCCCGGTGAAGGGATCTTGGCCCTTACCTCGTCGACTGAGGTGCTGGATATTCATAACCGAATACCACTGTGCAAAACAAAAGAGAACGCCCTTGCAATAACAGCTTTTTGAAAAATTGTTCCAACAACATCAGAATAGGTTTGTTTAGCTTGCATTGATCCGAATCAACGCAGTCCCATCAATTGATCACACCAATAAAGAACGAAAATAATGATGTACGTATATGCCATCCGCATTCGCCACTGGGTTCCGTCATCACCCGTTAGGTTACTTAACTAACGACAGAGAGGGGACTGGACTAGCGCGGGTGCAAAACATATACAACATCTACTAGTATATATATCAATATATAATTTTCGCTCAAGGCGTGATAAAATGCAACATCACAGAAATATAACCAGCATCACAGAACAATACATATATCTGGGATCCCCGGGTTTCACAGAGCCGCTACTGAAACCCGACGTTCCCCTGGTCGTGTGGATAGCCTGTGCAATGAAATCCTAGACCCCTACGGGCGCGGCAAGTTACCCGCCAAAACCTGAAGCGAGGCAGCCCCCTTCAGCAACGTGAATGGACCACCCAGCACTTCACGGAATCCGGTAACTTGTGCACCCCTCCTTGGGTCAACCTGTACCCCTTATGAGTGCGGCGAATAGCCTGCCAATTCTAGAGTAAAGCCCCCTCCGTCTCAACGCCATAAGATGCGGGCCCGTTGCCTTCTAGAACCTGGCTATCCGTGCACCCCTCCGCGGGGTAATCCTAGTACAGAAAGTAAAATATATACAACGGGTACATCGACCTCAGCCAGGTCGTGCCACAAAAGAATAATATACAAACAGGCAGTAACGGCAGTCCACATGTCGGACGCTCGCCCCGCAATATCAAATGTACATAAAAAACAAAACTGTACTAACATTGCATCCAGGCTATCCCCCACGACCAATCCGCAACATCACAGCACAACACAGAACATCAACGTGAATGTCACGTTCGCAAATCCGTCTAAAAGGGCTATAGCAGTTAGACAGGATTTACCGATCAAGTGACATTCACGGTCGCAGATATAATGTAAATACTGTGAACTAACATGTTTAAAACTTTCGATCGATCAAATTTACCGAAATGGGCCCCAAGCACAACTATAGCACTCAAAGAAATCTAGGCCCAAAAAAGAATATTCCAAAAACCCCATTTTCTACTCAGGAACCAACAGAAGAAATTTGGTGCTGTGACTGTTCATTACTGCGGCGGAACCGCGGCCAAAGTAGGGGTACGGCCGCGGTTCCGAGGCTGAACAGGAAGATCATTGCACCAAATTTTCCCAGATTCCATTAAAAACCCTTCCTGTATTTATGCAATGCATCAAATAATTTTTTGACCACGGAAAATTTTTGACAGAAATTGTAATTTAGAAATCGGGTTTTTGGAAAATCCGTTCGATCGAACTTGTAAACACGTTAGAGCAAGCTAGACTAGGTTAATGGCGTCGCTCTGATACCAGTGTAAGTGCACGGCGGCGCCCCGGCCATCAATCCGACGCCGGAATGCGGAAACGAAACTTTTCTAAAAACTAGAAACCGGCACCACCGCGCACTAAAATCCCGGATCGGGCCATTAACCTAACTCTAGCATACATGAGAAAGGGGTAGAATGCTATACCAAGCGATTCGTGTCCTTCGGTCTTCGCCTCCACTCCGATCTCCTCGCGGAATCTCCGGTCGTCACCTCCTCGTCGAAACGGGCACCACATCGCCGGGTTCTTTAACGGGCTCCCACCTCTGGACCGAGGCAACTCGGGCATGAAGCTGGCGAGTCGACGTGCCCAAGGGTGCTGTAGACTAAGCGTAGAATAGTATGTCTCTTTGGGGTTTATGAAGTTGCCATTGATGGTGGAGAAGAGAAAGAACTTTGGAGGAAAATGGTGCTCTCATTTTTCTAGCAAGGAATATGAAATGAGATCAAATTTCTATGTCCAAAAATCTCACACCCTACTCTTATATGTGGCCGGCCAATATCAAGAATGAGGAGGAGAATCAACAAGGGAGGTGAGTGTAGGAAATTAAAATGGTGACCATAAGCCAAAAAGGAAGCCTCACATCCATAAACAAATCAATCTCTTCACATTAAATGCAAAACCATCATGAATGAAAAAGCAAAAGATGCTTTGAATTATCATGATAAACCAAATGCCACATACAACCCTCCACTTAGCTAATTTGCAAACTTGCAAATTAGCCCCTCCATCAGAAAAATCTGGCCGTGAAGGAACAAAGGAAAACTGGCCGAAACGGAATGCAAACTGGCAACTTCAGAAAACTGTTCCCGTAATAAATTACAGGAAAACCCCACGACTGTATATACATACCCGCATTTGTATTCCCACTGAATACAAATGCAATGAGACAAAATCTACACTGTACAATACTAGGATCCGGCTTGAACCAAAGCCCGCTAGTATTATCTGTCTGATCATGATCCGTGCAATACCGCACGTATACGATCGAACCCTGCCATATCTCCATACGGCCTCTACAGCGTTTCGCCCGAAACTTGAGAAAACGGTCTGTGGGGGACTCTAAAGACTCGTCAATACTTTGGTTGTGGATTTAACCACTAGCACGTCAGAGGTATTAGCCTATACGTAACGGGCTACCAGGTATTGACCAAAAGGGACGTCGATGAGCGAACTCATCCTGACACCCTACTGAGCCTGTCGGTGACAATATCCATACAGTCCGGTCCGTTCGTCTATGAGCATCGCATGGCGGGCCTAGGGGGTTGGTAAAAGTCAGACCCCCAAAAGCGGTACAAGTCGTGTTGGAGTGTAGCCTAGAACACCCTGAGATGCTACAGGAATACCTACCAGTACATCTCCTGCCTTGGCCAAGGAATTCGTGTAATGGCTCTCCTAGACACAGTGCGACCTCACCCCCAATACCGGGAGAGACGAACCCCTGAAGATCCGCTCAAAACTGCCTCCACGGCTCGGGACTGTACCCAACTAAAACCTGTTTGCACGTCTCCTTTGAGCGTGGTAGGGTAGTAATCAAAGTACAGTGGGAACTCACACGAGACAAATGACGATCTCAGGTCGATGAACTAACCTGTACACATGTCACCAGGGAACTGCTATCTGACGTCAGGTATAAGACCAACTAGCAGGTTCCCGGCGAGTCCTGTCCGGTGTACTCATAACCCAATGAGCACCTGTATACATCTTAGGTGAACCAACTGACACCAGTGGCTTGTGAGACCGGCCACCGCCCCTCGTCGGGGTCTCGACTGTATACACTAGTCTACTCTAGAGTATCGATGCCCTATCTCGAAATTCCCACGACTAGGGACCGTTTAAGGTGTGCTTATAGACCCCAGCTCCCACGTATATGATCGCCCTCATACTGCTGGTAGTCAAGCAAGAATCCTAGGGGCTCTATCAACGTGTAATAGCGACCTGTAAGGTCACCTAAAGCAGTACACGATGATAAAGATAAACCAGATAGCATACTATCATCTTGAGTAAGACTGTCCTACTGGGACAGGTCCTCCCTCAATCATTGCAATCACGTGCCTGTGATCCAATAATTGACTCTGAGGGCACTATCTCCAACACACCTCCAGCGTCGCAGATAAGGAAATCCGTAAGCCCTGGGAGATCGACTGCGCGAAGGCCAAGTGCCTCATGCTTGCCTCTATGGACAATGAACATCAGAGGAGGCACGAGAATATGGACCTCGAATCCATATTTCTCCATACTAAGGATCTGTATGGGGAGCAATCCCATATCGCCAGATACGAAGTATCGAAAAAGTTGTTTTCGGCGAGATTGGCTGTCGGATTATCGGTAGCGGAACACGTGCTTAAGATGATTGGCTTCATTGAAGAGCTCGCGGACCTTGGGACCACGTTAAAGAACGAGCTCTATACGGACTTGATTCTCCAGTCGCTTCCTTCCACTTACGCCAAGTTTTTCCTGAACTTCAACTTGCAAGGAAAAGATGTTGAACTTCCGGAGCTCCTCAACATGTTGAGGAGTGCAGAGGGCACCCTACAGAAAGGTAGGGAAACATCCACTTTGTTTGTTGGAGGACCTTCCTCTTCTAGGTCCAAGGCGATAACCAAGGGAAAGAAGAAGAAAACCCCCACCAAACCAAGGGGCGGTGTTAGTAAAGTGGAAGCCAAGGGAAAAACAAAAGCAACAAAGGTACCGGGAAAGCTTGTGGGAAAGGAAGAGTGCTTTTACTTTCACAAGAGTGGACACTGGAAAAGGGATTGCAGGGCTTGGAAGGCCAGAAACCAGGACCCGAAGCAAGTTGCGGCTTCGGCTTCAGGTGTGTATGTTATTGAAAACTGTCTATCAATAAACTCTACTTCCTGGGTATTGGATACCGGATCAGGATCTTATATCTATAATTCTTTGTAGGCACTAAGAAAGCGTAGGGTTTTGAAGGCAGGTGATATGACCCTCAGAGTTGCAAACGGAGCTGGCATGGATGCTGAGTCCATGGGGGACTATCACTTGGGATTGTCAAATGGACATGTTTTGGTTTTACGTGATTGTTATTTTGTACCCAATGCAACTTGTAATATCATATCTGTATCTTTGATGTCTAAAGAAGGTTATGAATTTGCATTCGTAAGCAATGTTTTAAACATTCACCTTAATCAAGCTCTGATTGGGTCGGGTACATTAAGCAATGGTATATACGTATTAAACCAACCACAGATTTTCAATGTCCAGAATACACACAAAAGAAAGTCTCCAGAAATAAATCATGCTTTCTTATGGCATTGTAGACTGGGTCACATCAATGAGAGAAGGTTGACGAAGTTACATACAGAAGGATATTTGGATCCGTTCGAATATCAATCATATGCAACTTGTCAATCCTGTCTCAAAAGAAAGATGACAAAGACTCCGTTCACTAGACACGGAGTAAGAGCGAGCGAGCTCTTGGGGCTCGTACACAGTGACGTGTGCGGTCCAATGTCTACACATGCGCGAAGTGGTTATTCTTACTTCATTACTTTTACGGATGACTTTTCAAGGTACGGATATGTCTTCTTAATGAAACATAAATCTGAAGCCTTTGAAAAGTTCCAGGAATACAAGAATGAAGTAGAAAAACAAACAGGCAAAAGTATCATGACACTAAGATCTGATCGAGGTGGTGAATACTTGAGTGCCGAGTTCCTGTATTACTTAAAAGAGAATGGAATTCTCTCTCAGCTTACTCCTCCATACACTCCACAACATAACGGAGTATCGGAGAGACGGAACCGAACCATATTGGATATAGTACGTTCCATGATGAGTAACGCTGAGTTGCCGCGATCATTCTGGGGATATACACTAGAATCAGCTGCATCCCTTTTTAACCGAGTTCCAACTAAGACTGTGCCTACCACACCATATCAGATGTGGTGTGGGAAGAAACCCTATCTTAAGCACATTAAGACATGGGGATGTCCAGCTTTTGTCAAAAAGCAGCAAGCGGACAAACTCGAGGCACGCTCAGTACAGTGCAAGTTTGTGGGATATCCAAAGAACTCCAAGGAATATTTCTTCTATTGCGAAGAGGAACAAAAGGTTTTTGTTTCTCGTCATGCCCACTTCTTGGAAACTGAATTTTTGGAAAATCAGATAACTGGGAGCGCGATAGAGCTGGAAGAAATTCCAGAACCACGAGCTATTACTGAAAACTTAGTAGAACCAGGGGGTCCGAAAGAACAGGACATTCCTGCGCCGCTCCGCAGGAGTAGTAGGCAGTCTCATCCGTCCGAGAGATACTACGGTTTTCTTATAGACGGGGATAGAGAGGATTGCATCATTGATAGTGATGAGCCGACTAGCTTCCAGCAGGCCATTCAGAGCGTTGACTCAGTAAAATGGATGGATGCAATGCGGACCGAAATGGAGTCCATGTACACCAACAAAGTATGGACTTTGGACGTTGCTCCTGAAAGGGTAAAACCCGTAGGATGCAAGTGGATCTTCAAGAGGAAGATCGGTGTAGATGGAAAGGTTGAGACCTATAAGGCTAGACTTGTTGCAAAGGGTTTTCGTCAAAGACCTTGTTTGGACTATGACGAAACCTTTTCTCCAGTGGCTATGCTGAAATCCATTCGGATCCTTCTTGCCATTGCTTCCTTCCATGATTATGAGATTTGGCAGATGGACGTAAAGACCGCTTTTCTAAATGGAAATTTAGAGGAGTGTGTCTATATGGAACAGCCAGAGGGTTTCATTCAGAGTGGGAGCAGCGGAAAGGTGTGCAAGTTGCTTAAGTCCATTTATGGACTAAAGCAGGCATCGCGGAGTTAGAACATCTGTTTTGATGAGACGGTCAAAGATTTTGGCTTTATCAAAAATCCAGATGAACCATGCATCTATAGTAAAATTGTAGCACGAACTGTTGTATTCCTCGTTTTATACGTGGATGACATTCTCTTGATAGGAAATGACATTCCTATGCTACAATCTGTCAAAGGGTTCTTGTCACACAGGTTCTCTATGAAAGACCTGGGTGATGCCTCTTACATTCTGGGGATCCGGATCTATCGTGATAGATCCAAGAGGATATTAGGACTTTCACAGTCCAGGTACATCGAAACCATACTGAAAAAATTTAGTATGGAAGATTCCAAGCACGGTAATCTACCGGCTTGTCACGGGATCACCCTCTCCAAAGAGATGTCTCCCAAGACTGATTTGGAAAGGGATCGCATGTCTATTATACCCTACGCTTCTGCGGTAAGCTCTATAATGTATGCGATGTTGTGTACCAAACCAGATGTAGCTTATGCACTGAGTGTGGTAAGCCGGTATTAGTCAAACCCTGGGGAGAAGCACTGGATAGCGGTAAAGAACATTCTCAAGTACCTGAGAAGGACTAAGGAGATGTTCTTGGTGTATGGCGGAAAAGACCTCCAGATTGAGGCCTTTGCTGACTCCAGCTTCCAGAGTGACAAGGATGATTCCAAATCCATGTCGGGTTATGTCTTTACCCTCAATGGAGGGGCGGTGTGTTGGAAGAGTTCCAAACAGGAAACCGTTGCTGACTCAACGATGGAAGCGAAATATATCGCTGCATCTGATGCCGCGAAAGAAGCCGTCTGGATGAGGAAGTTCTTGAAAGAACTTCAGGTGGTTCCGTCCACTGTTGATCCAATACCTCTGTATTGCGACAACAACGGGGCTATATGTTAGTTATATGTATGCCCTAGAGGCCATTACTGTACATACGATGTATATTGTAGTGGACGCTAGGATATATATAGGGAGGACTTTCTTGCTCGACATGATAGTATGCTATCTGGTTGTACTTTATCTTAACATGTACTCTGATTGTCTCTATGTTACATGTTGATAAAGCCCTTAGGATATGTACTCGACTACTGGGACTATGATGAGATCATACTAGTGGGGCCACGGTAGTCGACGAGTACATCCTATAACTGTTCCTAGTCGAGGGTGTATCGAGACAGGGCATCGATGCACCAGAGTAGACTAGCGTATACGCATCTTGACCCATATGATGGGCGATGGATGATCCTATATCCATCGATGTTTGACATCAAGGATGGTGTACGGGTGCTCAGTGGAGACTGGGTACACTGGACGGACTCGCCGAGAACTCCCAGATGGTATTATACCATACGTCAGATGGCAGTTCTCCGGTGACACTGGTACAGAGTAGTCTGTTGACCCGAGATCGTCATAGAGTCTTGTGTGGTTCCCACTGTGCTTTGATTTCCATCATACCATGTCCAAGAGGGCGTGCAAAAAGGTGGCTTTTGGGTACAGTCCCGAATCACATGGAGGCAATGAGCGATATGAGGGGATTCGTCTCTCCCGGTATAGGGAGTTGATGTTGTGCTGTGTTCGATTGGCTATAACCGGAAATCCCTGGCCAGGGTTGCTGAGATTTACTGATAAGTGTTATCAGTAGTTTCTCGAACTGTTATAGACCTCATATCGACACGACTTATCAAGCTACTGGGGTCTGACGTTTACCACCCCTAGGCGAGATATGCAACATATCAGACGACGAGACCGGACTGTACGGGAGTGTTACTGTTTGGATTCACAGGAGAATGTACAGGCTTGCTTGTTGATCTTCTGAGCGCTCAATACCTGGGTAGCTGTTACGTTTAGCTAACCGCTTGCAGCTTGTGGGTGTTTGATATGATCATCACCTACTGCCGGCGTATTGACGATTCTTTAGAGTCCTACACAGAGGTTTCTTGACTCAGGCAAAACGGAGTAGGGGCACATATGTGATATGTGCGGGATCGAGGATAATGCGATATGTGATACCGTATTCTATTCTCGCGATATTTGATATCAGCCGGGTCATCGGATCAAGTGTTGATTCGATGAATCGGTACGGATAAATATTAGTCGGTTATATGCGATATAACTGGATTGTCGGATCAAGTGTTGATTCGATAATTTAATGTATAATAATATATATGATATATTAAATTACATTAACTAATATTTGCTCACTAAAAGATTCTTTTTCTCACTCGGGTAATACATTGATATATATGCGATATATGTTAATTGTATTATTTTATTTGGTTACGATAAATATTATATATGTGATATATAATATTGTAACATGATATGATAACTAATGCAACTTGTTTAGTGGAGTTTAAACATGATTAGGGTTTGGATTAGGGTTAAGCTTTCTAGATGTTTCTAGAAGGTTTTCTTTTTGTCATGATAAAGATATTTATAAGTGACTCATGCTTTAACCCAACCCAAACCCTAACCCTAGTCAATTCTCTACAATGGTTAAGTCAACCATGGTTGCATTATTCTTCATATTAATCCTTTCTTATTCATCACAAAAGGAAATGGATCACTATTCTTCTTCTTCCTTCATTCTTTCATGAAAAAAGCTTGCTAGATTTTTCTAAAGTGATGAATAAATATGAGAAAAAGATAAATAAAGAGTGCAAAAATCTTACTTCATCATCCTCATCTTCCCTTGCCATTTAGATGAGGGTGTTCACATCATTTCATGAGTGTTAGCTTGTGTTAAAGAAACTTCAAGGTAGATCATCTTAGTATCGAAGATCGGAAGCAAAGGTTGAGTCTTTCTCTTCGTGGAACCTCTCGAGAGTCCGGATCCCGATGATCGCAGTGAAGGGACCACAACACGGAGCATATGAAGTGAAGGACCGGATCTACAAAGGTTGTAATCCCTCTCACTTAGTGTTAAAGTGTTTAGCATGCTTGTTTTCGCCTAATCTCTAGTTTAAAGTTCCGTATTCGGGTTGTTCGGCACAGCTAAATTTTTAATCGGGCATGGTTGTGTAGGAACACCCGGGCACTCTAGTGAGGTCTCACAAGGCATCGAACATGCCAATTTCAAAAATTCTAGGTGCCGAGAGACCCGACTACGGATCGTTTGCTAGAAAACTAGGCGAAAAAGCTAACTAGTTAACATTTAACTAATGGGATATCGGAAATACAACCTTTGTAGATCCGGTGCTCCACCTCCATAGCTCCGCAACGAAGTCGTCTCCGCTGTCCAAAAGGAATCCGGGCTCTAGAGTCGGCTTCGTCGGAGAAAAAGCGAGCTAGGTCGTCGATGTCCATGCCGAAGATGATCTACGTCGAAGCATCGCTAAATCAAGCTCTCACTTCACCAAGTCAAGAAACTTGTGAAGGAAACACACTCTACTACTTGGCAAGAGGTAGAGGATGAAGAATAGGAAGTGGGTAGACTTTAGATTTGGATTTCTCACTCATATCATCAATCCACCATTGATGTAGTCTAGGTTTTTCTTCTTGAGTTCAAGGAAGAAGAAGAAGAAATGATATGATAAGAATAATTAGAAAAGAAAAGAATAATAATTCTTATCATAAAGGTAACCATGGTAAAGTGTAGAGATTAAACTAGGGTTAGAGGGAATGGTTAGGGTTAAGGATGAGATAAGAATGGTTGACTTGATCAAAGCTTCAAGAAGCTTCAACATAAAACAAAAATAGCCACCATTCTTTTCTCTTGCCTTTTATTTTCCAAAAATCAATAAATAAATAAATAAGTGAATAAAACAAAACCCTAACCATAATTATGTAACCATGGTTTGATCTTTACACAAAAACCCTAGCATAACATGTATCATCAAACATGATACAATCAAGTGCACAAAAGTATATCACATATACAATGTGTACAATCCGAGTGAGAAAATCCATTTAAAGTGAACCAATACTAGTTAACGCAAAGTAATATATCAAATATATAATTATGCATTAAATCATTAAATCAACACTTGATTTAACGATCCGGTCATATCGCATATAACCGACTAGTATCAAATGTATCGGCTTATCGAATCAACCCTCGATTCGATAACTAGGTTATATCGCATATAACCATACGACACATTCATCGCGAGAATGAAATACGGTATCACATACACGCATTATTCTCGGTCCCGCACATATCTCATATGCGCTCCTATTTCGTTTCGCTTGAGCCAGGAAACCTCTGTGTAGGACTCTAAAGACTCGTCAATACGCCGGCAGCAGATGATGATCATATCAAGCACCCACAAGCCGCAAGCGGTCTGCTAAACGTAACGGCCACCTGGGTATTGAGCGATCTGAAGATCAACGAGCAAGCCCGCTCACACTCCAGTGAATCCAACCAGTAACACTACCGTATAGTCCGGTCTGATCGTCTGATATGTCGCATATCTCGCCTAGGGGTGGTAAACGTCAGACCCCAATAGCTCAATAAGTCGTGTCGATATGAGGTCTATAACCATTCGAGAAACTACTGGTAACACTTACCAGTAAATCTCAGCAACCCTGGCCAGGGATTTCCTGTTATAGCCAATCGAACACAGCGCAACATCAACTCCCTATACCGGGAGAGACGAATCCCCTCCTATCGCTCATTGCCTCCATGTGACTCGGGACTGTACCCAAAAACCACCGTTTTGCACGCCCTCTTGGACGTGGTAAGATGGAAATCAAAGCACAGTGGGAACCATACAAGACTCTATGACGATCTCGGGTCAACAGACTACTCTGTACCAGTGTCACCAGAGAACTGCCATCTGACGTGAGGTATAATTCTATCTGGGAGTTCTCGGCAAGTCCGTCCAGTGTACCCAGTCTTTACTGAGCACCCGTATATCTCCTCTGATGTCAAACACCAATGGATATGGGATCATCCATCGCCCATCTGTATGGGTCGAGAAGGTATACGCTAGTCTACTCTGGTATATCGATGCCCCGTCTCGATACACCCACGACTAGGGACTTTGAAGGATGTACTTATGGACTACCATGTCCCCACTAGTATGATCCGCATCATAGTCCAGGTAGTCAAGTACAGATCCTAAGGGCTTTACCAACATGTAACAGAGAGACAAACAGCATACACGTTAAGGTAAAGGGTAACCAGATAGCATACTATCATGTCGAGCAAGAAAGTCCTCCCTATATATGTCCCAGCATCCACTACAATATACATCCTATGTACAGTAATGGCCTCTAGGGCATACATATAACTAACAATCTCCCACTTGCACTAGGGCCATCTGTAGAAGTGGTTGCAGTATCTCATACTCAACCATCCCATGAAAGTCTCTCTCTGAGAACAGGCCTTTGTGAGTGGATCCGCTGTGTTGTCCTCTGAGTCTACTCTCCTAACCTCGATCTCCCTGGAGATCAACCATCTCCATGATCAAGTGATACTGCCTTAGAATATGTCTGGATCACTGATGGGACCGGCGTTCCTTGGCATAAGCCACAACTCCATTGTCACACAATGGGAGGAACATAGTTCATCTCATGAACCAATATACACCCAAACAGCCTCTTTGGTAGCATCTTAAGTAGCGATATATCCAGCCTTTATCGTCTAGTATGTGACGGTATCTAGCTTGGAACTCTTCCAACATACCGTCCCTCCACTGAGGGTAAAGACAATGCCTGTGACTGACACTCAGTCGTCATTATCACCCTGGAACCTTTCCAGTGATTCTCCCCAGGATCAACTGATACCATCTCACTACAGCTAGTGAGTATCCTAACATCCATTTAGATCTATCTCATAGATCCAAAACTCAGGATTTAGCAGGTATCATTATGATCCTATGTGGAGAATCATTGTGATAAACGGAGATTGATCGAGTGTAGCATAGGAAACTCCTTCCCTATCAAGAGTATGTCATCCACGTACTCTACGAGGATCATCACCATTCTCCCTACTACCTTTTTGTATATACAAGGTTCATCTACCATTTTGATGATGTCAAACTCTTTGACTAATTCATCAAAACAGATGTTCCAACTCCGCGATGCCTGCTTTAATCCTATAAAGCATCTTGTACACGTTTCCGCTGCTCCCACTGTCTACGAAGCCCTCTGGCTGTGTACTTATAGACGCACTCTTCTAAAACATCATTTAGAAAAGCAGCCATGACACCCAACCACCAGATATCGTAGTCATGGTATGTAGCCGTGACAAGTAGGATCTGGATGGACTTAAGCATAGCTACTTGAAAAGGTTTCATCATTATCCACACCTGGTCGATGACGAAAATCTTTAACAAGTCTAGCTTTGAAAGTCTCAACTTTTCCATCTACACCAAGTAATCTTCTCAAGATATACTTGCTCCTGATGGGGATTTAACCCTTCAGACATAGCAACCAAAGTCCATACTTTGTTGGTGTATAAGGATTCCTTCTCAGATCGCTAAGCATCCAGCCATTCTTACAGAGTCTTACTCCTGATGGCCAGCTCGAAGCTAGTTGGGTCATCATCTCATGATGCAATCCTCGCTCCCACTGTCACAGAGCAACTGAAGTATCTCTCAGGTGGGTGAGGAACCCTACTAGATCGGCGGAGAGGCTGAGGTTCGTTGGAATCTACTGAATCCTTTGGTTCTATCAAATCATCAGCTGCATTCTGTATAGCTGGAACATTTCCAGTTCTACATAACAGACCTTGCCTTGAGCTTGTCCGGATTTTGCTTTTAGACAAAGGCCGGACAACCCCAAATCTTAACTAGCTTAAGACATGGGCTCTTCCCTTACCATATCTCATATGGAGTGGTAGGCAACTGATTTGATCGTGACCCTATTCAATAGGTATGCAACTTCTCAAGCGCATAACACCCAAAAGGAATTAGGTAACTCAGTAGTACTCATCATAGAGCACACCTTATCACATAGGGTGTGATTGCTCCGCCCGGATATACCATCGTACTATGGTGTATACGGAGGAGTAATGCTGAGAGAGAATCTCATTCTCCTTTAGAATAGACCAGGATTTCCGTGCTCAAGTATTCTCCTCCTTGATCACATCAAAGGACATAATACTTATACCCGTATTTTGGTTCTCTACTTCTAACTTATATTCTGTGAATATCTCAAAAGGTTCGGACTTGTGTTTCAACAGGAACATATGTCTGAATCTAAAGAGATCATCAGAGAACGTAATGAAGTATAAAGAACCAGTCTTGGCATGTGCAGACAGGGGACATTACATACATCAACATGTATCATCCCAAGAGTTTACTAACTCTTTCTCTGTTTCCAGTAAACGGAGCCATGGTCATCTTATCTTTGTGACATGACTGGCGAGTTTCACAAGATGTAAATTCAAACTGATTTAAATATGCATCTATATGTAACTCTAGCTAGTCGGGTCACATTGATCTGACCTAGTCTACAATACCTCAAGAAGGATTCGTTCATTTCTGAACTCTTCCTCTTGTATGTGTTCTGTATACTAAGAACTGTAGTTTGATTTAGAACATCAATGCTTTTAGATAACGTGCCTGAACCGATCAACTTTTGATATAGGAAATGTTCAAAACATTATCCAACAATACAAAATTTTATCGTTTCTTTACTAATAAAGAAACAGATATGATTTTGCATAACAGGTTCGGTATCTAATAACATTCGTTCAGAATCAATGTATTTGTAATACAGGGTGACAGTGACCAACAGACTTGGCTGCAATACTTGCCCCGTTTTCTGCCTCATGAAACTTATCACCCGTTCTCAGTTCTTTACCTATCTGTAGCCCTATGTAACAGATTACATATCAGGGATCCTGATCTGGTATCACATACCCAGGACGTAAAGAATACTGAGAAACAGTCCTGTATAATGAACACACCCGAAGATGATGCATCAGTATGCACTCTCTTCGTTTTGGCGGCACGGGAAATCTGGTATTCCCCAATTTTCTGCTCTGTCTTATAACAATTATAAGTTGGAGCGGGACCAACGTTCCCCAGCTCAGTATAACAAGCGGGTTCGGTCAATATTCCGTATTATTATCTTGATTAAGGCGTGATATGGTCGCTACCAGGAGAGAGAGAGAAGAAAACACTCAGCGTGCGCTCTTGCAAGAATAGATTGGTTATTATTTTATCTAATCAGGATGGCTCCCACTGCTTTTTATCAAATCTTCCTTCAAACCCTAAAAGGAAAGACTAGCCGGGATTAATTACACACTACAAGTTCGCCAATCTTTCAGCCAGGCCAGTGTCGGTACTTTGAGGGAGGTCCCCCGTGCTTTCGCACGAACCTAATTAATGTAAACCTCGTTTTCCCAGAGGCGTAACCCCGTCGACACCTTTCTAGACACCTACTTGATCGGCTAATTGTAATGTATAAAACTCTCCCAGGAGTAACTCTTACTCGCAGCGGGTATCGGGATCCAACTATCTCATAGAAGGTATGCAATCTCATTGCAAATTTCAACACTTGAAATTCCCGATAATGTTTTGCCCCTAGCGTCCTATGACCTTGACGCAGGCCAACAAACCATAGTCCGCTAGTCAAGTTTAACCCGTCATTTTCTGATTGAATTAAACCCACCCGCACGACCCTTGACGCAGGCCAACAAAGTCGCACGACTACCCTAATCCAATCACATCATATGCTTATGCAGATAAGCACCAGTTAGCTACCGCACACTACGCCTTGACGCAGGCCAACAAACGTAGCACGAATACTAACTACTACTTATCTGAAATGACGGAGGGCTACGACAGGTTTTTATGAAAACCTATTGCGTAATGAACTTGATATCGTTGTAGAATCAAATGGTTTTAAAATGGAGTGCTTTTGAGGCTTTTCTAGTTTTGCTAAAGGAGTCACTCCCGGTGAAGGGATCGTCGGTCCTTTCCTCGTTGAATGAGATGCGGGATATATCATATATATCGCTATGCAAAGCAGAAACTATAGAAGCTATCAAAAGACAAACCGAATGTGTAGCATCTGCCAGTTATTGCTAAAGGAGTCACTCCCGGTGAAGGGATCTCGGTCCTTTCCTCATCGAATAAGGTGCAGGATATATCACATATACCGCTGTGCAAAGCAAGAACAGTAGCTACCTGTTTTATTTTGAAATTTGATTCTACAACATCTTAGGTTTCTTTTATTTCATTAATCACATTAATGAAGTCCCATCATTTAAGTACCTAAACATCACAGATAAATACGACGTACACTTATGCCATCCGCATTCGCCTCGATGTCCCCTCGTGCACCGTTAGGTTAGGTAACTAACGACAGAGCAGGGCAGGGCTAGCGCGGGTGTAAAACATAAGTAACGTCTATATAATATATCATATATACTATATACTGTATCTATCACAGAACATCACATGATCACATCACAGATATCGCAGCAGAAGAAACATATGAAATATTGGATATACTAGGACGTCCGTGTTTTCAATACGAGCCAGTATAAAACACGGATTCTACGGTCGTGATGAATAGCCAAACCCTCACCCCTAGACCCCTACGAGAGCGGCAAGCAACCCTACCAATTCTGGAGTTAGGAGACCCGGACTCGACTCCTCGAGTTGGTCTCCCACTGGACTCCAGAACCCGGTTACTTGTGCTCCCCTCCTTGGGTCTATCCTAGTGCGGAAAAGTAAATAATATACAAACGGTGACAACTTCCGCAACCTGGAAGCGCCCTAATAAAAGAATATTACATACAAGTTTTTACATGAATGAAAATGAAAAACACTCATCTCACATAAAAAAACCCGGCTATTCAAACACGACGATCCAATATAACATATCCAGCAACACATAACATCACATGTCATCAACGTAAGTAAATATGCGCATCCCAATTGTCGTTGACATATAGCAACGAAACCAGCGATATCACATATTACACTTACGGTCACAGAAAAGAAAGTGTAAAACTACAACAGTTGGAATCCGCAACCTCCTCAGACATCGCATGCCTGACCAAATGAATTTCTTAGACATCGCATGCCTAACAATTATAAACCCCGCATTTTAGTCTCATTATCGAAAAACACTTTTCAATATCAAGTCGGGTAATTCAACAAGATTCCCGACATCTCGATCGAATGCTCGTCGCTAACTTTAGTAGGCGGCTGCACCCCCGATACCGTCGACGAAGAGCACCAAGGCGGAACACCGCTACCGCGAGCACCCGGACGGATGCTTTCGGCGACGGGGTTCTCCTAAAGTCACTTGGTCAGGGCTATGGAGTGAGGCTGTCTATTAAGTTTACCCAGCGAGTATCCGCGTACGCTACGTGATTGCGACGGACTTTTGATCACATCAAAATTCCGTGGCAACCGATCAAGTGAGACTAAACCGCTAGATTTATAACATTCATTCAGTTATCACATAACTTTTGTGAATTCCAATTATTGTATCCCATTCCAGATAAACAGAAAATGTTAAACTTTTCGATCGAACAATCGAACACCCAAGTTTTCCCGATACAGCTCAACACATGAAATAAGTCTAACAACATTCCGTTCGTGCCTCAGTACCAACGGTCCAGCCGTAGAAGGGTCAAGCCAACGCCTCACATGTGGCACGCCGTACTGCCCCAAACCCGAACGTTCAAAGGGCAGTTCAAGACGGTCACATAATCAAGTTAAGGTTTGTCGTCTTCTAGAGGGTCCATCGAGTTACTTGCACTACTTAGAACGTCGTTAAACTACGGAAAAATCCAACACTTGGAAATTTCCCGACAGGGGAAAAGTTGGGTATTTATATCCGGTCGAACTTTTTAACATATTCTAAAAATTATCCGGAAAGCCACATAGACAAAATCTGATAATCCGATCGAACAATCGAATCCCCAAAACAACCCAGAACATTGAACTCTGGAATAAATTTTAAATATTCCCAGAAAATCCAGAATAATTAAATAGGAATTACTGTGCAGAAAAGATGTGATGACGTCACCAGGGGACCGCGGAACCGCCGCATAAGCTGGGCTTATGCCGCGGTTCCGCCGCCGTTTAGATGAATCTTTCGCCTGAGTTTGCACAGTAATTCTTATAATTATTTATTGAATTTTTTAGGCATTTTTAATACACAAAAATCCGCATTTTCGGAAAAAGTCCAGAGAGCATATTCCGGGTAGGGTTTCGGTTCGATCGGGTTTCAAATTCCGTCTAGACTTCGCCTAAGGCTCTAGCTAGGCTCTGATACCACTGTAGGAACACCCGGGCACTCTAGTGAGGTCTCACAAGGCATCGAACAAGCCAATTTCAAATTTAACGGTGCCGAGAAACCCTAAACTACAGATCGTTTGCTAGAAAACTAGGCGAAAAAGCTAACTAGTTAACATTTAACTAATAGGATATCGGAAATACAACCTTTGTAGATCCGGTGCTCCACCTCCATAGCTCCGCAACGAAGTCGTCTCCGCTGTCCAAAAGGAATCCGGGCTCTAGAGTCGGCTTCGTCGGAGAAAAAGCGAGCTAGGTCGTCGATGTCCATGCCGAAGATGATCTACGTCGAAGCATCGCTAAATCAAGCTCTCACTTCACCAAGTCAAGAAACTTGTGAAGGAAACACACTCTACTACTTGGCAAGAGGTAGAGGATGAAGAAATAGGAAGTGGGTAGACTTTAGATTTGGATTTCTCACTCATATCATCAATCCACCATTGATGTAGTCTAGGTTTTTCTTCTTGAGTTCAAGGAAGAAGAAGAAGAAATGATATGATAAGAATAATTAGAAAAGAAAAGAATAATAATTCTTATCATAAAGGTAACCATGGTAAAGTGTAGAGATTAAACTAGGGTTAGTGGGAATGGTTAGGGTTAAGGATGAGATAAGAATGGTTGACTTGATCAAAGCTTCAAGAAGCTTCAACATAAAACAAAAATAGCCACCATTCTTTTCTCTTGCCTTTTATTTTCCAAAAATCAATAAATAAATAAATAAGAGAATAAAACAAAACCCTAACCATAATCATGTAACCATGGTTTGATCTTTACACAAAAACCCTAGCATAACATGTATCATCAAACATGATACAATCAAGTGCACAAAAGTATATCACATATACAATGTGTACAATCCGAGTGAGAAAATCCATTTAAAGTGAACCAATACTAGTTAACGCAAAGCAATATATCAAATATATAATTATACATTAAATCATTAAATCAACATTTGATTTAACGATCCGGTCATATCGCATATAACCGACAAGTATCTAATGTATCGGCTTATCGAATCAACCCTCGATTCGATAACTAGGTTATATCGCATATAACCATACGACACATTCATCGCGAGAATGAAATACGGTATCACATACACGCATTATTCTCGGTCCCGCACATATCTCATATGCGCTCCTATTTCGTTTCGCTTGAGCCAGGAAACCTCTGTGTAGGACTCTAAAGACTCGTCAATACGCCGGCAGCAGATGATGATCATATCAAGCACCCACAAGCCGCAAGCGGTCTGCTAAACGTAACGGCCACCCGGGTATTGAGCGATCTGAAGATCGACGAGCAAGCCTGCTCACACTCCAGTGAATCCAACCAGTAACACTACCGTATAGTCCGGTCTGATCGTCTGATATGTCGCATATCTCGCCTAGGGGTGGTAAACGTCAGACCCCAATAGCTCAATAAGTCGTGTCGATATGAGGTCTATAACCATTCGAGAAACTACTGGTAACACTTACCAGTAAATCTCAGCAACCCTGGCCAGGGATTTCCTGTTATAGCCAATCGAACACAGCGCAACATCAACTCCCTATACCGGGAGAGACGAATCCCCTCCTATCGCTCATTGCCTCCATGTGACTCGGGACTGTACCCAAAAACCACCGTTTTGCACGCCCTCTTGGACGTGGTAAGATGGAAATCAAAGCACAGTGGGAACCACACAAGACTCTATGACGATCTCGGGTCAACAGACTACTCTGTACCAGTGTCACCAGAGAACTGCCATCTGACGTGAGGTATAATACCATCTGGGAGTTCTCGGCGAGTCCGTCCAGTGTACCCAGTCTTTACTGAGCACCCGTATATCTCCTCTGATGTCAAACACCAATGGATATGGGATCATCCATCGCCCATCTGTATGGGTCGAGAAGGTATACGCTAGTCTACTCTGGTATATCGATGCCCCGTCTCGATACACCCACGACTAGGGACTTTGAAGGATGTACTTATGGACTACCATGTCCCCACTAGTATGATCCGCATCATAGTCCAGGTAGTCAAGTATAGATCCTAAGGGCTTTACCAACATGTAACAGAGAGACAAACAGCATACACGTTAAGGTAAAGGGTAACCAGATAGCATACTATCATGTCGAGCAAGAAAGTCCTCCTTATATATGTCCCAGCATCCACTACAATATACATCCTATGTACAGTAATGGCCTCTAGGGCATACATATAACTAACAGGTTGATGCCTCGTAGACCCTTGTGCGCGTGCCTAGCAACCCTACAGTGGTATCAGAGCCAAGCTAGAGCTTTAGGCGAAGTCTAGACGAAGTTTGAAGTCCGATCGAACCCGGAAAACCCGAACAAACCCTTTCTCTGGAAATTTTCTGAAAGTTTGGATTTTTTCGAATTAAAAATTGCCAAAAAATTCAGCAGGGAATTGTATGAGATACTGTGAAGCACGTGGTGCTAACTCGACAAAGGAGGCGCGGAACCGCGGCCCAACCCTGGGTTTTACGGCGGTTCCGCGGCCACTTTGGTGAGTTACACCACGTGGCTTGCACAGTAATTCTTGTCTTCAAGTGCTGAGTCTTCTGGAAATTTTTATTTTTTTTTATTCAACTGTTGAATTATCTGGGTTGTATTGGGGACATAAAGATTCGATCGGATATTTTAACTTTGTTTAGTTTTGTCCGGATAATTTTTAGAAACTGTTAAAAAGTTCGAACGGATATCAATAACTCACTTTTTCCCCTGTCGGAAAATTTTTCAAAAGTTGGATTTTTTCCTCGTGTTTAAGAACGTTCTAAGTCGTGCAAGTAACGCAGTGGACCCTCTAGAAGACAACAAACCTTAACTCGATTATGTGACCGTCTTGAACTGCCCTTTGAACCTTAGGGTTTGGGGCAGTACGGCGTGCCACATGTGAGGCGTTGGCTTGACCCTTCTACGGCTGGACCATTGGTACTGTGGCATGTGATGGATGTTTTTAAACTGATTTCAAGTGTTGAGATATATTGGGGAAATCTTGGGTGTTTGATGATTCGATCGGAAAGTTTAACTTTTTCTATTTATCTGGAATGTGATACAATATTTGGAATCCACAGGTAGTTATGAGATAACTGATTTGAATATTATAAACATAGCAGTTTAGTCTCAAATGATCGGTTGCCACAGAATTTTGATGCGATCAAAAGTCCGTCGCAATCACGTAGCGTACGCGGATACTCGCCGGGTAAACTTAATAGACAGCCTCACTCCATAGCCCCGACCAAGTGACTGTAGGAGAACCCCGTCGCCGAAAGCATCCGTTCGGGTGCTTTCGGTAGCGGTGTTCCGCCTTGGTGCACTTCGTCGACGGTATCGGGGGTGCGGCCGTCTACTAAAGTTTGCGACGAGCATTCGATCAGGACGTCGGGAATCTTGTTGAATTGCCCGACTTGATAATGAAAAGAGTTTTCGATAATGAGACTAAAATGCGGGGTTTATAATTGTTAGGCATGCGATGTCTAAGGAATTCATTTGATTAGGCATGCGATGTCTAAGGAAGTTGCGGATTCCAACTGTTGTAGTTTTACACTTTCTTTTCTGTGACCGTAAGCGTAGTATGTGGTGTATCGCCGGCTTCGTTGCTATACATCAACGACAATCGGGATACGCATACTTGCTTACGTTGATGATATGAGATATTATGTGTTGCTGTGATATGTTATATTGGATCGTCGCGTTTTGAATAGCCGGGGGTTTTATGTGAGATGAGAGTTTTTCTTTTTCATTCATGTAAAGTTCATTTGTATGTAATATTCTTTTATTGGGGCACTTCCAGGTAGCGGAAGATGTCACCGTTGTATATTATTTACTTTTCCGCATTAGGATAGACCCAAGGCGGGGAGCACAAGTAACCGGATTCTAGGGTCCAGTAGGAGACCATCTCGAAGAGTCGGGACCGGGTCTCCTAACCCAAGAATTGGCAGTGTTACTTGCCGCTCTCGTAGGGGTCTAGGGATGTGGGTTTGGCTATTCATCGCGACCGTGGAATCCGTGTTTTATACAGGCTCGTATTAAAAAAACGGACGTCCTAGTATATCCAATATTTCATATATGTTCTTCTGCTGCAATGTTCTGTGATGAGATTATATTACTGCCTGAGACGAATGTTTATATTATATATATGAGATATATGTTATATTGCAGATTTCGTTTCAAAAGAGATGCTCGCGAAGCATATTAAAATGGGACTTCATTAATGAGATTAATGAAATAAAAGAAACCTAAGATGTTGTAGAAACTTGTTTATAAAAACTGGTAGCTACAGTTCTTGCTTTGCATAGCGGTGTTCCTTATAGAACATCCAGCACCTTATTCGATAAGGAAAGGACCGAGATCCCTTCACCGGGAGTGACTCCTTTAGCAATAACTGGCAGATGCTACAAACTCGGTTTGTCTTTTGATTGCTTCTATAGTTCTTGCTTTGCATAGTGATATTTGTGAAATATCCTGCACCTTATTCGATGAGGAAAGGGCCGACGATCCCTTCACCGGGAGTGACCCCTTTAGCAAAACTAGAAAAGCCTAAAAACACTCCATTTAAAATCACTCGATTCTACAACGATATCAAGTTCATTACGCAAAGGGTTTTCTTAAAAACCTGTCGTAGCCCTCCGTCATTTCAGATAAGTAGTAGTTAGTATTCGTGCTGCGGTAGTTTGGCCTCCGTCAAGGCGTAGTGTACGGTAGCTGACTAGTGCTTATCTGCTTACATATGATGCGATTGGATTAGGTTATTCGTACGGCGTTGTTTGGCCTCCGTCAAGGGTCGTGCGGGTGGGTTTAATTCAATCAGGAAATGACGGGTTGAACTTGACTAGCGGACTATGGGTTGTTTGGCCTCCGTCAAGGTCATAGGACGTTAGGGGCAAAATATTATCGGGAATTTCAAGTGTTGAAATTTGCAATGAGATTGCATACCTTCTATGAGATAGTTGGATCCCGATACCCGCTGTGAGTAATTGTTACTCCTGGGAGAGTTTTATACATTACAATTAGCCGATCAAGTAGGTGTCTAGAAAGGTGTTAACGGGGTTACGCCCCTGGGAAAACGAGGTTTACTTTAATTAGGTTCGTGCGAAAGCACGGGGGACCTCCCTCAAAGTACCGACACTGGCCTGGCTGATAGATTGGCGAACTTGTAGCGTGTAATTAATCCCGGCTAGTCTTTCCTTTTAGGGTTTGAAGGAAGATTTGACTAAAACAGTGGGAGACATCCTGATTAGATATATTAGATAACCAATCTAATCTTGCAAGAGCATACGCTGAGTGTTTTCTTCTCTCTCTCTCTAGGTAACGACCATATCACGCCTTAATCAAGATAATAAAACGGAAATATTGACCGAACCCGCTTGTTATACTGAGCTGGGGAACGTTGGTCCCGCTCCAACTTATAATTGTTATAAGACAGAGCAGGAAATTGGGGAATACCAGATTTCCTGTGCCGCCCAAACGAAGAAAGTGCATGCTGATGCATCATCTTCGGGTGTGTTCATTACAGAGAACTGTTTCTCAGTATCCTTTACGTCCTGGGTATGTGATACCGGATCAGGATCCCGTATATGTAATCTGTTACATGGGCTACAGATAGGTAGAGAACTGAGAACGGGTAATAAGTTTCATGAGACAGAAAACGGTACAAGTGTTGCAGCCAAGTCTGTTGGTCACTATCACCCTGTATTGCCAGAATACATTAATTCTGAACAAATGTTATTAGATACCGAACCTGATATACAAAATCATATCAGTCTCTTTATTAGTAAAGAAAGGATATAATTTTGTATTGTTGGATAATGTTTTGAACATTTCCTATATCAAGAGTTGATCGGTTCAGGCACGTTATCTAAAAGCATTGACGTTCTAAATCAAACTACAGTTCTTAGTGTACGGAACACACACAAGAGGAAGAGTTCAGAAATGAATGAATCCTTCTTGAGGTATTGTAGACTAGGTCATATCAATGCGACCCGACTGGCTGAAGTTACATATAGATGCATATTTAAATTAGTTTGAATTTACATCTTGTGAAACTTGCCTGTCATGTCACAAAGATAAGATGACCACAGCTCTGTTTATTGGAAACAGAAAAAGAGTTAGTGAACTCTTGGGATTGATACATGCTGATGTATGAAAGTCCCCTGTCTACACATGCCAAGACCGGTTCTTTGTACTTCATTACATTCTCTGATGATCTCTCAAGATTCAGACATATGTTTCTGTTGAAACACAGGTCCGAACCTTTTGAGATATTCACAGAATATAAATTAGAAGTAGAGAACCAAAATACGGGTAAAAGTATTATGTCTTTTGATAAGATCAAGGAGAAGAATACTTGAGCACGGAATTCCTGGACTATTCTAAAGGAGAATGAGATTCTCTCTCAGCATTACTCCTTCGAATACACCACAGCACGTCGGTGTATCGGGGCGGAGCAATAGCGCCCTATGTGATATGGTGTGCTCTATGATGAGTACTACTGAGTTTCCTATTTCCTTTAGGGAGTTATGCACTTGTGAAGCTGCATACCTATTGAATAGGGTTCAAATCAAATCAGTTGCCTACCACTTCATATGTGATATGGAAAGGGAAGAGCCCATATCTTAAGCTTGTTAAGATTTGGGGTTGTCCGGCCTTTGTCTAAAAGCAAAATCCGGACAAGCTCGAGGCAAGGACTGTTATATACAACTGGAAAGGTTCCAGCTATACAAACTGCAGCTGATGATTTGGTAGAACCAAAGGATTCAATAGTTTCCAACGAACCTCAGCCTCTCCGCCGATCTAGTAGGGTTCCTCACCCACCTGAGAGATACTTCGGTTTCTCTATGACAGTGGGAGAAAGGATTGCATCATGAGATGATGACCCAACTAGTTTCGAGCTGGCCATCAGGAGTGGGACTCTGTAAGAATGGCTGGATGCTTATCGATCTGAGATGGAATCCTTATACACCAACAAAGTATGGACTTTGGTTGCCTTATCTGAAGGGTTAAATCCCCATCAGGAGCAAGTATATCTTGAGAAGATTACTTGGTGTACATGGAAAAGTTGAGACTTTCAAAGCTAGACTTGTTAAAGGTTTGCATCATAGACCAGGTATGGATTATGTTGAAACCTTTTCTAAGGATCTATGCTTAAGTCCATCCAGATCCTACTTGCCACGGCTACATACCATGAGTACGATATCTGGTGGTTGGGTGTCATGACTGCTTTTCTAAATGATGTTTTAGAAAAGAGCGTCTATAAGTACAGAGCCAGAGGGCTTCGTAGACAGTGGGAGCAGCGGAAACGTGTGCAAGATGTTTTATATGATAAAACAGGCATCGCGGAGTAAGAACATCTGTTTTGATGTGGTAGTCAAAGAGTTTGACTTCATCAAAATGGTAGATGAACCTTTTATATACAAAAGGGTAGTATGGAGTATGGTGGTGATCCTCGTAGAGTACGTGGATGACATACTCTTGATAGGGAAGAAGTTTCCTATGCTACGCTCGGTCAATCTTCGCTTATCACAAGGATTCTCCATATAGGATCAAAGTGATACCTCCTAAATCCTGGGTTTTTGGATCTATGAGATAAATCTAATTGGATGTTAGGATTCTCACTAGTTGTAGTGAGATGGTATCAATCGATCCTGGGGAGAATCACTGGAAAGGTTCCAGGCTGATAAGGACGACTGAATGTCAGTCGCAGGCAATGTCTTTACCCTCAGAGGAGGGGCGGTATGTTGGAAGAGTTCCAAGCTAGATACCGTGATATACTAGACGATTAAAGGCAAGATACATCGTTACCAAGGATGCTACCAAAGAGATAGTCTGGATATATATATAAGTTCATAAGATGAACTTCGTTCCTACCATTGTGTGACAATGGAGTTATGGTTTTAGCCAAGGAACTACCATCCCATCAGAAATCCAGATATAATTCTTAGGCAGTATCACCTGATCATGGAGATGGTTGATCTCCAGAGAGATCGAGGTTAGGAGAGTAGACACAGAAGACAACAGCGCGGATCCACTCACAAAGGCCTTTTTCCCAGTAGAGACTTTTATGGGATGGTTGAGTATGAGATACTTCAACCGCAGCTAATTGTTGGGTATGCGATACCATAACAGATGGCCCTAGTGCAAGTGGGAGATTGTTAGTTATATGTATGCCCTAGAGGCCATTACTGTACATACGATGTATATTGTAGTGGATGCTAGGACATATATAGGGAGGACTTTCTTGCTCGACATGATAGTATGCTATCTGGTTGTACTTTATCTTAACATGTACTCTGATTGTCTCTATGTTACATGTTGATAAAGACCTTAGGATATGTACTCGACTACTGGGACTATGATGAGATCATACTAGTGGGGCCACGGTAGTCGACGAGTACATCCTATAACTGTTCCTAGTCGAGGGTGTATCGAGACAGGGCATCGATGCACCAGAGTAGACTAGCGTATACGCATCTTGACCCATATGATAGGCGATGGATGATCCCATATCCATCGGTGTTTGACATCAAGGATGGTGTACGGGTGCTCAGTGGAGACTGGGTACACTGGACGGACTCGCCGAGAACTCCCAGATGGTATTATACCATACGTCAGATGGCAGTTCTCCGGTGACACTGGTACAGAGTAGTCTGTTGACCCGAGATCGTCATAGAGTCTTGTGTGGTTCCCACTGTGCTTTGATTCCCATCATACCACGTCCAAGAGGGCGTGCAAAAAGGTGGCTTTTGGGTACAGTCCCGAATCACATGGAGGCAATGAGCGATAGGAGGGGATTCGTCTCTCCCGGTATAGGGAGTTGATGTTGTGCTGTGTTCGATTGGCTATAACCGGAAATCCCTGGCCAGGGTTGCTGAGATTTACTGATAAGTGTTATCAGTAGTTTCTCGAACTGTTATAGACCTCATATCGACACGACTTATCAAGCTACTGGGGTCTGACGTTTACCACCCCTAGGCGAGATATGCAACATATCAGACGATGAGACCGGACTGTACGGGAGTGTTACTGTTTGGATTCACAGGAGAATGTACAGGCTTGCTTGTTGATCTTCTGAGCGCTCAATACCTGGGTAGCTGTTACGTTTAGCTGACCGCTTGCAGCTTGTGGGTGTTTGATATGATCATCAGCTACTGCCGGCGTATTGACGATTCTTTAGAGTCCTACACAGAGGTTTCTTGACTCAGGCAAAACGGAGTAGGAGCACATATGTGATATGTGCGGGACCGAGGATAATGCGATATGTGATACCGTATTCTATTCTCGCGATATTTGATATCAGCCGGGTCATCGGATCAAGTGTTGATTCGATGAATCGGTACGGATAAATATTAGTCGGTTATATGCGATATAGCCGGATTGTCGGATCAAGTGTTGATTCGATAATTTAATGTATAATAATATATATGATATATTAAATTACATTAACTAATATTTGCTCACTAAAAGATTCTTTTTCTCACTCGGGTAATACATTGATATACATGCGATATATGTTAATTGTATTATTTTATTTGGTTACGATAAATATTATATATGTGATATATAATATTGTAACATGATATGATAACTAATGCAACTTGTTTAGTGGAGTTTAAACATGATTAGGGTTTGGATTAGGGTTAAGCTTTCTAGATGTTTCTAGAAGGTTTTCTTTTTGTCATGATAAAGATATTTACAAGTGACTCATGCTTTAACCTAACCCAAACCCTAACCCTAGTCAATTCTCTACAATGGTTAAGTTAACCATGGTTGCATTATTCTTCATATTAATCCTTTCTTATTCATCACAAAAGGAAATGGATCACTATTCTTCTTCTTCCTTCATTCTTTCATGAAAAAGCTTGCTAGATTTTTCCAAAGTGATGAATAAATATGAGAAAAAGATAAATAAAGAGAGCAAAAATCCTACTTCATCATCCTCATCTTCCCTTGCCATTTAGATGAGGTGTTCACATCATTTCATGAGTGTTAGCTTGTGTTAAAGAAACTTCAAGGTAGATCATCTTAGTATCGAAGATCGGAAGCAAAGGTTGCGTCTTTCTCTTCGTGGAACCTCTCGAGAGTCCGGATCCCGATGATCGCAGCGAAGGGACCACAACACGGAGCATATGAAGTGAAGGACCGGATCTACAAAGGTTGTAATCCCTCTCACTTAGTGTTAAAGTGTTTAGCATGCTTGTTTTCGCCTAATCTCTAGTTTAAAGTTCCGTTTTCGGGTTGTTCGGCACGGCTAAATTTTTAATCGGGCATGGTTGATGCCTCGTAGACCCTTGTGCGCGTGCCTAGCAACCCTACACTATAGCTTTAGCGAAGGAACCCAGGTCCCATCAGAAATCCAGACACATCTTAAGGCGGTATCACCTGATCAGGGAGATCGTGGATCGCCAGGAGATCGAGGTTCGGAGGGTTGCATCAGAAGATAACACTGCAGATCCATTCACGAAGGCTTTACCCCAGACTCAGTTCGAGTGGCTGATCGAAATGATAGGTCTTCGATACGCCAGTACATGGCCTTAGTGAAAATGGGAGATTGTTAGTGTATATGCCCTAGAGGCCATTACTGTATCATACTAGTTTGTATATTACTTGATGGAAACTTGGGATATTCACAGTTGTATAGACAATCTTGCTCGAAATGGTAGTATGCTACTTGGTTTGTTTCTACTTTAATGTGTGCATGTGATTCTTTTAGCATATCGCCTATACACATTAGTGGAGCCTTTAGGATCTTTGCTTGATTACCAGCGTTGTGATGGCAGTCACACTAGTGGGGGCTGGGTAATCTACAAGCACATCCTTATACAGGTCCCTAGTCGTAGGATTATCGAGACGGGGCATCGATACTCCGGAGTAGACTAGCGTATGCGCTTCTCATCCCAGCGGGGGAGACGTTCTGTCCTGCAGCCGTCAGTACGTCGTACTTGAGATAGTATGCGGGTGCTCGTCAGGTTACGAGTACACTGGACAGGACTCGTCGGGAACTGTTGGTTGGTACTATACCTATCGTCAGTTATCAGTTCCTAGGTGACATGAGTACAGGTTAGTCCGCTGACTTGACACTGTCACTTCGCCTCGAGTGTGTTCCCACTGTACTTTGATTACTACCCTACCACGGCTCAAAGGAGTCGTGCAAACAGGTAGTAGTTAGGTGCAGTCCCGAAGCACTTGGAGACAGTGACGGTTAGACAAGATTCGTCTCTTCCGGTATCGGGAGTTGATATCGCGTTGTGTCAAGGAGAGCCATTACACATAGTCGTCCCTGGCCAGGGCAAGCGAGATATACTGGCAGGTTTCCAGTGTTATCTCAGGGTATTCTAGGCTACACTCCGACACGACTTGTACCGCTATTAGGGGACTGACGTTTACCGCCTCCTAGGCCCGCCATGCGATATTCTCAGACGAATAGACCGGACTGTACGGAGACTGTCACATTCAGGCTCAGTAGGAGTTCGGATGAGTTCACCTCGTCAGTCTTCTTATCGACATCTACCTGGGGACCGTTACGTACAGCTAGTGCCGCTTGCGGTCCGTGGTTAAACCCACTGCCAGCGTAGTGTCGAGTCTTTAGAGTCACACACAGAGAGCTATTCGCCTTTGGGCAAAAAGAGTAGAGGTCGCATGGTTTTGCAACAGGGTTCGGTCACATCCGCGCACTTGTGCACGTTTGGTGTCCGGGCAGTTATTAATAGAGGGCTTTGGTTTAAACCAGATCCTAGTATACGTTTTATGATTGGTTTTATCTCGTTTTTATTCGTGTTCATCGGAACACGGATGCGGATGTGTATGCACGGTTGACAGAGACAGAGGCAGAGGATTCTCATTAGGGTTGTTGACTGTTGACTTTTTCTAAACCCTAATGAGAATAAAAAATATGATTAATAATAATATTAATTAAGTATTATTGTGCCATGGTTGGGTTGAAAGTTTGACTTTGTTGACTTGTTGACTTTGTTGACCGGTCGACAAGCTTGGACTTGTTGACCATCATCATTGCAATGGCTATCATTTCATGGCTATGACTTTTGCTTGCTTGTTTGTTTACAAATTGCATTAAATGCATGAAATGATATTGCCATTGAAATGAACCATCACAAAATACTCAATTACTATTATTATCATGATTATTTTTTTTTTTGAGAGCATGGTTGCAAAGGTCTTCATTCATTCTATTATTCTCACTCTCTCTCATCAAAGCTCTCCCTCTTCCTCTTGCTCATGGTTCTCTTGTCTCATGAGTTGAGAAGCAAGAACCATTGAGATAAAAAAAAACCCTAAAACACTTCTCTACTCATCCTAAAGTTCAAGGTCTAGCAAGCCAAGGATTTTAGTTTCCTCTAGATTGAGGTTGGAGCCAAAGGTAGAAGCTTTCGGGTGGATCCATCTTCGGCACAAGGAGACGATGAGGTGAGGCCGATCCGACCACTACAAGGAGTCGAAGAGAAGGAGTTCAAAATTAGGTATAACCCTCTTACCGAGTAGGTAAAGCTTGTAGTTGTTGCTAGTGTGTTGTTTAGCAAAGATCGGGTTTCTATTCCATGTTATCCTAAACCCTAAAAATCGTTTTTCACCGTTTCCGCAACCCCGAAAGAACCGAGACGGGTAACGTGGACTTACAGTTTGTAAAGTAGCTTGTAGGATCCGATTGAGTTAATAGCTAATGATGAATCTAATAATTCCTGATCTTATCTATTGAATATTTGTAGCTAGATTGATGATTATGATTGAAGATTAGGGATCAATTGAAGAAACTAGGGTTTCTCCTTCACTATCCCTTGTCTTTTCAATCATAATCATTCGGATCTAGCCTCTAGCAAAGAAAATCATCGATAGTTTGATCCCTAATTTGCAACGAAATAATCAAGATGTTATTTCGCTCCAAATTAGGTCATCAACGATTCATTTTACTAAGGTTCACAAATCTCATAAGAATTAAGAATTAGTAAAAAGATTTGATCATCACTAGATCTATCAATTCTCTCGGATCCTCCACAAGCGGAGAATTTACTCACGCATCATCATAAAACAATCAAGAACGAAGAATATCATAATGCGAGAATGAATAGAAAGCGAGAATAAAGATTCTCACCTTTATTTAGATCTTCTTCAAATTACACCTCTCACTCAAGTTTACAAGACTAGCTCTAACTCACTCATTTGAGACGGAATTTGGCGTCGATCTTTGCGTGGCTCGATCGTCGTGAGTCATGGATCGTCGTGGATCTCTTGCTCGGATGATGAACGGCGTTGCAAATAGAGTATCTTCGGTCTTCACTCGGTCTTTCTCTTAATAGATCTTGAGTTAGTTCAAACTTTGTCACTCTAATTTTGTATTGATTGTTGAACCCCAATTCTTCAACAACCCCAACAACTAGGTTTAGCTCCCCTTTTATAAAAATTCAAATAAAACTTCCCTCCAAAGCTAGGTTGTTAGAGAGAGTCTGTAACGTTTTAGAAATCGTTATGCGAATTTTTCCGTTTTAGGACAAAATAGTCGGTATTTTCGATTTAAACCCGATTTCGATCAAACGTCTGTATAAACTTGCCGGCACCTAATTTAGCTAAAATAAAGCTAGTGCGCGAACTTTGGGGATATATGGGAAGTTTTGGTTCAGATAGAATTTTTCCCAAATAAAATATTATTTTAAACGGTAAATTATACACGTAAATCAGGGAAATTTCTTCTAAATGAGAATCAATGGAAATCATCACTACAATTATTTTGAAAGCTTCTCTTCAAAATATCTAGATTTTTTAGTGCAAAGGATTTAAATTTAAAAAAAGAAAAGAAAAGAAAAGAAAATGAAAGGTGGCAAAAGTGCATTAAATGAAGTATTTATTGTATTTTTGCTAGAAACTTCTCCATTTTTCTTACAAAAACACCCCCCCCTCACCTTGGCCGAGCTCTCTTCCCCCATTTCTGCCCCAAATTTTTCCAAGCTCATTTCTTCATTTTCCAAGATCAATCACTCATCAAAAATCCCAAAAAAAATCCGAAAATTCCTAAATAAAAATTAAACCATCAATTCCTTTTACTAAACTTGCTTGTTGTTCATGAAAAATTGGATTTTTTGGAGGCTAAGTTGCTGGAATCTTGTGCTTGAAATTGTTCTTGAAGAGGTATAAACTCTTACCGTAATCCTTAATTAATTGTTTAAATCTTAATCTACCTATTTAAGTTAGCTAATTATATGTTTAATATAGCTTTTAAATCATGATAAATTCATATTCATAATGTTAATTGAAGTGTTAGTTTGTGATTAGGAAAAGCTTAACCTAGTAGAAAATGATAATTATTGTTAATTACTACTTTATTTAATTAAGAATTTTGCTTACTAGGTTTTTGCTAAAACTTAATTAGCAAGTGTTAAAAATAAGGAAATGGTTTGGATAGCTTAGTTAAGCTATTATAAGATCTTTGAAATCGCTAGAAATGTGTTAGCTTGATTCTAGTGCGAAATATTGCGATAAGTTTTTTACTAGGTTTCGGGGTTTTTCCGACGTGGTTTCAATTGGTCTTTGCGAAGTTATATCTATTATATTCCTCGTATTTAATTGTGTTGTGTTGCGCGATCGGGACGATCGGAGTCTAGATTTGGTGTTTCGTAGTTTAGCGACCCTAGTTAGGATTTTTGACCAATGTCGTGCGCGTTAGACGCGCTAAGTGCGCAGTGTAATTTTCTAGGCGTTTTCATTGCGTTTCGTTGTCTTTTCGTCGATGTAGGATATTTAGCTTATGTGATGTGTTTGTGAAATTTTACATTCGCAAGTGGGGACTTCGGACGCTGCGAACAAGGGCAAGCAGGTGGTCGGATTTTCATAGCTCGAGACCATCGGTGAGTAGATTTAACATCTACGGGGAAATCGCCCGTATGGCGTTATGCGTCGGGGCTGACATGATATGATAGCTGCATGTTAGTGCATATTAGTTGATTTCATATGAACGTCATTGCATAGTATTACCTGTTGTACTTTGACTTGTACCTTTTAGACATAACACATTACTGACGGTTCTTGTTGTACGAGCACTGATTTGTATACTACACCCACACCGTCGGTAATTGCCATGACACACACAACCTACATACATACATGATATTGTATTGGACAGGGATAGTTGAGATTAGGACTCTTATTCCATTTCACATACCTTGCTATAGCTACTTGTACATCATGCATACATACTGACATGTACACCCACATATCTTGCTAAAGTTGCATACACCCTAAGTGGTATTGTATTGACATGTGATATTGAGACGTAGGTTATTGTGCTATTGCGCTATGAGATGCATCATGCATACTTGCTTACATATAGATACTTAAACCTTGCTACAATTACATGTACACCTCATATGATGCTGCACTTGTTTTCGGAGGATTTGGGAACCGCGTGATATATTTTAAAGCTGGATTCATTTAAAAGAGCGGCTTTCCCTTAATATGCTTATCTGGTTGCTTTATGTTGCATATATTAGTTTTCATGGATTTACCCATTGAGATATGGATTTCATGTGATTTATGGATTTGAGAACTGTGGGGGTATTTCAAGAAAACTATGTATTGTTTGAAAACCCAGTTTCTCTTGATATGATATTTCAGTGCGTCCACCATGTGATTTCTCGGTTCTGAGATTTGGCTTGTGATACCCGATTCGAGGAGCGGGAGGCACCGTCTGCGGGTACATGGTGAACCCGGTATGGTACCCCGGGACGAGTGGTGATTTCGTGGTGTAGACGATAAGCCTGACAGAGGGACCACTACCTACCGGTGATTGTAATTGGACTCGGCAGTTATCGTGGGGATACCGACCAGAGTGATGTACAACATATCGTCAGGGCCAGTCGTGGTGACAGCGCCTGAGTTATGAGGATTTTACATGTCGATGCTAGACATGGGTTTCATGAGGTTTCGAGTGTTGGTGTTTGACACTCAGGTTTTCCATGATTTTTACGTATCGTCGGTGGACATACGTGGTTGATATCCTCATACTTATATATATATACATACAGGTTTATGTTTTCATGATGTTTTGAGTGTCGATGTTTGACACTCAGGTTCCATGAGACTTACAGGATGTGAGGGCCGATCTGAGGATGCGGTGCCTGAGGACGTTGGGATTTGATGTGTCAGTGAGGGACAATGGGGATTTTTCCATGCTGATGATTTTGCATGTGCTTTTATATTATATCATCCCACACTCAGGATTATGTTTATATGCATTGCTTCATGTAGTTGTAGTACCCTGATGATGTACCTTTGCATGATTGTTGCATATCCATATTGCCATACTTATGCTATCAGATTACTTGTGCTAGATTTATCCCTATTCGTGCATACTTGCGATTACGGTATGATGTTAATTACTATTCACGAGTTGGAAAATCACCCCCTTTGTGCCATGGTATTTTCCAGGACTTACCCTCAGAATAGTCGCGGCAGGGTGTCCTATCATCTCTATTTTTGCGGATACCGCTACGGCTAGCTGTGAGGCCTTTGCTTTTAGGTGGGTTTGCGGTTATCCGTTTGTACATTTTATATATTTTTGTTGGATCTAGTATTCTCCATCTACCACTTCTTGTATTTGACTTAGAGACGAGTGTGAGGATTCGGTGTTGTATTATTATTTTGGTGACTTTGGGTGTCGTGCTCGTGGGAGCCGGTCTTGTTGTAAAGTCTTTACTTCTTTATGCAGTTTTCTTTTATATTTCTTAGCTTCGGCATCGTATATATGCTTGTGGTGGTTGTCTCCGCCGTTGGGCGTGATTTGCTCCCGTTTGGGATGCATTTTATATTATCTATGTTGTACCCATTTTCGGGGCTAGTTTTTACAAAAGAGGTGCTGCCGAAATTTTCAAGAAAGAAAACTAAAGTTAAAGATTTTACTTAATATTTTCCGAATGTTTCAAACTATGTTTTTCTCCATTTATCCCTTTTGGGGTGGTTTAGATTTCTGGGTTTCGGCTTACTTAAATTACGTACACCTGTAGACGTTACGTGGTTTAATGGCCGGTCATGTGCCTAATTTTAGGTCATGACAGAGTCTTCTAGAATGATGTTGTTAGAGGGAATATTCTAGAGGAGAGTTGTTACAAGGAATATTCTAGAGTGAGTTTGTTATGCAGAGCCTTCGGGAGGAAGTCACATGGTCTTTGAGAGTCTTCTAGAAGCCAGGGTTGTTAGATGAAGCTTCAGGATAATTTTGAGTCGATGACGTGTCTAATGAGCCGCGGGTCCGCGGCGGATTGGCCAACTTGGCCACGGATCCGCGGCCAAGTTAAGAGATCGCTGCATGAAACTTCTTTGGTCTTCTTCTGATAATTTTGGGGTCTTCTTCTGATACCTGGAATATTTTTATTCTTTCCTGTTTACTGCCAGATTCTCGTTCTTTGACCTGATGTATTTTTATCGGCACTTTTAACAGTTCCGGCTCTTTTACCTGTTGAATTTCCTGCACACAATCTCGAGACAAGTGTTGATATACAAAGACGATGCGTGTAGTAATAAACACTTAATTTCCCTTTAGAATGTCGATTATAACTATAACACAGGTTATTTGGTATTTTCCAGATGCATTCGTAATCTGTGTTATAATTACAATGAACACTTATATATGAATGATAAGAGTAGGAAAATTAACGTGTTGAGAATGCACTATTTTCGACCGATCAAGTCGCGCGCTTGTATTATTATGGTTCTTCTCTAGTTTTCTTGAGGATGTTGGTTTTCTTCCTGTGTTTTGATCCTCGCCCTTCGGTGTTGTATATTATATTGCTTGAGTGGTTGTTTCCGCCAATTGGTGAAGAGCTAGCTCCCATTTGGGGATTCCTTTATTCATTACTTATGTATATTCCTGTTTATACCCGTTTGGGGCTTGTTTTTACAAAGGAAACTCTGCCAAAATTTTTGGGAAAGACTTGATGCTTTTTAAAAATGCTTACTATGACTTTCAAGTGAATTTATATGTTAACTTTTAAATAAGTTTTCCTTCTCACTCTTTTCTAAAAATGGTTTAGATTTTTGGGCTTTGGCTTACTTAGATTACGTTACGCCTATATATGTTTCATAATTTAAGTGCCAGTCACGTTCCGTACCTTCGGGTCGTGACAAAGTTAGTATCAAAGCACTAGGTTTAACCTTGGATCGAGTCTAGGTTTGACTATGTGGAGTCTAGGGCGTATATATATATTCGGAACCTAGACTTGACCTTACGGAACTTAGACTTGGGCGAGGGGGTATTAGACCCGAACTTTCGCCGTGTAGGTTGACCTTGGTTGATGGAGTAGATGAATTAAGTAAAGTGACGTACCGTGTGTATGTTCCGCGGCATACTTACGATACGCTACTCCGCTTAAAGAAGCCTTAGGATGTACATTTCTTTACACCGTATTCTATTCGTTCCTTTGAACTATCCTCATTGATGTCGGATGGTGGTTTCTGTTACCACGGTTACACGGACAGAGAGTGCTGCGGCTAGAGTTGTGGTCAGCATGAGCTCGTCTCGGACGAGGACTGACCAGGGTGTAATTCTGGTGACACGATTGCATAGATAAATCGTTTTATGGTGTTTTTCGTGACACGAGCGTTTTGATGGATTGTTTTTACTAACGTTCAGGTCAGCACCAGAGGATTGGGCCACTGCTAAAGGCCGGCTAGAATGTGATGATCGTTAATGTATCGTCTATTCTTGAGAATTGATGCATTGTTTACCATGCAGACGAATGAGCCAGTTATTGCTGTGACTGACAAGATATCGCCCCAGATGTTTGAAGCTATTGCAGCACGAGTTTGTACTTAGGGATATGATAGAAGATCGCTAGTCACCCATGGATGAATGACTAGGACATGTGGTTTGTTTGCATACCCCGATGCGAGGTCATCAAATTGATTAATTTCAGCTAGAGAAGACTTCACACAGGCACGTCGAGAGTCGATAGAAAACGGACGAATGAAGAGTATTCCTCCGACGATTTGGAAGAGTTTCCGAGGGCGTAGTTGGTCAGATACCTACCACAAGATATTAGGCTGTCAAGTTCGTAGTTTCAGAAGGGAGACTCTAGATATGAGTATAACCGTTTGTAGCGCAATCCATACAGCTACGAAGAGACGAGTCCGAATCAGTCCACATTAGAGAAAAGTGGAGTAAGAGATTCGTACGAGATTTTGACGAGATGACGTTCTACTCCGTTGACATCAGAGATGTGATACGCATGCAGAGGCGTTGAATATGGATATACCATTTAGAAGAAGTCTTGATAAGTATGCAGCTGTTCCGGAACAAGAAATGGATTTAGTAAAGGGTGATAACTTTCGGGCAGTTCGGCAGAAACAAGATTGGGAGAGACCCCGACAGAATCTTTCTGGAATACTACACGAGAAGACTTGGACCCAGGATTAGTCGTATCACGCACACCCAGTAGGCCAGAGTTCGGCATCATCGACGAGACATGTTATGAGTGACCATGATAGTTGGCCAGAGATCTTTAGAGGATGTGCCAGAACGGAAACTGTTTCCTTCATCATTTCCATATTGGGCCGTTGAGCCGAGGAGTTATGTAACTAGCAATATGCAGTGAGAGACAAGAGCCTTAAGGCATAAGGCGCCAGACCATGAACAAGAGGCAAGTAGATATCTTGCTCTGCTAGTTTTGGATGCACCGACACCTTCTCGACTTTGAAGGAAGGACATATCGACGATAGTGTTTACGATTTGCGATTTGGTGATTCGAATATCACATGGCCGTCATTTTGGATTTCGGTATTTTGGGCGATTTATTTGCATGATTGAGTTTTCGTGCACCACAATTGCACTCGATTTCGATTTGATGTCATTCGAGATGTTTGATTTTGATTTCATGCGTATGGTATGTATGTAATTTGACTTGTGCCTTCGGTGTAGTTTTCATGCACTTTTAGTACTTTCATTCGATTTTGTGCACGTTGATGCACGTGGTTATGGGATTATATACCACGGTATACCTGATTTGGATTGAGATATGTTGTATACCACCAATTTCGATTGTGATATTCGATATTTGTTTTCGTGCACCCTGTGCACTTTATTTGGATTCTTGCGCATACTTGGCACGCTTGATGCAATTTTGGTGCACCCCAGATGCACTAAATCGGGATTCTTCGTGCATATCAGATGCACCTGATATGGTTGTCAGGCAGACCCGTTGCCTTTGACAAGTGTTTCGTGTACACCCGTTGCACTTAGATTTTGTTTCTGTGTACATGTATGGCACATTCATTGATTTCGATTTCTGTGCGCACCAGACGCACGTAGCATTATTACATATACTATTGAGTTTGATTTCCTTTGAGCAGTACGTTTTTATGATATTTACTATTTGGTTTAGTAGCCGAGAAGGACTGTTCTGAGAACAGTACCTAGGTGTTTTTGCATGCATCGATAGTTACCGAAGAGATTTCCAAAAAGGAGCTACAGTCTCAATATTTTTCCTATGTGTCCGAGATGACGCGAAACATTTTACAAAGGAAACCCTTCTAAATCATTTTCAAAACGGCAGGACGTGTATGTTAAAAAAAGGATATATATATAGTTATTTTCTTACAATAAACGTCCGCTACTTGTGCCGTGATACGCGCATGGCGCAGCGACTTGAAAAAGGTTTGGCATGCATTTCTTTTCAAATGTTTTAACGAGTTTACACTAATGCATACTATGTACATGTTATAGTTTTGATGTATATCATGTTGGTTTTCATATTGGATTTTGACATTTGTATCTTCACCATGACTCCGATGATTGCGTGATACTTGACTGAGTTTTGATTTTGAGTTATATACTCATTTTTCATGCGCATGCATTGCGCTAAGATGTGTTTTAAGTATCTATGATGTCGGAGCCCCGACGACTTGATTGCTTCGCTGAAATGTTTTAGTATTTGGGGGAGTTTTAATTTAAATTCGGGGACCGAATTTATTTAAGTGGGGAAGACTGTAACATTTCAGAAAAATAAAATATTATTTTTGAGAAGTTAAATAATTAAAATAATAAATATTATGAATATATTAATGTGTGGAGATTAGTTTTAATATTATGGTATGATCATATACCGATAGATTGGAAAAATATTGGAAAATTACATTTGAATGTTGATTTTGAAAGAATATTATATGATTTAGACACTTTATAAATTTTATACAATTAATTATATACAAGTTTATGCCTAAGCTTGATTAATATCTTCTAATTATGCATTAAACTTAGTTAGGCATATGACATACACCATGTCATGTTTCAAAACACATTTTTTATCATTCTATGAACCATAACATCTTTGTTTTTCTTTTTATGTATATGGGTTTTTGGTTTTATTTGAAAAAAAGAAAAAAGAAAAGAATAAATAAATAGGAAGATATTTTGTGACATGGAGGTATGGGCTTGGGCAATGAGAGAGAGAGAGGGTGAGGGGTCCTTTGACCATGGCTCATTTTCTTCACTTCATCCTCATCATTCTTCTTCTCCTTCTCTCTCTCCATGGCTGCCCTCTCCCTCCACCTCCTGTACCTCCTCACTACACCCCTAAATCCACATCAAAACCTTGCATTCCCTTCATTAAATTTGTGCACAAGCTCACTACAAGCATGGTGGACTAAGAAAATTAGGATTTTGAGCACTTGGCGCAACTCAAGAATTTTCTTGAGTTGCTAAATGTGGTATTTCTTTCACCATTATAATAGTAATTCATTTCCTTTAGCATCTATTTTAGTTTAGAAGTGATTAAGTGAGGTTTAGTGATCTTGGAAACTTCCAAGATGAGCTTGTAGGGGATTGTGGAGTTGTTAATGTGTAATTGAGTATAATTAGTGACCCCAAGCTTGTTAGTGCTATTCTGGATCAACACTTAGCATAGGAAACCCACAACTGGTGTATAGATATTTCAAATGTCTGTTTATTTCAAATTTGTGGACTACAGGAAATCTGGAATGACCTGGAACCTTTACAAGAAAAACTAGCAACCCTATTGACCTAGATTAGGCACTAGAAAACCACCCTGAGAATACGAACCCAAACCTAGCAACCAGGGCCGGCCAGGCCGGAATTTGGGATGATGTCGCCGGGAAAATTGTGGGTATTGGTGCTAAATTTGGGCTTGTGGCTCACTTACTTCATAGACTAACCCTCTGCATTGCTTATTTAGACTCATACTACAGGAAGCAAAATCTGGGACCAGTTTTCTAAGTTGCCGTTTTAGGTTTTGTGGGTTTTAATGACTTAAGTTCTGATATTGGTATTTTATCTCGATCGATTGGCGTTTGTACGTCGATGTCGAGGGTTATTTGTTCTTCTTGCATGCGTAGGCCGTAGGTTCTAATCTATGTGCGTCTCGTGTGCCGTATTGGGTTTTCTTGTATTTTGATTCTTGTTTTACGATATAACGTATTTGAATCTATAGGTACCCATGTGGACGTCATACGAAAGGGGAAGAGCATGGCAGCTTTGACTTCGGCAAGCAAGGATCAAGGTGGGTAGATGTATATCTACGGGGGAAGTCGGGTGGATGGCGTATAGCACCCCCGCAATTTCGTAGGGTAGGATGCTTTTATATATATATATATATATATATATATATACATACATACATACATACATACATATACATATGTGTTGTTGTGAGACGTGTATACTTAGTAAGAAAGTGCTTTTAGTTAGTTTCTTAGTCGCGAAACCCTAGAGTAAAGATTGACACACACACACACATGCACACACGTGATATGATTTTGGGTGTATATGTTTATATGTATATATATATATATATATATGTAGATGCGTTGGTGTGTGTGTGTGTAGACACACACACACACACACGGATGATAAGCCCAGTATATGATACTTGGAGATGGGCCGATATGATCGGGCATGATGCCGTGATATTTTGATATGTATTTGGGTCGTGATATGAGATACGACATGATATTTTAGCGGATCGTTGGGCGATGTGTTTCCATACACACGAGGATATATGTTTGATGATATTGGAATGTACTAAATTTTAGAACGGTACCCCTAATTCATGATTTTACAATAATGATACTATATGAATAATGAGGTATATGTGTGATATTTGACTCGTACCCCGATTTTGGGATGCCGTACGATAGATTTTACCGTACGAGGTATAGATATAATGATTGATCCGCACTCGTGACTCGAGGATGTCGTACTATGTATTTCACCGTACGTGACGTTATTGAGGCGTGATCGCCGACTACTGATATATCGACTCGGGCTTTAGGTGGTTTTCCTTACCCATTCGATTGGGCTCGAGTCATACTTATTTTCAAAACTAACGAATCGTGAGTATTTTTAAAGACAGGCCGAGTGATACTATGGATTTTTCCGAAAGACGTATCTTTTCTTAAAATACCCCGTAGCGCCTATTTTTTTTTTTCTAAAACCACGATTTGTGCTATTTCAAACACCAAAAACTGCATGACTCATATATAGAAAGGTATATTCTTCAATGTTGCGGTTACTGCATCATTTTCCGTATATTCATGTTGTTCTCATCGCATTGCAAGCTTATACCTGTGCTTTTTTTAGTTATTATGAACCCCTGTTGTCAGGATACCAGCACCATTACCGATGATGCGTATGCTCCACGTACACTCACTTGCCGGCTCACACACATCATCATCGGTAATTTCCATGTCACGTACACATTAGAAAACATTACTTCACTGGTATAATTTGCTAGCTGGTAGTTTCAACATAGTACTAGTACGCTTGCTTTCATATGCTAGTTTAGATATTGCATTTCTTATTTAGATACTTCATGCATTTATACATTCATCCGGTTATGCAATATCGTGGGGCTTTATGCCGGTATTCACTGTTCACTGACTCGTGATTTTGAGATTTCGGATCTTTCATGATATTTCTGGATTTGGGAAACCGCATGTGTACTATTATAAACTTATGACTATTTTAAAAGAGAAAGATGCGGTTTTTTTTGATATGATGAGTAGCGTCCACCATGATTTTTTTCTCGGTTCTGAGTTGGTTTTCGAGCCCCGATTCGAGGAGTGGAGGAACCGTCTGCAGTTACATGGTGGACACGGTGAGGTACCCCGGGGCGAGAGTGATTTTGTGGGGAGGACGATAAGCCTGGAAGGGGAGCACTACCTACCGGTGATTGTATAGAAACTCGACGGATATCCGGAGGATACCGTTCGGTGTTATGAGAGAGATGGATATGGGCCAATCCGGACTGACAGAGCCCGAGATTTGAGGATTATATGTCGCTGTTGGACACGGACTTCGTGATGTTTTGAGTGTCGATGCTGGGCACTCGGGTTTTATCATGATTGGTGTGTCGTTGCTGGGCACACGTTGGACGGTGCATTCTTACAGGTCACGCATCGATATATTATTATTCTTGACACATACACGAGTACTTTGATATCACACTTATGATATACTGTTACCTTTGTTGTAGTATTGAGAATTTTTATTGTATGACCTAGGAGAGAGTCATACATGCGATTTCATCTCGGTGATGTTTTCTACTCACGAATTGGCAACTCACCCCCATTGTGCCACGGTTTCTTGCAAGTTTGGTGGTACAGGTTTCGTTGCGGCTTGCTGGCACGCTGCTTCCTTCCGGGTGATTGCTTTGGTAGGTGGGTTCACTTGCATCGTGACCACCATTGTACTTTTATTTATTTCAGTTGTATCTAGTAAACTCCATCAACCAGACTTGTATAATTGATAGACTTAGAAGAGCAGTTGTATATTCTTTCGACCTTAGAGTCGCGCGCTTGTATTATTATGGTTCTTCTCTGGTTTTCTTGAGTATGTTGGTTTTCTTCCTGAGTTTTGATCCTCGCCCTTCGGCGTTGTATATTATATTGCTTGAGTGGTTGTTTCTGCCAATTGGCGAAGAGCTAGCTCCCGCTTGGGAATTCCTTTATTCATTGCTTATGTATATTCCTGTTTATACCCGTTTAGGGCCAGTTTTTACAAAGGAAACTCTGTCGAAATTTTTGGGAAAGACTTGATGCTTTTTTAAAATGCTTACTACGGCTTTCAAGTGAATTTATATATTAACTTTTAAATAAGTTTTCCTTCTCACTCTTTTCTAAAAATGGTTTAGATTTCTGGGCTTTCGCTTACTTAGATTACGTTACGCCTATAGACGTTTCGTAATTTAAGTGACAATCACGTTCCGTACTTCGGGTCGTCTCATGCAGTTATATGATCTCATCACAGAACATTGCAGCAGAAGTTAACATATGAAATATTGGATATACTAGGAGGTCCGTATTTTAAATTAAGCCAGTAAAAAACATGGATTCCACGGTCGTGATGAATAGCCAAACCCACATCCCTAGACCCCTACGAGAGCGGCAAGCAACCCTGCCAATTCTAGAGTTAGGAAACCCGGACTCGACTCCTCGAGATGGTCTCCCACTGGACTCTAGAACCCGGTTACTTGTGCATCCCACCTTGGGTCTATCCTAATGCGAAAAAGTAAATAATATACATCAATGGTGACATCATCCTCAACCCGGAAGTGTCCCAATACATACAAGTTTTTACATGAATGATAATGAAAAACTCTCATCTCACGCAAAAACCCCCGGCTATTCAAACACGACGATCCAATATAACATATCGCAACAACACATAACATCACATGTCATCAACGTAAGTAAATATGCGTATCCCAATTGTCGTTGACGTATAGCAACGAAACCGGCGATACACCATATATTATACTTACGGTCGCAGAAAATAAAGTGAAAACTACAACAATTGGAATCCGCAACATCTTTAGACATTATAAACCCGAAATATCTCATATTCCGAATTTCATGCCTCACCTTAATAACCCCGCATTTTAGTCTCAATAATGAAAACACTTTTCAATATCCAGTCGGGCAATTCAACAAGATTCCCGACCGTTGATCGAATGCTCATCGGAAACATTAGCAGACGGCCGCACCCCCAATGCCGTCGACAAAGTGCACTTAGGCGGAACACCGCGGCCGTGAGCACCCGAGCGGATGCTTTTGGCAACGGGGTTCTCCTACAGTCACTTCGTCAGGGCGATGGGGTGTAGCTATCTATTAGTGTTACCCGGCACGCGTTCACGTACTATACAAAATTGCGATGGAGTTTTGATCCAAATCAAAACCCCGTGGCAACCGATCAAAAGAGACTAAATTGCTAGATTTACAAAATTCAAACCAGTTTTCAGAAAACTAATTATTGTGGATTCCAAATATTGTATCACATATCACAGATAACTAGATGATATTAAAAATTTCGATCGAATCAACAAACACCCACATTTCCTAGAGAGCTAAACACTTGAGCATCAGAAAAAATACCCAAAACATGCCACAAGCACCTACGGACTTACACAAGAAGGGTCATTCTTGGCCTCACCAACGGCGCCGTGGAACCGCCGCAAACCTTAGGGTTTGGCCGTGATTCCATGGTCGAATAGTCGAGATAGGAGATCATTCTTCTTAAGGATCCATAGAAAACCCTGCATGATTTTTTGAACATTTTTAACTTGGAAAAAACCCACATTTGGAAAAATTTCCAGAGAGCATGGAAAATTGGGTTTTCGGAGTTCGATCGAACACTTTAAATTCGTCTAGGCCACTCCTAATGCTCTAGCTTAGCTATGATACCACTGCTGGGTTCGCTTAGCACTCCGACACGGTTTCGACAAGCATCAAGTATGCTAGTTTAAAATTTTAGGGTGTCGAGCGAGCCCGAACCAACGATCTAAGTAGAGAATTAGGGTTTAACTAAGCAAGTAAACAACTTTACTCTAAGTGAACAAGGAATACAACCTTTGTAGACCGGTCCTTCACTTCTAAAGCTCCGCATAGTAGTCCTTTAGCTCCAAGTAGTGGTCTCCCGGACTCTCGTTAGGCTCCACTAGGCGAAAGGAACGAGCTTGCTCAAAGATCTTCGAGCCCGAAGATGATCTACGTCGAAAAATGGCTAACTCAAGCTACCTATTCACTACTTGATGAACTAGTGAAGAAACAACCTATACTAAATGGCTAGTTTGGTATAGATTGGAGAAGTAGTAATTTTGCTCACTTTAGAATTGTTTTTCTCCTTTTCTTTTTCTTCATTCTTGAGAGCTAGAGAGCAATGAAGGAGATGAAGAAAAGATCTCTTGTGATCAAGTATGAACCATGGGTGAGAAAATATCTCATATAAACTCATATAGAGACTAAACCATGGCTAAAGATAATGGTTAGGTTAATAAATATCTTGAGTAAAACAAAATTAGTGGACTAAGTCAAGGTTTCCACATGCTTCTACAAGCATCATCAACCATGATAATTTCCACCTAATTTTGTTTTTCCCTTAATAATTAAATCCCCACATTATCTTAAGTATGGTATGAGTCTCATACATCCATGTCCAATGTATCATCAAGCATGACACAAATTAAATACATTAATATATATCACATATATATTTGTATGTATTTAGAGAAAACAATTTCTTAAGTGAGCTAATATTAGTTAATGTATATTAATATATCAAATATATAATCTTACATTAAATTATTAAATCAACACTTGATGTAATAACCCGGCTGTATCTGTAACGTTTCTGAAATCGTTATACGAATTTTTCCGTTTTAGGGTAAAATAGTCGGTATTTTCCGTTTTAACCGATTTTGATCAAACTTCCGTATAAACTTGTCGTCATCTAGTTTAGGTAAAATAAAGCTAGTGCGCGAGCTTTGGGGGTCAATGGAAAGTTTTGGTTCACATAGAATTTTTCCCTAATTAAATATTATTTTAATGTATTATTTATGCACTTAAGTAATGGAAATTACTTTTTTGTGTAGGTTAATTAGTTCTAATTGGGTTCATTGCTAATCTAATCACTAGAATTAGTTTAGAACCTTCTCTCCAAAATCTAGATATTTGTGACAAAAGAATTTATTTTTTTAAAGAAAAGAAATAGAAGAAAAGGTGGAAAATTTGCATTTATTAGCATTTAATGCTATTTCTTACTCGATTTTTCTACACAATTCTCACAAAACTTCCCCCCACCCTTCCCTTGGCCGAACCCTAGCCCCTCTTTTCTGCCCTCCTTCATTCCTTGCTCAATTCTTCACTCTTTTGCTCTCAAAAACTCATCAAAAATCCACAAATAATCCTTTAAACTCCAAATTAAATTCATACCCATTAATCCTTAAGCCTAATCTTACTTTGATCTTCAAGAAGAGGATTATTTTGGAGGGTTAATTTTGGTGATGTTGCTAAAATTGAGATCTTGTTTGTGAGGTATAAATCATAACCCTAATTTTTTAAATTGTTGCTTAATTCTTAAGCTTGCTTAATTAAGTGTTAATTATAGCTTTAAAGTTCATGTGTAATTAATTCATGTTATTTATTATGAAATCAAGTTAGGGTTTTGATGTGTTTATGTTGTTAAGCAAGATGTGTAGACTTGGAAAAGTTAAGTATATTGTGAAAATGATAATTGTTATTTTTCCTAATCGCCTTATTAAGCTCAATCGCAAACTAGGTTTTTCTAACTCATTTTTGGGAAAGATTAAAATTATGGATATGGTTTGGATAACTTAGTTATGCTTATTGGTGATAATTGCGATCGCTAGAATTGTTAAATTTCTAGACTTGTGCTAAATTGAGATAAAATGATATAACCGCTTACTAGCTTTTCGGTAAAATTTGACGTGGATTTTAAATGAAAATGGAGATGACGTAAATATTAATACCTACGATATTTATTGTGTTTGTAAATGCGTATTGGTATTATTGGGTTTTTAATGTGGCAGTTTTCATGTATAGCGACCCTATTTAGGGTTTCGGCTATGTTTACGATATTTAGATTCTTGGTTTTGAGTTTTGGATGTTGTACTTGGTCGTTGGATGTTTGTACGTCAACGACAAGTGTAGTTGATTGTTTTACATGTGTAGGCTATAGGTTCTAACCTATGAGCGCACCGCGTGCCGTTTTGGATTTCGGAATTTGATGTTAATAGCGTTGCGAAATCGTATTGATTGTAGGTACCTTCGCGTGGATTCCAAGACGACGAAACGCATCGACTACGGCTAAGCGAGGAGTTTAGCAGGTGAGTAGATTTATATCTACCGGGGAAGTCGGGTGGATGGCGTATAGCACCCCCGCAAATATTGGATTGAAAGATCTTTTGATTATTATATCCTGATAATGAGATGCGACTGATGTGATTGTAAGTTTTGCTAGATAATATGATAGAAGTGAACACTAGTGAACATATTGGTTTAGTAGAACATGAAATGATAGGTGAATCATGATAAGTACGATTTCGGAAAAGGAAAAGTGTGATGTTCTTTAATTGTGATGTGAGATATTAATGTGATGAACGAGTATACAATGTGATATGATTGTAGGGTTCCTAGGCACACAAATGAGGTCTCACAAGGCATCAACCATGCCCGTTTCAAACTTTACGGTACCGAGAAACCCTAGACTACGGATCGTTGGCTAGAAGTTTAGGCGACAAAAGCAACAAGTTAACAACTTAACTACAAGTGAACAGAAATACAACCTCTGTAGATCCGGTTCTCCACCTCCATAGCTCCGCGATGAAGTCCCCTCGCTGTAGAAATCGAATCTTGGACTCTAGTATCGGCTTCATCGGAGAATGGACGGGCTAGGTCATCGACTATACTGCCGAAGATGATCTACGTCGAGGCATCACAAGATCAAGCTCCACCTTCACCAAGCCATGAAAACTTGTGAAGGAAACACCCTATACTACTTGGCAAGAGGTAGAGGACGAAGAAATAGGAAGTGGGTTCACTTTAGCATTGGATTTCTCACTCATTTCATCAAGTCACCATTGATGAAGTCTAGGTTTTCTTCTTGAAGAAGAAGAAGAAGAAGAAGATGATAATGTTATGATAAGAATTTTTCAAAAAGAAAATAAAAACAATACTTATCATAATCCAACCATGGTCAAGTGTAGAGAATGAACTAGGGTTAAGTGGAATGGTTAGGGTTAAGCATGAGACAAAATGGTGACTTAGTCAAAACTTCATGAAGCTTCAATATCAAACAAAGAAAGCCACCATTTTCTCTTTGTCATTTCTTTTGCCAAAATGAACAAAAGAAATAAATAAATGAATAAGTAAATAAACAAAACCCTAACCACTCATATAACCATGGTTTAATCTTTACACAAACTCAAGTTAACATGTATCATCAAACATGATACAATCAAGTGCACAAAAGTATATCACATATACAACTTGTGAACTTCAAGTTAGAAAATCCAATTAAAGTGAACCAATACTAGTTAATGCAAAGTAATATATCAAATATATAATTATGCATTAAATCATTAAATCAATACTTGATTCAATGATCCGGTCATGTCGCACACAACCGACTAGTATACTATGTATCGATTTATCGAATCAATCCTTGATTCGATAGCTAGGTTATATCGCATACAACCATTCGATACATTCATCGCGAGAATGTAATACGGTATCACATACACCCATTATTCTCGATCCCGCACATATCTCATATGCGCTCCTATTTCGTTTCGCTTGAGCCAGGAAACCTCTAAAGACTCGTCAATACGCCGGCAGCAGGTGATGATCATATCAAACACCTACAAGCCGCAAGCGGTCTGCTAAACGTAACGGCCACCCGGGTATTGAGCGATCATAAGATCGACGAGCAAGCCCGCTCACACTCCTGTGAATACAACCAGTAACACTTACCGTACAGTCCGGTCTGATCGTCTGATATGTCGCATATCTCGCCTAGGGGTGGTAAACGTCAGACCCCAATAGCTCGATAAGTCGTGTCGATATGAGGTCTATAACAATTCGAGAAACTACTGGTAACACTTACCAGTAAATCTCAGCAACCCTGGCCAGGGATTTCCGGTTATAGCCAATCGAACACAGCGCAACATCAACTCCCTATACCGGGAGAGACGAATCCCCTCCTATCGCTCATTGCCTCCATGTGATTCGGGACTGTACCCAAAAGCCTGTAGGGTTCCTAGGCACCCTAATGAGGTCTCATAAGGCATCAACCATGCCAATTCAAAAAATCTAGGTGTCGAGAAACCCTAATACGGATCGTTGGCTAAAGTTTAGGCGAAAACAAAACTAGTTAACATCTTAACTAATAGATACGGAAATACAACCTTTGTAGATCCGGTTCTCCACCTCCATAGCTCCGCAATGAAGTCTCCTCCCTGTCCATAACAAGTCCCGGGCTCTAACGTCGGCTTCATCGGAGAATGGACGGGCTAGGTCATCAATGTCCATGCCGAAGATGATCTACGTCGAGGCATCGCTAGATCAAGCTCCACCTTCACCAAGCCATGAAAACTTGTGAAGGAAACACACTCTACTACTTGGCAAGAGGTAGAGGATGAGAAAATAGGAAGTGGGTTCAATTTAGAATTGGATTTCTCACTCTTTATCATCAATCACCATTGATGACCTCAAGCTTCTTCAAAGAAGAAGATGAAGAAGAAGAAGAAAGTTATGATAAGATTAATTAGAAAAGAAAAGAATAATCATTCTTATCATAAAGGTAACCATGGTAAAGTGTAGAGATTAAACTAGTGTTAGTGGGAATGGTTAGGGTTAAGGATGAGATAAGAATGGTTGACTTGATCAAAGCTTCAAGAAGCTTCAACATGAAACAAAATTAGCCACCATTCTTTTCTCATTTTCTTTTATTCATTTATCAAATTTAAATGGATAATTAAATAAGATAAATCAATAACAAATAATAAACCCTAACCATTTCATTAACCAAGGTTTAATACTTTACACTTAACCAAAAAGCATGTATCATCAAACATGATACAAGCAAGTGCACAAAATCATATCACATATATAATGCGCACATCCGAGTAAGAAAATCCATCTTAAAGTGAACCGATACTAGTTAATGCAAAGTAATATATCAAATATATAATTATGCATTAAATCATTAAATCAACACTTGATTCAATGATCCGGTCGTGTCGCACATAACCGACTAGTATCAAATGTATCGGCTTATCGAATCAAACCTTGATTCGATAACTAGGTTATATCGCATACAACCATTCGATACATTCATCGTGAGAATAGAATACGGTATCACATACTCGTATTATTCTCGGTCCCGCACATATCTCATATGCGCTCCTATTTCGTTTCGCTTGAGCCAGGAAACCTCTGTGTAGGACTCTAAAGACTCGTCAATACGCCGGCAGCAGATGATGATCATATCAAACACCCACAAGCCGCAAGCGGTCTGCTAAACGTAACGGCCACCCGGGTATTGAGCGATCAGAAGATCGACGAGCAAGCCCGCTCACACTCCAGTGAATCCAACCAGTAACACTACCGTACAGTCCGGTCTGATCGTCTGATATGTCGCATATCTCGCCTAGCGGTGGTAAACGTCAGACCCCAATAGCTCGATAAGACGTGTCGATATGAGGTCTATAACAGTTCGAGAAACTACTGGTAACACTTACCAGTAAATCTCAGCAACCCTGGCCAGGGATTTCCGGTTATAGCCAATCGAACACAGCGCAACATCAACTCCCTATACCGGGAGAGACGAATCCCCTCCTATCGCTCATTGCCTCCATGTGACTCGGGACTGTACCCAAAAACCACCGTTTTTCACGCCCTCTTGGACGTGGTAAGATGGAAATCAAAGCACAGTGGGAACCACACAAGACTCTATGACGATCTCGGGTCAACAGACTACTCTGTACCAATGTCACCAGAGAACTGCCATCTGACGTGAGGTATAATACCATCTGGGAGTTCTCGGCGAGTCCGTCCAGTGTACCCAGTCTCTACTGAGCACCCGTATATCATCTCTGATGTCAAACACCAATGGATATGGGATCATCCATCGCCCATCTGTATGGGTCGAGAAGGTACACGCTAGTCTACTCTGGTATATCGATGCCCCGTCTCGATACACCCACGACTAGGGACTTTGAAGGATGTACTTATAGACTACCATGTCCCCACTAGTATGATCCGCATCATAGTCCAGGTAGTCAAGTACATATCCTAAGGGCTTTACCAACATGTAACAGGGAGACAATCAATGTACACGTTAAGGTAAAGATCAACCAGATAGCATACTATCATGTCGAGCAAGAAAGTCCTCCCTATATATGTCCCAGCATCCACTACAATATACATCCAATGTACAGTAATGGCCTCTAGGGCATACATACACCTAACAATCTCCCACTTGCACTAGGGCCATCTGTAGCAGTGGTTGTAGTATCTCATACTCAACCATCCCATAAAAGTCTCTCTCTGGGAACAGGCCTTTGTGAGTGGATCCGCTGTGTTGTCCTCTGAGTCTACTCTCCTAACCTCGATCTCCCTGGAGATCAACCATCTCCATGATCAAGTGATACTGCCTTAGAATATGTCTGGATCACTGAAGGGACCGGCGTTCCTTGGCATAAGCCACAACTCCATTGTCACACAATGGGAGGAACTAAGTTCATCTCATGAACAAATATACATCCAGACTGCCTCTTTGGTAGCATCTTAAGTAGCGATGTATCGAGCCTTTATCGTCTAGTATGCCACGGTATCTAGCTTGGAACTCTTCCAACATACCGTCCCTTTACTGAGGGTTAAGACAATGCCTGTGACTGACACTCAGTCGTCTTTATCACCCTGGAACCCTTCCAGTGATTCTTCCCAGGATCGATTGATACCATCTCACTACAACTAGTGAGAATCCTAACATCCATTTAAATCTATCTCATAGATCCAAAATCCAGGATTTAGTAGGTATCACTTTGATCCTATATGGAGAATCCTAGTGATAAGCGGAGATTGACCGAGCGTAACATAGGAAACTCCTTCCCTATCAAGAGTATGTCATCCACGTACTCTACGAGGATCGTCACCATACTCCCTACTACCTTCTTGTTTATACAAGGTTCATCTACCATTTTGATGATGTCAACTTCTTTGACCGCTTCATACAAACAGATGTTCCAACTCCGCGTTGCCTGCTTTATCCAATAAAGCATCTTGCACACGTTTCCGCTGCTCCCACTGTCTACGAAGCCCTCTGGCTGTGTACTTATAGACACTCTCTTCTAAACATCATTTAGAAAAGCTGTCATGACACCCAACCACCAGATATCGTAGTCATGGTATGTAGCCGTGGCAAGTAGGATCTGGATGGACTTAAGCATAGATCCTTAGAAAAGGTTTCGACATAATCCACACCTGGTCAGTGATGCAAACCTTTAACAAGTCTAGCTTTGAAAGTCTCAACCTTTCCATCTACTCCAAGTAATCTTCTCAAGATATACTTGCTCCCGATGGGGATTTAACCCTTCAGATATAGCAACCAAAGTCCATACTTTATTGGTGTATAAGGATTCCATCTCAGATCGATAAGCATCCAGCCATTCTTACAGAGTCACACTCCTGATGGCCAGCTCGAAACTAGTTGGGTCATCATCTCATGATGCAATCCTCGCTCCCACTGTCATAGAGAAACCGAAGTATCTCTCAGGTGGGTGAGGAAGCCTACTAGATCGGCGGAGAGGCTGAGGTTCGTTGGAATCTACTGAATCCTTTGGTTCTACCAAATCATCTGCTGTTGTTTGTATAGCTGGAACCTTTCCAGTTCTACATTACAGACTTTGCCTCGAGCTTGTCCGGATTTTGCTTTCAGACATAGGCCGGTCAACCCCAAATCTTAACTAGCTTAAGACATGGGCTCTTCCCTTTCCATATCACATATGAAATGGTAGGCAACTGATTTGATTCGAACCCTATTCAATAGGTATGCAGCTTCTCAAGTGTATAACACCCAAAAGGAAATAGGTAGCTCAGTATTACTCATCATAGAGCACACCTTATCACATAGGGTGTAATTGCTCCACCCCGATATACCATCGTGCTATGGTGTATGCGGAGGAGTAATGCTGAGAGAGAATCTCATTCTCCTTTAGAATAGTCCAGTATTTCCGTGCTCAAGTATTCTCCTCCTTGATCTCATCAAAGGACATAATACTTATACCCGTATTGGTTCTCTACTTCTAACTTATATTCTGTGAATATCTCAAAAGGTTCGGACTTGTGTTTCAACAGGAACATAGGTCTGAATCTCGAAAGATCATCAGAGAATGTAACGAAGTACAAAGAACCATTCTTGGCATGTGCAGACAGGGGACCTACATACATCAACATGTATCATCCCAAGAGTTCACTAACTCTTTCTCTGTTTCCAATAAACAGGGCTGTGGTCATCTTATCTTTGTGACATGACTGGCGAGTTTCACAAGATGTAAATTCAAACTGATTTGAATATGCATCTACATGTAACTTCAGCTAGTCGGGTCGCATTGATATGACCTAGTCTACAATGCCTCAAGAAGAATTCGTTCATTTCTGAACTCTTCCTCTTGTGTGTGTTCCGTATACTAAGAACTGTAGTTTGATTTAGAACATCAACGCTTTTAGATAACGTGCCTGAACCGATCAACTTTTGATATAGGAAATGTTCAAAACATTATCCAATAATACAAAATTTTATCATTTCTTTACCAATAAAGAGACTGATATGATTTTGTATATCAGGTTCGGTATCTAATAACATTCGTTCAGAATCAATGTATTTGTAATACAGGGTGACAGTGACCAACAGACTTGGCTGCAACTCTTGCCCCGTTTTCTGCCTCATGAAACTTATCACCCGTTCTCAGTCCTCTACCTTTCTGTAACCCTATGTAACAAATTACATATCTGGGATCCTGATTTGGTATCACATACCCAGGACGTAAAGGATACTGAGAAACAGTTCTTTGAAACGAACACACCCGAAGATGATGCATCAGCATGCACTCTCTTCGTTTGGGCGGCACGGGAAATCTGGTATTCCCCAATTTCCTGCTCGGTCTTATAACAATTATAAGGTGGAGCGGGACCAACGTTCCCCAGCTCAGTATAATAAGCGGGTTCGGTCAATATTCCGTATTATTATCTTGATTAAGGCGTGATGTGGTCGCTACCTGGAGAGAGAGAGAAGAAAACACTCAGCGTGCGCTCTTGCAAGAATAGATTGGTTATTATTTTATCTAATCAGGATGGCTCCCACTGCTTTTTATCAAATCTTCCTTCAAACCCTAAAAGGAAAGACTAGCCGGGATTAATTACACACTACAAGTTCGCCAATCTTTCAGCCAGGCCAGTGTCGGTACTTTGAGGGAGGTCCCCCATGCTTTCGCAAGAACCTAATTAATGTAAACCTCGTTCTCCCAGAGGCGTAACCTCGTTAACACCTTTCTAGACACCTACTTGATCGGCTAGTTGCAATGTGTAAAACTCTCCCAGGAGTAACTTTTACTCGCAGCAGGTATCGAGATCCAACTATCTCATAGAAGGTATGCAATCTCATTGCAAATTTCAACACTTGAAATTCCCGATAATATTTTGCCCCTAGCACCCTATGACCTTGACGGAGGTCAACAAACCATAGGCTACTAGTCAAGTTCAACCCGTCATTTCTTGATCGAATTAAACCCACCCGCACGACCCTTGACGGAGGTCAACAAGGCCGCACGACTACCCTAATCCAATCTGCATCATATGCATAAGCAGATAAATACTAGTTAGCTACCGCACACTACGCCTTGACGGAGGTCAACAAACGTAGCACGAATACTAAATAGGACTTATCTGAAATGACGGAGGGCTACGACAGGTTTTTCTGAAAACCTATTGCGTAATGAACTTGATATCGTTGTAGGATCGAATGAATTTTAAAATGGAGTGCTTTTGAGGCTTTTCTAGTTTTGCTAAAGGAGTCACTCCCGGTGAAGGGATCGTCGGTCCTTTCCTCGTCGAATGAGGTGCGGGATATATCATATATATCACTGTGCAAAGCAAAACACTTAAAAGCAATCAAAAGACAAACCGAGTGTGTAGCATCTGCCAGTTATTGCTAAAGGAGTCACTCCCGGTGAAGGGATCTCGGTCCTTTCCTTATCGAATAAGGTGCAGGATATATCATATATACCGCTGTGCAAAGCAAGAACTGTAGCTACCTGTTTTATTTTGAAATTCGATTCTACAACATCTCAGGTTTCTTTTATTTCATTAATCACATTAATGAAGTCCCATCATTTAAAGTACCTAAATATCACAGATAAATACGACGTACACTTATGCCATCCGCATTCGCCTCGATGTCCCCTCGTGCACCGTTAGGTTAGGTAACTAACGGCAGAGCAGGGCAGGGCTAGCGCGGGTATAAAACATAAGTAACGCCTATATAATATATCATATATACTATATATTGTATCTATCATGAACATCACATGATCACATCACAGATATCGCAGCAGAAGAAACATATGAAATATTGGATATACTAGGACGTCCGTGTTTTCAATACGAGCCAGTATAAAACACGGATTCCACGGTCGTGATGAATAGCCAAACCCACACCCCTAGACCCCTACGAGAGCGGCAAGCAACCCTACCAATTCTAGGGTTAGGAGACCCGGACTCGACTCCTCGAGTTGGTCTCCCACTGGACTCCAGAACCTGGTTACTTGTGCCCTCCTCCTTGGGTCTATCCTAGTGCGGAAAAGTAAATAATATACAAAGGGTGACAACTTCCGCAACCTGGAAGTGTCCCAATAAAAGAATATTACATACAAGTTTTTTACATGAATGAAAATGAAAAACACTCATCTCACATAAAAAAAACCCGGCTATTCAAACACGACGATCCAATATAACATATCCAGCAACACATAACATCACATGTCATCAACGTAAGTAAATATGTCCATCCCAATTGTCGTTGACATATAGCAACAAAACCGGCGATATCACATATTACACTTACGGTCACAGAAAAAAAAGTGTAAAACTACAACAGTTGGAATCCGCAACCACCTGAGACATCGTATGCCTGACCAAATGAATTACTTAGACATCGCATGCCTAACAATTATAAACCCCGCATTTTAGTCTCATTATCAAAAACACTTTTCAATATCAAGTCGGGCAATTCAACAAGATTCCCGATATTTTGATCGAATGCTCGTCGCAAAGTTTAGTAGGCGGCCGCACCCCCGACGCCGTCGACGAAGTGCACCAAGGCAGAACACCGCTACCGCGAGCACCCAAACGGATGCTTTCGGCGACGGGGTTCTCCTACAGTCACTTGGTCGGGGCTATGGGGTGAGGTTGTCTATTAAGTTTACCCGGCGAGTATCCGCGTACGCTACGTGATTGCGACGGACTTTTGATCACATCAAAACTCCGTGGCAACCGATCAAGTGAGACTAAACTGCTATGTTTATAATATTCATTCCGTTATCTCATAACTACTTGTGAATTCCAATTATTGTATTACATTCCGTATAAACAGAAAATGTTAAACTTTCCGATTGAATATTCGAACACCCAAGTTTTCCCGAAACAGGTCAACACATGAAATAAGTCTAACAACATTCTGTTCGTGCCTCAGTACCAACGGTCCAGCCGTAGAAGGGTCAAGCCAACGCCTCACATGTAGCACGCCGTACTGCCCCAAACCCGAAGGTTCAAAGGGCAGTTCAAGACGGTCACATAATCGAGTTAAGGTTTGTTGTCTTCTAGAGGGTCCATCGAGTTACTTGCACTACTTAGAACGTCGTTAAACTACGGAAAAATCCAACACTTGGAAATTTCCCGACAGGGGAAAAATTGGGTATTTATATCCGGTCGAACTTTTTAACATATTCTAAAATTTATCCGGAAAGCCACACAGACAAAATTTGATAATCCGACCGAACATTCGAATCCCCAAAACAACTCAGAAAATAAAACTTTGGAAAAAATATTAAAAATTACCAAGAAAACCAGAATTGAAAACTAAGAATTAAGGTGCAAATTTCAAAGCACAAAAAGACAAAGTTGCCGCGGAACCGCCGCATGAGCATGCTCATGCCGCGGATCCGCGGCGAGATTATGGAATTACGCGCTCGAATTTTGCAGTAATCCTTATATCTTCCTGCTGATTTTTCTGAATATTTTTAATCTGGAAAAAATCACGATTTTGAAAATTGTCCAGAGAGCTATTTTTGAGTTGGGTTTCGGGTTCGTTCGGGTTTCAAATTCCGTATAGACTTTACCTAAGGCTTTAGCTTGGCTCTGATACCACTGTAGGGTTCCTAGGCACCCTAATGAGGTATCACAAGGCATCAACCATGCCAATTTCAAAAAATCTAGGTGCCGAGAAACCCTAATACGGATCGTTGGCTAAAGTTTAGGCGAAAACAAAACTAGTTAACATCTTAACTAATAGATACGGAAATACAACCTTTGTAGATCCGGTTCTCCACCTCCATAGCTCCGCAATGAAGTCTCCTCGCTGTCCATAACAAGTCCCGGGCTCTAACGTCGGCTTCATCGGAGAATGGACGGGCTAGGTCATCGATGTCCATGCCGAAGATGATCTACGTTGAGGCATCGCTAGATCAAGCTCCACCTTCACCAAGCCATGAAAACTTGTGAAGGAAACACACTCTACTACTTGGCAACAGGTAGAGGATGAGAAAATAGGAAGTGGGTTCAATTTAGAATTGGATTTCTCACTCTTTATCATCAATCACCATTGATGACCTCAAGCTTCTTCAAAGAAGAAGATGAAGAAGAAGAAGAAAGTTATGATAAGATTAATTAGAAAAGAAAAGAATAATCATTCTTATCATAAAGATAACCATGGTAAAGTGTAGAGATTAAACTAGGGTTAGTGGGAATGGTTAGGGTTAAGGATGAGATAAGAATGGTTGACTTGATCAAAGCTTCAAAAAGCTTCAACATGAAACAAAATTAGCCACCATTCTTTTCTCATTTTCTTTTATTCATTTATCAAATTTAAATGGATAATTAAATAAGATAAATGAATAACAAATAATAAACCCTAACCATTTCATTAACCAAGGTTTAATACTTTACACTTAACCAAAAAAGCATGTATCATCAAACATGATACAAGCAAGTGCACAAAATCATATCACATATATAATGCGCACATCCGAGTGAGAAAATCCATCTTAAAGTGAACCGATACTAGTTAATGCAAAGTAATATATCAAATATATAATTATGCATTAAATCATTAAATCAACACTTGATTCAATGATCCGGTCATGTCGCACATAACCGACTAGTATCAAATGTATCGGCTTATCGAATCAAACCTTGATTCGATAACTAGGTTATATCGCATACAACCATTCGATACATTCATCGCGAGAATAGAATACGGTATCACATACTCGTATTATTCTTGGTCCCGCACATATCTCATATGCGCTCCTATTTCGTTTCGCTTGAGCCAGGAAACCTCTGTGTAGGACTCTAAAGACTCGTCAATACGCCGGCAGCAGATGATGATCATATCAAACACCCACAAGCCGCAAGCGGTCTGCTAAACGTAACGGCCACCCGGGTATTGAGCGATCAGAAGATCGACGAGCAAGCCCGCTCACACTCCAGTGAATCCAACCAGTAACACTACCGTACAGTCCGGTCTGATCGTCTGATATGTCGCATATCTCGCCTAGGGGTGGTAAACGTCAGACCCCAATAGCTCGATAAGTCGTGTCGATATGAGATCTATAACAGTTCGAGAAACTACTGGTAACACTTACCAGTAAATCTCAGCAACCCTGGCCAGGGATTTCCGGTTATAGCCAATCGAACACAGCGCAACATCAACTCCCTATACCGGGAGAGACGAATCCCCTCCTATCGCTCATTGCCTCCATGTGACTCGGGACTGTACCCAAAAACCACCATTTTGCACGCCCTCTTGGACGTGGTAAGATGGAAATCAAAGCACAGTGGGAACCACACAAGACTCTATGACGATCTCGGGTCAACAGACTACTCTGTACCAGTGTCACCAGAGAACTGCCATCTGACATGAGGTATAATACCATCTGGGAGTTCTCGGCGAGTCCGTCCAGTGTACCCAGTCTCTACTGAGCACCCGTATATCATCTCCGATGTCAAACACCAATGGATATGGGATCATCCATCGCCCATCTGTATGGGTCGAGAAGGTACACGCTAGTCTACTCTGGTATATCGATGCCCCGTCTCGATACACCCACGACTAGGGACTTTGAAGGATGTACTTATAGACTACCATGTCCCCACTAGTATGATCCGCATCATAGTCCAGGTAGTCAAGTACATATCCTAAGGGCTTTACCAACATGTAATAGGGAGACAATCAATGTAGACGTTAAGGTAAAGATCAACCAGATAGCATACTATCATGTCGAGCAAGAAAGTCCTCCCTATATATGTCCCAGCATCCACTACAATATACATCCAATGTACAATAATGGCCTTTAGGGCATACATACAACTAACAAAGCCACCGTTTTGCACGCCCTCTTGGACGTGGTAAGGTGGAAATCAAAGCATAGTGGGAACCACACAAGACTCTATGACGATCTCGGGTCAACAGACTACTCTGTACCAGTGTCACCAGAGAACGGCCATCTGACGTAAGGTATAATACCATCTGGGAGTTCTCGGCGAGTCCGTCCAGTGTACACAGTCTCCACTGAGCACCCGTATATCATCTCTGATGTCAAACACCAATGGATATGGGATCACCCATCGCCCATCTGTATGGGTCGAGAAGGTATGCGCTAGTCTACTCTGGTATATCGATGCCCCGTCTCGATACACCCACGACTAGGGACCTAGAAGGATGTACTTATAGACTACCATGTCCCCACTAGTATGATCTGCATCATAGTCCAGGTAGTCAAGTACACATCCTAAGGGCTTTACCAACATGTAACAGAGAGACAATCAATGTACACGTTACGGTAAAGTGTAACCAGATAGCATACTATCATGTCGAGCAAGAAAGTCCTCCCTATATATGTCCAAGCATCCACTACAATATACATCCTATGTATAGTAATGGCCTCTAGGGCACACATATAACTAATAATCTCCCACTTGCACTAGGGCTATCTGTAGCAGTGGTTGTAGTATCTCATACTCAACCATCCCATAAAAGTCTCTCTCTGGGAATAGGCCTTCGTGAGTGGATCCGCCGTGCTATCCTCTGAGTCTGCCCACCTAACCTCGATCACCCTGGAGATCAACCATCTCCATGATCAGGTGACACTGCCTTAGAATATGTCTGGATCATTGATGGGACGGACGTTCCTTGGCATAAGCCACAACTCCATTGTCTCACAATGGTAGGAACGTAGTTCATCTCATGAACCAATATACACCCAAACAGCCTCTTTGGTAGTATCTTAAGTAGCGATGTATCCTGCCTTTATCATCTAGTATGCCACGGTATCTATCTTGGAACTCTTGCAACATACCGTCCCTTTACTGAGGGTAAAGACAATGCCTGTGACTGACATTCAGTCGTCCTCATCACCCTGGAACCCTTCCAGTGATTCTCCCCAGGATCGGTTGATACCATCTCACTACAACTAGTGAGAATCCTAACATCCAATTAGATCTATCTCATAGATCCAAAACCCAGGATTTAGGAGGTATCACTTTTATCCTATATGGAGAATCATTGTGATAAACGGAGATTGACCGAGCGTAGCATAGGAAACTCCTTTCTTATCAAGAGTATGTCATCCACGTACTCTAGGAGGATCATCACCATACTCCCTACTACCTTTTTGTTTATACAAGGTTCATCTATCATTTTGATGATGTCAAACTCTTTGACTAACACATCAAAACAGATGTTCCAACTCCGCGATACCTGCTTTATCCTATAAAGCATCTTGTACACGTTTCCGCTGCTCCCACTGTCTACGAAGCCCTCTGGCTGTGTACTTATAGACGTTCTCTTCTAAAACATCATTTAGAAAAGTAGTCATGACACCCAACCGCCAGATATCGTAGTCATGGTATGTAGCCGTGGCAAGTAGGATCTGGATGGACTTAAGCATAGCCACTTGAAAAGGTTTCATCATTATCCACGCTTGGTCGATGACGAAAAGCTTTAACAAGTCTAGCTTTGAATGTCTCAACTTTTCCATCTACACCAAGTAATCTTCTCAAGATATACTTGCTCCTGATGGGGATTTAACCCTTCAGATATAGCAACCAAAGTCCATATTTTGTTGGTGTACATGGATTCCATCTCAGATCGCTAAGCATCCAGCCATTCTTACAGAGTCCCACTCCTGATGGCCAGCTCGAAACTAGTTGGGTCATCATCTCATGATGCAATCCTCGCTCCCACTGTCATAGAGTAACCAAAGTATCTCTCAGGCGGGTGAGGAACCTTACTAGATCGGCGGAGAGGCTGAGGTTCGTTGGTCTCTACTGAATCCTTTGGTTCTATCAAATCATCAGCTGCAGTTTGTATAGCTGGAACATTTCCAGTTCTACATAACTGACCTTGCCTCGAGCTTGTCCGGATTTTGCTTTTAGACATAGCCCGGACAACCCCAAATCTTAACCAACTTAAGATATGGGCTCTTCCCTTATCATATCACATATGAAATGGTAGGCAACTGATTTGATTTGAATCCTATTCAATAGGTATGCAGCTTCTCAAGTGCATAACTCCCCAAAAGGAAATAGGTAACTCAGTAGTACTCATCATAGAGCACACCTTGTCATATAGGGTGTGATTGCTCCGCCCCGATATACCATCGTGCTATAGTGTATACGGAGGAGTAATGCTGAGAGAGAATCTCATTCTCCTTTAGAAAAGTCCAAGAATTTCGTGCTCAAGTATTTTCCTACTTGATCTCATCATGGGACATAATACTTATACCCGTATTTTGGTTCTCTACTTATAACTTATATTCTGTGAATATCTCAAAGGGTTCGGACTTGTGTTTCAACAGGAACATAGGTCTGAACCTCGAAAGATCATCAGAGAATGTAATGAAGTATAAAGAACCGGTCTTGGCAAGTGTAGACAGGGGACCTACATACATCAACATGTATTATCCCAAGAGTTCACCAACTCTTTCTCTGTTTCCAATAAACAGAGCTATGGTCATCTTATCTTTGTGACACGACTGGCAAGTTTCACAAGATGTAAATTCAAACTTATTTAAATATGCATCTAAATGTAGCTTTAGCTAGTCGGGTCACATTGATCTGACCTAGTCTACAATGCCTCAAGAAGGATTCGTTCATTTCTGAACTCTTCCTCTTGTGTGTGTTCCGTATACTAAAGAACTGTAGTTTGATTTAGAACATCAATGCTTTTAGATAACGTGCCTGAACTGATCAACTTTTGATATAGGAAATGTTCAAAACATTATCCAACAATACAAAATTATATCCTTTCTTTACTAATAAAGAGACTGATATGATTTTGTATATCAGGTTCGGTATCGAATAACATTCGTTCAGAATCAATGTATTTGGAATACAGGGTGACAGTGACCAACAGACTTGGCTGCAACACTTGCCCCGTTTTCTGTCTCATGAAACTTATCACCCGTTCTCAGTTTTTCTATCTTTCTGTAGCCCTATGTAACATATTACATATCTGGGATCCTGATCTGGTATCACATACCCAGGACGTAAAGGATACTGAGAAACAGTTCTCTGTAATGAACACACCCGAAGATGATGCATCAGCATGCACTCTCTTCGTTTGGGCGGCACGGGAATTCTGGTAATCCCCAATTTCCTGCTCTGTCTTATAACAATTATAAGTTGGAGCGGGACCAACGTTCCCCAGCTCAGTATAACAATCGGGTTCGGTCAATACTTCCGTATTATTATCTTGATTAAGGCGTGATATGGTCGCTACCTAGAGAGAGAGAAGAAAACACTCAGCGTATGCTCTTGCAAGATCAGATTGGTTATTATTTTATCTAATCAGGATGGCTCCCACTGCTTTTTATCAAATCTTCCTTCAAACCCTAAAAGGAAAGACTAGCCGGGATTAATTACACACTACAAGTTCGCCAATCTTTCAGCCAGGCCAGTGTCGGTACTTTGAGGGAGGTCCCCTGTGCTTTCGCACGAACCTAATTACAGTAAACCTCGTTTTCCCAGAGGCGTAACCTCGTTAACACCTTTTTAGACACCTACTTGATCGGCTAATTGTAATGTATAAAACTCTCCCAGGAGTAACTCTTACTCGCAGCGGGTATCGGGATCCAACTATCTCATAGAAGGTATGCAATCTCATTGCAAATTTCAACACTTGAAATTCCCAATAATATTTTGCCCCTAGCGTCCTATGACCTTGACAGAGGTCAACAAACCATAGGCTGCTAGTCAAGTTCAACCCGTCATTTCCTGATTGAAGTAAACCCACCCGCACGACCCTTGACAGAGGTCAACAAGGTCGCACGACTACCCTAAATCAATCACATCATATGCTTATACAGATAAGCCCTAATTAGCTACCGCACACTACGCCTTGACAGAGGTCAACAAACGTAGCACGAATACTAACCAGTACATATCTGAAATGACGGAGGGCTACGACAGGTTTTTCTGAAAACCTATTGCGTAATGAACTTGATATCATTGTAGAATCAAATGATTTTAAAATGGAGTGTTTTTTAGGCTTTTCTAGATTTGCTAAAGGAGTCACTCCCGGTGAAGGGATCGTCGGTCCTTTCCTCGTCGAATGAGGTGCGGGATATATCATATATATCACTGTGCAAAGCAAAAACTCTTAAAAGCAATCAAAAGACAAACCGAATGTGTAGAATCTGCCAGTTATTGCTAAAGGAGTCACTCCCGGTGAAAGGATCTCGGTCCTTTCCTCATCGAATAAGGTGCAGGATATATCACATATACCGCTGTGCAAAGCAAGAACTGTAGCTACCTTTTTATTTTTGAAATTCGATTCTACAACATCTTAGGTTTCTTTTATTTCATTAATCACATTAATGAAGTCCCATCATTTAAGTACCTAAACATCACAGATAAATACGACGTACACTTATGCCATCCGCATTCGCCTCGATGTCCCCTCGTGCACCGTTATGTTAGGTAACTAACGGCAGAGCAGGGCAGGGCTAGCGCGGGTGTAAAACATAAGTAACATCTATATAATATATCATATATACCATATACTGTATCTATCACAGAACACATCACATGATCACATCACAGATATCGCAGCAGAAGAATCATATGAAATATTGGATATACTAGGACGTCCGTGTTTTTAATACGAGCCAGTATAAAACACGGATTCCACGGTCGCGATGCATAGCCAAACCCACACCCCTAGACCCCTACGAGAGCGGCAAGCAACCCTACCAATTCTGGAGTTAGGAGACCCAGACTCGACTCCTCGAGTTGGTCTCCCACTGGACCCCAGAACCCGGTTACTTGTGCTCTCCTCCTTGGGTCTATCCTAGTGCGGAAAAGTAAATAATATACAAAAGGTGACAACTTCCGCAACCTGGAAGTGCCCCAATAAAAGAATATTACATACAAGTTTTTACATGAATGTAAATGAAAAACACTCATCTCACATAAAAAACCCCGGCTATTCAAACACGACGATCCAATATAACATATCCAGCAACACATAACATCACATGTCATCAACGTAAGTAAACATGCGTATCCCAATTGTCGTTGACATATAGCAACGAAACCGGCGATAACACATATTACACTTACGGTCACAGAAAAGAAAGTGTAAAACTACAACAGTTGGAATCCGCAACCTGCATAGACATCGCATGCCTAATCAAATGAATTCCTTAGACATCGCATGCCTAACAATTATATACCCCTCATTTTAGTCTCATTATCGAAAACTCTTTTCAATATCAAGTCGGGCAATTCAACAAGATTCCCGACATATTGATCGAATGCTCGTCGCAAACTTCAGTAGACGGCCGCACCCCCGATACCGTCGGCGAAGTGCACCAAGGCGGAACACCGCTACTGCAAGCACCCGAACGGATGCTTTCGGCGACGGGGTTCTCCTACAGTCACTTGGTCGGGGCTATGGAGCGAGGCTGTCTATTAAGTTTACCCGGCGAGTATCCGCGTACGCTACGTGATTGCGACGGACTTTTGATCACATCAAAATTCCGTGGCAACCGATCAAGTGAGACTAAACTGCTATGTTTATAACATTCATTCAGTTATCTCATAACTACTTGTGAATTCCAATTATTGTATCCTATTCCAGATAAATAGAAAATGTTAAACTTTCCGATCGAACAATCGAACACCCAAGTTTTCCCGATACAGATCAACACATGAAATAAGTTTTAAAAACATTCAGTTCATGCTTCAGTACCAACGGTCCAGCTGTAGAAGGGTCAAGCCAACGCCTCACATGTGGCACGCCGTACTGCCCCAAACCCTAAGGTTCAAAGGGCAGTTCAAGACGGTCACATAATCGAGTTAAGGTTTGTTGTCTTCTAGAGGGACCATCACGTTACTTGCACTACTTAGAACGTCTTTAAACCACGGAAAAATCCAACACTTGGAAATTTTCCGGCAGGGGAAAAAGTGGGTATTTATATCCAGTCGAACTTTTTAACAGTTTCTAAAATATCCGGAAAAACATAAACGAAGTTAAATTATCCGATCAAATTAACGAATCCCCAATAAAATTCTAGAAAACTCAACACTTGAGTGGAATTAAAAATTCACATAAAAAATTGCCAAGAAAGGACCTAAGAATAAATATATGAAATTTGAGGGACTAAGTCCAAATTTGGACCGCGGAAGCGCCGCCAAACCCCTGGTTTGGTCACGGTTCCGCGGTCGAATTATGGAATTAGGAGCCCAAAATTCACAGTAATTCTTAGTTTTTCCTGCTTATTTTTCTGCATATTTTTAATTCATAAAATTCAACAGTTTTGAAAAATGTACAGAGAGCGATTTTGCAATGGGGTTTCGGTTCGATCGGATTTCTAACTCCGTCTACGCATCGCCTAAGGCTCTAGCTAGGCTCTGATACCACTGTAGGGTTCCTAGGCACACTAATGAGGTCTCACAAGGCATCAACCATGCCCATTTCAAACTTTACGGTGCCGAGAAACCCTAGACTACGGATCGTTGGCTAGAAGTTTAGGCGACAAAAGCAACTAGTTAACAACTTAACTACAAGTGAACGGAAATACAACCTTTGTAGATCCGGTTCTCCACCTCCATAGCTCCGCGAAGAAGTCCCCTCGCTGTAGAAATCGAATCTTGGACTCTAGTATCGGCTTCATCGGAGAATGGACGGGCTAGGTCATCGACTATACTGCCGAAGATGATCTACGTCGAGGCATCACAAGATCAAGCTTCACCTTCACCAAGCCATGAAAACTTGTGAAGGAAACACCCTATACTACTTGGCAAGAGGTATAGGACGAAGAAATAGGAAGTGGGTTCACTTTAGAATTGGATTTCTCACTCATTTCATCAAGTCACCATTGATGAAGTCTAAGTTTTCTTCTTGAAGAAGAAGAAGAAGAAGATGATAATGTTATGATAAGAATTTTTCAAAAAGAAAATAAAAACAATACTTATCATAATCCAACAATGGTCAAGTGTAGAGAATGAACTAGGGTTAAGTGGAATGGTTAGGGTTAAGCATGAGACAAAATGGTGACTTAGTCAAAGCTTCATGAAGCTTCAATATCAAACAAAGAAAGCCACCATTTTCTCTTTATCATTTTCTTTTGCCAAAATGAACAAAAGAAATAAATAAATGAATAAGTAAATAAACAAAACCCTAACCACTCATATAACCATGGTTTAATCTTTACACAAACTCAAGTTAACATGTATCATCAAACATGATACAATCAAGTGCACAAAAGTATATCACATATACAACTTGTGAACTTCAAGTGAGAAAATCCAATTAAAGTGAACCAATACTAGTTAATGCAAAGTAATATATCAAATATATAATTATGCATTAAATCATTAAATCAATACTTGATTCAATGATCCGGTCATGTCGGACACAACCGACTAGTATACTATGTATCGATTTATCGAATCAATCCTTGATTCGATAACTAGGTTATATCGCATACAACTATTCGATACATTCATCGCGAGAATGTAATACGGTATCACATACACGCATTATTCTCGGTCCCGCACATATCTCATATGCGCTCCTATTTCGTTTCGCTTGAGCCAGGAAACCTCTGTGTAGGACTCTAAAGACTCGTCAATACGCCGGCAGCAGGTGATGATCATATCAAACACCCATAAGCCGCAAGCGGTCTGCTAAACGTAACGGCCACCCGGGTATTGAGCGATCAGAAGATCGATGAGCAAGCCCGCTCACACTCCTATGAATCCAACCGGTAACACTTACCGTACAGTCCGGTCTGATCGTCTGATATGTCGCATATCTCGCCTAGGGGTGGTAAACGTCAGACCCCAATAGCTCGATAAGTCGTGTCGATATGAGGTCTATAACAATTCGAGAAACTACTGGTAACACTTACCAGTAAATCTCAGCAACCCTGGCCAGGGATTTCCGGTTATAGCCAATCGAACACAGCGCAACATCAACTCCCTATACCGGGAGAGACGAATCCCCTCCTATCGCTCATTGCCTCCATGTGATTCGGGACTGTACCAAAAAGCCACCGTTTTGCACGCCCTCTTGGACGTGGTAAGATGGAAATCAAAGCACAGTGGGAACCACACAAGACTCTATGACGATCTCGGGTTAACAGACTACTCTGTACCAGTGTCACCAGAGAACTGCCATCTGACGTAAGGTATAATACCATCTGGGAGTTCTCGGCGAGTCCGTCCAGTGTACACAGTCTCCACTGAGCACCCCTATATCATCTCTGATGTCAAACACCAATGGATATGGGATCATCCATCGCCCATCTGTATGGGTCGAGAAGGTATACGCTAGTCTACTCTGGTATATCGATGCCCCGTCTCGATACACCCACGACTAGGGACCTAGAAGGATGTACTTATGGACTACCATGTCCCCACTAGTATGATCTGCATCATAGTCCAGGTAGTCAAGTACACATCCTAAGGGCTTTACCAACATGTAACAGAGAGACAATCAATGTACACGTTAAGGTAAAGTGTAACCAGATAGCATACTATCATGTCGAGCAAGAAAGTCCTCCCTATATATGTCCAAGCATCCACTACAATATACATCCTATGTATAGTAATGGCCTCTAGGGCACACATATAACTAACAATGATGACTTAGTATGATATGTCATTATATGGATTCGAGTCGATACGTGATTGTTGATGCCTTTGTAGGTCCCCTGATACGAGATTGACATGGATGTGACCTGAGAGATAGGTATATATTTTTTATGGATAATAATTGCATAATGAGTGATATGCGTACGAGACTTAGATCTGTACCCCGATGTTGTATAGGTCGATAGAATCCCTATTTTTTAATGCCATTGTACGTTAGATTACCGTACGCGATGACTTTTATCTGTTGATTTATCCATACCCTTGATTAGAGGATGCCATACAATGGATTGTACCGTACGTGATGTTGTGAGGCTGGATGCCGATTGATAGATTCACCGACTCGGTCTTGTTGCATTATGATTCATTATATGCATTATGCTGCATTCATGCTATTCTCTTTGCATTTCTTATACCTGTGCTAGTACACTAAACCATTATCGATGATGCGTATGTTACACTTACACAGATTGCCTGCGCACACACTTCTTCATCGATAATTGCTATGTCACTTACACAGTAGAATTGCTATATCATGCTATGATATACTGCCATGTTCATATCACTATGCTAGGTTGAATGATATATTGACATGTACACCCACATACTTTGCTACAGCTATATGTACATCATGCATACATACTGATATGTACATCCACATATCTCGCTACAGTTGCATATACCCCTAGGTGGTATTGCATGGACATGTGATACTGAGACGTTGACTATTGCGCCATTGCACTTATGAAATGCATCATACATACTTGATTACATGTAGATACTTATACCTTGCTACAGTTACATGTACACTTCATATGATGCTGCACTTGTTTTCGGAGGATTTGGGAACCGCAAGATATATTTTTAAAGCTGGATTCATTTAAAAGAGCGGTTTTCCCTTTATATGCTCATATTGATGTTTTATGTTGCATATATCAGTTTTATATGGATTTTACGCATTGAGATATGGATTTCATGTGATTTATGGATTTGAGAACCATGGGGGTATTTTCAAGAAACTATATATCGTTTGAAAACCCGGTTTCTCTTGATATGATATTTTGATGCGTCCACCATGAGATTTCTCGGTTCTGAGATTTGTGATATATACCCGATGCGAGGAGTGTAGTGGGCCGTGTGCGGGTACATGGTGGAGCCCGGTACGGTTCCCCTCGGCAAGATGATCGCAGATGATAGGCTATGAGCCTGGAAGGCGGGCAAGTACCTACCGGTGATAGTATTTAGACTCGGCGGTTATCGTGGGGATACCGACCGGAGTGATGTATGGACATGACGTTAGGGATAGTCGTGGTGACAGCGCCTGAGTTATGAGGATTTACGTGACGATGCTAGACACGGGTATTCATGATGTCTCGGGTGTCGGTGATAGACATCCAGGTTTCCATGATTGTGATGTGGCATTGATGGACACACATTCTTTGATATCCTCATATTTACCTGCATATGCTTTTATGATATTTACATGCAGGAGTTGTTGTGTCAGTGGTTGACACGTGGCCGAGATCCACTGCATACATGCATTGATTTTATTGTTGGACGAGATCCACCTGCATACATGTATTGATTCATTGTTAGGTGATATACACTGCTGTTAGGCATTTATATTGTGTTGGCATATATGCAGATACGGTCACCCTAGATATCATAGTATTACCTTTATGATATAGTTGACCTAGGAATCATTGTTTATTTCGATTTCTACCTATTGTTGTTTTTCTACTCACGAGTTGGCAACTCACCACCATTGTGCCACAGTTCTTGCAGGTTGTCCGCTTGGATCAGTAGCGGCATCGCTGGTACACAGCTTGCTTTCGGGTGATTTGTTTTGGTAGGTGGTACATGTTCGATCGTGCCCCTCTCATACTTGTTATTCATATTGTATCTAGTCACTACATCAAATCAGAAACTAGTAATTGTATATGTTGCAGACTTAGAGGACTTGTAGTTGCGAGACTTGAGCGATGGGTTTTTATGTTCGTTTTTGGGGTTGATGTCTTGCTTTACTTTATTTCCTTATGTGGATCTTCGCCGTTGAGCATCGTATACTTGTTATTTATACTTGTGGTGTTGTTTCCGCCGTTGGGCGTGTTTTGCTCCCGTTTGGGATGCTTTCTTTATATTCCTTGTTGTACCCGTTTTCGGGGCTAGTTTTTACAAAGGTGGTGCTACCGAAATTTTTATGAAAACCAAGGAAAAGAGTTAAGATAAGTTTAAGGATTTTTACTTAAGTTTCTCAATGTTGTATCAATGTTTTCTTTACTTTCTTCTGTTGTAAGGTTTAGATTTCTTGGTTGCGGCTTACTTAGGTTACGTTACGCCTGTATACGTTGCGTAATTTAAATGCCGGTCACGAGCTAATATTTTGGGTCGTGACAAAATTGGTATCAGAGCGCTAGGTTTAATCTTAGTTCGAGTCTAGGTTTGACTATATTGGGTCTAGGGCGGATATAATTGGAACCTAGGCTTGACCTTACGGAACTTAGACTTGAACAAGGTGGTGTTAGACCCGAGCTTTCGTTTCATAGGCTGACCCTTATTGATGGAGTAGGTAGCTTGAGTAGAGTGATGTACCGTACGTATGTTCCGCGGAATATTTACGATACGATACTCCACTTAAGTGACCTTAGGATGTACATATCTTGAGACTGGTGATTCTCTTCATTCCTTTGATTATACATCCATTGAGATACTTGATTTTATTCGCTTCCATGATCATACTCTCAGTGATTTGACTCCTCCTTATGATCATGTATCCATTTTGGGATCTGTTGACTCTTTCATCCCTTTGATCTTTTTCGTTGATACTTGATTAAGGTTCCTGTCACCATGGTTTGAGCGCAGATTGAGCTGCTGCTGGTGATGCGGTCAGGGTGAGCTCATCGTGGACGATGACTGACCATCGTGTTTTCTGGTGACATGGGAACGTATCGATGTAGTGTTGTATTGTTGTGACCCCTCGTGTGAGACGAGTGTGCGGTTTTGTACCGGATGACCGGGCCTTTGTTAGAAGCTGCCTGTTGGGAGAGGACTGTTGATGTACAGCATACCCCTGAGATTGTGATGTCATCTACCGTGCAGACAGATGACCCAGCCATTGCTGAGATTGATGTGATGCCGCTTCCAGAGCTTAAGAGCTGAGATCGCTGGAGCTTTCAGGAAGAGAGGCGACAGGTGGTAGCTAGTCTATCTTGAGTTGAGAGACGAAGGTGATTCGTCTGATTGATGCGCCGACGCAGGTCCAGTTGAGTTGAAGATTGCCAGTGTGGAGAGTCTTACTCAGGTCTAGAGTAGACCGACCCAGAGATGACTGTTGATGTATCGTCTATCCTTGAGGTTTGGGGGCATTGTTTAGCATGCGGACGAAGGGTGTTCACATGTCGTCTGAGCGGAGTTGAAAGGTTCGAACGAATGTCAGAAAACCCATTTTTCCAAGTTTACAGTATTCGGAAGGACATGCAAGTGCTTCTGTGGACCCTCTAGAAGAATGAAACCCTAACTCGACATGATGACCATTAAAACCGCTTTTGAACCTTAGGGTTTGCGGCAGTTTAGCAGTGCCATCAGTGAGGCTTGGGTCTGCCCTTCTACGGTCGGTCCATAGGTACTGTGGCATATAACGAATATTATTAAACCGCGCTCAGGTGTTGAGCTCTCGGAAAATTTTAGGACTTTTGATGACTCGATCGAAAAGTTTAACGCCGTCCGGATATCCTGTGATAGGAGATCAGTAACAAAACCAGCTTCGGATAGAGGACCTCACCCAGGTGTGTTGTGAGTTGATCGAGAATGGTCGAATATTGAGTATTCTTCCGATTGTTGGGACGGGTTCCCTAGGACGTGTTCGGCTAGATATCTTCGATAGAGTGATGAAGATACCGTTTTCGTAGTTCGAGTCCGTGTGAGAGATTCCGGATTGACTATAGCCGAGAACATTTGCAGTACGCGGATAGCATGATGCGACGTCAAGTGGACGATAATGAAGACGAGTGGAGCAAGAGGTTCGTGCGAGACGTTAACGAGCTGTTGTTACTCCCTGTTGAGATTAGAGATCGGATATGTGTACAGAAGCGTTGAGATACGGCTAGTTTCCGAGGAAAAGTTGTGCTGAAGACGCAGATGTCCAGAGAATGAGAAAGATTATGTAAGAGTACCAGCCTCCGTATAGTTCGGTGTAGGCGAGATCGAAAGAGACCTTGAGCCGGTTCCTTCCATGACACTGCTGCAATAAGATTTGCACCGATGATCAGATGTGTTACGTGTATTCTAAGGACCCGGAGACAGAGGATGCCAGACCGTGGGCAGGAGGCGAGCGGATGTTCTTGCTCTGCCAGTTTGGGCGCACTGACTTTTTCTTCGACATTGTAGGAGGTGTATCTCAATGTCATTTGTTACGATTTGCGTTGTGATCTGAGTATCACGCTTATATCGCTTGGATTTGAGTTTCATGATATTTCATGCACCATGGCTGCACCTACTGGGTATTTATATTTTGTGCATAGTTGTTGCACTAGATATACGTTTTACACACTGTTGTATTGGTTCGTGATTTATGTATTTCTATTTGCGCTTGATATTGATTTTGTGCCTTGGCTGCACATGTTTATGATTTCGCGGATTTCATACTGTTGATTTGATATGTGCGTGTGGAACGCACTCGATTTGATTTTTGCACTCGGTATTGCTCATATGTGCTTGCAGTGCATTAATACGTGTTTTGTGCATGCAGTTGCACACTTTTATGATTTTTATACACCTTGGTACGCTCGTGTGGTTTTCATACGCATTTGAGTTATTGATGATATTTCGTGCACTGGATGCACAGGATTTGATATTTCGTGCACTGGATGCACAGGATTGGTGTTTCGTGCATTGGTTGCACCCGATTTATACCTTTGAGCATTCATTTTACCGGATTTGTGTTTTCGTGGGCGTGTGTGCTTGATGTTCATTTTCGTGCATGCGACTGCACTTGATGCTTATTACGGACCGGACGCGCTTGGGTCGGATTTTGCGCATATTAGGCACTTGATTTAGATTTTTTTTTCGTGCATGTGGGATGCACTTGATTCAGATTTTATTTGTGCATGACAGATGCACTTGAGTTGGATTTTTGCGCATGTTGAGCGCATGATATGAGATATGATTGGTGCACACCGGATGCATTCGATTGGGATTTCATTCGTGCATGACAATTGCACTGGTTGAGATTTTTGTACACTATAGATGCACTAGATGTTGTTATCGTGCACACCTCTTGCACTGGACAGATGCTTTCGTGCACACCCGTTGCACTTAGATTTGCTTTCGTGCATATTGGCACTTGTATTTGGGTTTGATTTCCGTGCGCACCAGACGTAAGTGATTGTTGGATACGCCTTATGAGGCTGATTTCGCTTTTGAGCACTTTGTTTTCATGATGAGGCCCTATACTTTATAGTACCTGATTGATATGTCTTTTGTGTGTGCGTTTTGAAAAGATAGATTTTGAAATCAAAGAATTAACCGCAATCAATAACGGTGTCGCTTGGTAGCTAGCCGGTTGAGTACGGGTCGGTCCACAAGGAGATGGATTCCTATTCTTTATGTTCTAACGAGTTAATCCAATTATTTTGGGTTTTGATTTAAGATCTAAGAATGATATTAAAATTGATTAAAAGTCTTGTTAGGGTTAGGATTAGGTTAGTTTGGAAAGTTAATTATTCTCACCGCTTTCTTTGCCCTAATTAAGAACTTTTAGGTGTTAAGATAATAGTTAACAAAGGGGATTAGCATGACCAGGAAGAAACTAGGTTTCTTCCCTTTGGTCCTTGTCCGTTCTTTCTTAACTCTTAGCCCTAACCTCTATGGAAATCAAACACAACCAGTCTTAACTATGGAATCATCGCTACCTCGTGGGATAGGGTGCCATAGTGAGTGGTGTGTGTATGGTTTGCATAGAGTCCTATTTTAAAATATTGAACGGGCAAGAAAGGGGTGAGAGATTTTCATCTATCAAACCTTCCTTAAACCTAACCCTAACAAGTGAGGAACTACTCACTCATTAGGGAATTAACAAATGAATTCATTTTTATATTTTTTATTAACCTAATTAACTTGTGGAAATTAACTACGGCAGATAAAAAAAATTGCAGAGAAATAAAATTACAGATAAGAAATTACTACGGCAGATAAAAAAAACTAACTTTCCTTTATTGATGCATGTAGGGTTACTAGTCACACGCACAAGGGTCTACGAGGCATCAACCATGCCCGATTTAAAATTTAGCCGTGCCGAACAACCCTAAACAAGATCTTTATACTAGAGATTAAACGAAAACAAGCATGTTAAACACTTTAACACTAAGTGAGAGGGATTACAGCCTTTGTAGATCCGGTCCTTCACTTCTTAAGCTCCGAGTTGAGGTCTCTTCGCTGCGATCATCATGTTCCGGACTCTCGAGAGGCTCCACGAAGAGAAAGATGCAAGCTTGCTTTCGATCTTCGATAACAAAGATGATCTACCTTGAAGTTTCATTAACACAAGCTCTCACTCACTAAATGAAGTGAACACCCTCATCTAAATGGCAAGGATAGATGAGGATGATGAAAGAGGATTTTTGCTCTCATTTGTTTTCTATTTCTCACTCATTTTCATCACCTTTGAAAAAGCTAGAAAGCTTTTCCATGAAAAAAGAAGGAAGAAGAAGATGAATCATCAATTAAAAACCTTTTGTGATGAATAATGAAATAATATATGATTAATAATGTAACCATGGTCAAGAATGACTCATGTAGAGATTTAATTAGGGCTAGGGTTTGGGTTGGGTTAAGAATGAGTCACACAAAAATATCAAGCATAATATCTCTTTCATGACAAAAGAAAAACCTTCTAGAATGTTCGTAAATGAACTAACCCAATTCAAACCCTAACCTTGTTTAACCTCCACTAAACATGTTGTATTAGTAATCATATCATGTTACAATATTATATATCACATATATAATATTTATTGTAACAAAATAAAATAATACAATTAACATATATCGCATATATATCAATGTATTACCCGAGTGAGAAAAAGAATCTTTTAGTGAGCTAATATTAGTTAATGTAATTTAATATGTCATATATATAATTATACATTAAATCATCGAATCAATACTTGATCCGACAATCCGGCTATATCGCATATAACCGACTAATATATCATTTACCGATTCATCGAATCAACACTTGATCCGATGAACCGGCTGATAACAAATATCGCGAGAATATAATACAGTATCTCATATCGCATTATCCTCGGTCCTGCACATATCACATATGTGCCCCTACTCCGTTTTTCCTGAGTCAAGAAACCTCTGTGTAGGACTCTAAAGAATCGTCAATACGCCGGTAGTAGGTGATGATCATATCAAACACCCACAAGCTGCAAGCGGTCAGCTAAACGTAACGCCACCCAGGTATTGAGCGCTCAGAAGATCAACAAGCAAGCCTGTACATTCTCCTGTGAATCCAATCAATAACACTCCCGTACAGTCCGGTCTCGTCGTCTGATATGTCGCATATCTCGCCTAGGGGTGGTAAACGTCAGACCCCAGTAGCTTGATAAGTCGTGTCGATTTGAGGTCTATAACAGTTCGAGAAACTACCGATAACACTTACAAGTAAATCTCAGCAACCCTGGCCAGGGATTTCCAGTTATAGCCAATCGAACACAGCGCAACATCAACTCCCTATACCGGGAGAGACGAATCCCCTCCTATCGCTCATTGCCTCCATGTAATTCGGGACTGTACCCAAAAGCCACCTTTTTGAACGCCCCCTTGGACGTGGTATGATGGAAATCAAAGCACAGTGGGAATCACACAAGACTCTATGGCGATCTCGGGTCAACAGACTACTATGTACCAGTGTCACCGGAGAACTGCCATCTGACGTGAGGTATAATACCATCTAGGAGTTCTCGGCGAGTCCGTCCAGTGTACCCAATCTCCACTGAGCACCCGTACACCATCCTTGATGTCAAACACCGATGGATATGGGATCACCCATCGCCCATCATATGGGTCAAGATGCGTATACTCTAGTCTACTCTGGTGTATCGATGCCCTGTCTCGATACACCCTTGACTAGGAACAGTTATAGGATGTACTCGCCGACTACCGTGGACCCACTAGTATGATCTCATCATAGTCCCAGTAGTCGAGTACATATCCTAAGGGCTTTATCAACATGTAATATAGAGACAATCAGAGTACATGTTAAGATAAAGTACAACCAGATAGCATACTCTCATGTCGAGCAAGAATGTCCTCCCTATATATGTCCTAGCATCCACTACATTATATATCGTATGTACAGTAATGGCCTCTAGGGCATACATATAACTAATAATCTCCCACTTGCACTAGGGCCATCTGTTGTGGTATCACATACCCAACAATTTGCTATGGTTGAAGTATCTCATACTCAACCATCCCATAAAAGTCTCTACTGGGAAAAAAGGCCTTTGTGAGTAGATCCGCGCTGTTGTCCTCTGTGTCTACTCTCCTAACCTAGATCTCCCTGGAGATCAACCATCTCCATGATCAGGTGATACTGCCTAAGAATTATATCTGGATTTCTGATAGGACGGTAGTTTCTTGGCTAAAGCCACAACTCCATTGTCACACAATGGTAGGAACGAAGTTCATCTCATGAACTTATATATCCAGACTGCCTCTTTGGTAGCATCCTTGGTATTGATGTATCTTCCCTTTAATCGTCTAGTATGTCACTGTATCTAGCTTGGAACTCTTCCAACATACCTTCCTTCCACCGAGGGTAAAGACAATGCCTGCGACTGACTTTCAGTCGTCCTTATCATCCTGGAACCTTTCCAGTGATTCTCCCCAGGATCGATTGATACCATCTCACTACAACTAGTGAGAATCCTAACATCCAATTAGATCTCTCTCATAGATCCAAAACCCAGGATTTAGGAGGTATCATTTTGATCCTATATGGAGAATCCTTGTGATAAGCGGAGATTGACCGAGCGTAGCATAGGAAACTCCTTCCCTATCAAGAGTATGTCATCCACGTACACTACGAGGATCACCACCATACTCCCTACTACCTTTTTTTATATACAAGGTTCATCTACCATTTTGATGAAGTCAAATTCTTTGACTACCACATCAAAACAAACGTTCCAACTCCGTGATGCCTGCTTTATCACATAAAACATCTTGCACACGTTTCCGCTGCTCCCACTGTCTACGAAGCTCTCTGGCTGTGTACTTATAGACGCTCTCTTCCAAAACAACATTTAGAAAAGCAGTCATGACACCCAACCACCAGATATCGTAGTCATGGTATGTAGCCGTGGCAAGTAGGATCTGATTGGACTTAAGCATAGCTTTGAAAGTCTCAACCTTTCCATGTACACCAAGTAATCTTCTCAAGATATACTTGCTCCTGATGGGGATTTAACCCTTCAGATAAAGCAACCAAAGTCCATACTTTGTTAGTGTATAAGGATTCCATCTCAGATCGCTAAGCATCCAGCCATTCTTACAGAGTCCCACTCTTGATGGCCTGCTCGAAACTAGTTGGGTCATCATCTCATGATGCAATCCTCGCTCCCACTATCATAGAGAAACCGAAGTATCTCTCAGGTGGGTGAGGAACCCTACTAGATCGGCGGAGAGGCTGAGGTTCGTTGGAATCTATTGAATCATTTGGTTCTACCAAATCATCTGCTGTAGTTTGTATAGCTGGAACTCCTTCCAGTTCTACCTCAAGACCACTAATTTTTACAGATCTAACTTTGCCTCGAACTTGTCCGGATTTTGCTTTTTAGACATAGGCCGGACAACCCCAAATCTTAACAAACTTAAGATATGGGCTCTTCCCTTTCCATATCACATATGAAGTGGTAGGCAACTGATTTGATTTGATCCCTATCCAATAGGTATGCAGCTTCTCAAGTGCATAACTCCCAAAAGGAAATAGGAAACTCAGTAGTACTCAACATAGAGCACACCATATCACATAGGGTGCTATTGCTCCGCCCTGATATACCATGGTGCTGTGGTGTATACGGAGGAGTAATGCTGAGAGAGAATCTCATTCTCCTTTAGAATAGTCCAGAAATTCCATGCTCAAGTATTCTCCTCCTTGATCTCATCAAAGGACATAATACTTATACCCGTTTTTGGTTCTCTACTTATAACTTATATTCTGTGAATATCTCAAAAGCTTCGGACTTGTGTTTCAACAGGAACATATGTCTGAATCTTGAGAGATCATCAGAGAATGTAATAAAGTACAAAAAACTAGTCCTGGCATGTGTAGACAGGGGACTCACATACATCATCATGTATCAATCCCTAGAGTTCACTAACTCTTTCTCTGTTTCCAATAAACAGAGCTCTGGTCATCTTATCTTAGTAACATGACCGGCAAGTTTCACAAGATGTAAATTCAAACTAATTTAAATATGCATCTAAATGTAACTTCAGCTAGTCGGGTCGCATTGATATGACCTAGTCTACAATGCCTCAAGAAGGATTCGTTTATTTCTGAACTCTTCCTCTTGTGTGTGTTCTGTATACAAAGAACTGTAGTTTGATTTAGAACGTCAATGCTTTTAGATAACGTGCCTGAACTGATCAACTCTTGATATAGGAAATGTTCAAAACATTATCCAACAATACAAAATCATATCCTTTTTTACTAATAAAGAGACTGATATGATGTTGTATATCAGGTTCGGTATCTAATAACATTCGTTCAGAATCAATGTATTTGATAATACAGGGTGATAACTACCAACAGACTTGGCTGCAACACTTGCACCGTTTCTATCTCATGAAATTTATCACCCGTTCTCCGTTCTCTACCTATCTGTAGCCCTATGTAACAGATTACATATGCGGGATCCCGATCCGTATCTCATACTCAGGACGTAAAGGATACTGAGAAACAGTTCTCTGTAATGAACACACCCGAAGAAGATGCATCAGCATGCACTTTCTTCGTTTGGACGGCACGAGAATTCTGGTAATCCCCAATTTCCTGCTCTGTCTTATAACAATTATAAGTTGGAGCGGGACCAACGTTCCCCATCTCAGTATAACAAGCGGGTTCGGTCAATACTTCCGTATTATTATCTTGATTAAGGCGTGATATGGTCGCTACCGGGAGAGAGAGAAAAGAAAACACTCAGCGTATGCTCTTGCAAGATTAGATTGGTTATCTAATATATCTAATCAGGATGTCCCCCAGTGTTTTAGTCAAATCTTCCTTCAAACCCTAAATGGAAGACTAGCCGGGATTAATTACACGCTACAAGTTCACCAATCTTTCAGCCAGGCCAGTGCCGGTAGTTTGAGGGAGGTTCCCCGTGCTTTCGCACGAACCTAATTAAAGTAAACCTCGTTTTCCCAGGGGCGTAACCCCGTTGAAAATATCATAACCCAATGTGAAAACCATCATAATATACATCAATCTATAACTTATATATAGTTCGCATCCTAGTAAAATCGCCTAAATCTCATAATAAAGAAGCATACAAAAACCCCTCTTGAAAATCGCCGTGCAATGCACGTGTCACGGTATAAGTAGCGGACGTTTAATTTAAAAAAATAGCTATATATATCTTTTATTTAACATACACGTCCCGCCTGGTTACTAAATCAATAATAATAATTAGGAAAACATACTGCTCAAATTAAAATCAACCCCAATCACATCAATAAAATGTCATGTGCGTCCGGTGCGCACTGAAATCGAAACCAATTACAGATACCATGAATACCCACAAAACAAAACTAAGTGCAACAGGTGTGCACCAAAAACATCTGTCAAGTGCAACGGGCGTGCATGACACAATATCAGGTGCATCTAATCTGCACAAAACCCCGATTTAGTGCATCTGGTGTGCACAAAATCGCATCAAGTGCGCCAAGTATGCGCAAGAATCCTAATCAGGTGCATATGGTGCATGAAAACATACATTAAATATCAAAATCGAAATCACGGTACAAAAATGCATGAAAACTAGGTCGAAACATATGTAAAAATCATGTGCAACCCCTATGCACGAAATCAATCAAAAATCCCAAAATATATATAAAACCAAATCAAGTGTACTGGGTGTGTACTAAACAACATCAATACAACTGATATATGAAACACAAATAGAATGAAGGTACACACATGAAATACCAATCGTAGAACAAAATCCTCAAAATACAGAAATCCAATCAATGAAAATATGAAATTCAAATCACTAAATCACAATTGTAAACACTATCGTCAATGTGCGCCTCTTTCCTCTGATGTCGACTGCTTCGAACTCGTTCTTTCATAGGTGTGCTGACTGCGCTACCAACGGCAATACTCATGTCTAGAGTCTTCCACATAGTCGATCCCTTCACTTGATATCCGGACTACATTAAACTTTTCGATCGATCCATCAAAATCCCATAATTCCCCGAGAGCTCAACACTCAAGTACAGTTTAAAAATATCTGGTACATACCCCAGCATCGATGATCTAGCCGTAGAAGGGCAAACCCAAGCCTCACTAATGGCACCGCGGAACTGCCGTAAAGCCTAAGGTTCAAGGGCATTCTCGTGGTCATTATGTCGAGTTAGGGTTTCATTCTTCTAGAGGGTCCATCGAAATACCTGCATGTTCTTCCGAATGCTTTAAACTTGGGAAAATGGTTTCCTGATAATCGTTCGAACCCTTTAACTTCATCCGGACGGCATGTGAATACCCTTCGTTCGCACGCTAAGCAATGCTTCGATCCTCAAGAATAACCAATACTCTAATGGTTGTCGCATTCGAGCCGCAGCTCCCTATGCCCGTGCGCCCGTGGTAACAGAACCACCCTCCGACATCGACGAAGATAGATCAAAGGAACGAATGAAATACGGTGCAAACAAATGTACATCCTAAGACTCCTTAAGCAGAGTAGCATATCGTAAGTATGCCGCGGACCATACCCACGGTACGTTACTCTACCTAAATCGCCAACTCCATCAACCAAGGGTCACCTAGACTTATATAGGGTTAAACCTAGCGCTCTGATACCAACTTTGTCACGACCCAAAAGTACGGAACGTGACCGGCACTTAGATTACGAAGCGTCTAGAGGCGCCACGTAACCTAAGTAAGCCGAAGCCCAGAAATCTAAACCATAAAAGAAGAAGAAGAAGAAAAAAGAAAACAAGTTTAAAAGCATCAGCAAATTTTCTCAAAAATTTCGGCAGAGTCTCCTCTGTAAAAACTGGCCCCCAAACGGGTACAACAAGTTTAATATAAATAAACAATAAAAAGCATCCCCAAACGGGTGCTAGCTCAACGCCAACAGGTGGAAACAACCACAACAAACACAATAATATACAACGCCAAAGGGCGAGGCTCAAAACTCAAAAGAAAACAAAACCACCAGATCAGAATAATACATGCGCGACTCTAAAGTCGAAATAAAAGACTGGTCCAATAAACTTATCAAGTAATACAAATATGGTTGATGGAGCTTACTAGATACAAATGAATGAATAAAATACAACGGTGGTTCAGATACAAGTGAACCAACCTACCGTGCAAATCACCCTGAAATAAAAGATGTGCCAGCAAGCTGCCCGGGAAACCTGTACCTCGAACCTGTAATAAAATTTGGCACAACGGGGGTGAGTTGCCAACTCGTGAGTAGAAGACATCTACGAAAAGAAATCGAATGCACGACGCTATCCTAGGTCATAATAATGCACTATTATATTCCAATCAACAGTAATAGCAGGGTAAAACTACGTATAAGTGCAGATACTCCGTGCTCGTGTCAGTACCTCATATAATACTATGCCATATGAAATGAAATGCATGCACCATGAATGTACAGTGACAAATCCTGAAATCCAGATATATATGTATAAGAAATCTTTGGCTGTTATCATAGTAAAATGTGTATAAGAATCTGAAATCTCAACAATGAAATCCATGGAAATCCGTGTCAAGCATCGACACAAACATGTAAATCTCAAGTCTCATAGTCTCAATACCTCGAGCTCCGTCAGTCCGGATCGGCCCATATCATCAAATCTCACGACACTGTTCATATCAGATTTTTGCATTTTCATACCGCCCAATTTTTGTCACATTGCATATCGGTAGATACTCTTGAGCCGTGTTTGCTAGTCAATTGCAGGATACAGGTTCTCGGTTCTAAAACGATGAAATTCATGGAAAACACGAAAAAAGTCCGGGTTCCTGCCAACCACTGAGAAAACACGGTCTCCGCTCGTCATCCGTATATTGCCAGATACCAGTTTAGGAAGACAAAAATGTCAAATCAATGTCACCTTCATGCACAAGGCTCAATGGTAGCACAAAATCCAAGAGATCTACGCGGAGCTCGAGGCAATCATGACAAAATCTTGACAAAAAGTCCACCTTTCCCTCAACAGAAATTCTGGAAAAATCGGGGAGCCAAATTGAGAAAATACATATGCCATAAAATGTACACAGCCAACCAGGAAATCACAGAAAATTGGGGGGCCCAATTCAATCATAAGGCCGCGGATCCGCGGCCAAAGTGGGGTCCAGGCCGCGGATCCGCGGCCATATAGTGGCGACAGTTGAAGATTTTTGGGGGGTGTTTTGGTCTTTTTGTTTAGGTTCTGGTGGTTGCCCTAGGGTTTCATTCTCTGGCCTATAAATAGCCCAGAAGTTTGTGATGGAAAGGGTCCAATTTTGTATTTTCATTTTGCCTAGTTTTAGTGTTGTTCTTCTTCCTCTTCTCACCTCTTCTCCATTAAACTTGTAGTGAGCTTTTGAGTGAAGAGTGATGAATAAAGAAGACCATTTTTATTATCATGCTTGTCTCTTTCTTTACTTGTTGTAATTTGTTGTAATTTTAATTGTTAAGTAGTTGTTGTTATTTGCTTGATTGTTTCTTTCTTCTCTCTTTTTCTTTATCATTCATACGACCATGATACTTACGCTTGATCCTCGCCAAGGTGAGGTCGCAAATAGTTAGTCGTATTCTTCTAGTCTCCTTCTTTCTATCTTCCTCTTTTGCTTGTTTTATTTTTTTCGTATGATGAAGTGTGAGTAGTTTTATACTTGTTAGGGTAGGATAAGGGAAGTTTGAGAGAAGGAAATCTCTCTCACTCTTTCCTTGCCCAACAACTTAAATCGACTCCCGTTAATTGAACCACAATCCGCTCCTTACGGTACCCTATCCTACATGATAGCGGTGATTCCGTAGTGAGACCGGTTGTGGTTGAATTAACCGGAGGTTATGGATAAGAGCCAAGAACGGAGGGACAAGCACCAAAAGGATGGACTATGCGTTGGAAAGCCTAGCTTATACTCGCAAGTTCCTTCCTAGTCGTGCTAATCCCCGTTGTTGCCGATTACCGTAACACCGATATTAAGTGGGGCAACGAAAGATATGGAGACTCCTAACTCGAACTAACCTAATCCTAACCCTAACAAGCTCTCTTTAAATATCAACTTAACACTTAGATAGTCACAAACTAAATCTGAACAACCGGACTTAACTCGTCGAACAACACATAGAAAAAGATTCCCATCTCCCTGCGGACGACCCGTACTCAACCGGCTAGCTACGTGCGAAACCGTCTTGATTGCGGTATTTAAACTTAAACTTGAACACGCAGAATCCTAACAATCAAATGGCGCCGTTGCCGGGGAGACGGTAGTTTATTTCCTTGTGTAATTTCGGGTTAATTTGTAAGTATAAAAAAAAAAACGAAAAAAATATACTTTGTAAAAGAAACCATCTTGTTATTCTTGATTAGTTTTTGTGCAAGTGTGCAGGAAATACGAAGCTCAAGATCGACGCCAAAGACGTTGGAAATACGGAGTTCAAGTACAGTGCCAAAGACGTGGGAAGATAGACCCACATTTTCGCGGCTACACCGCGACGGACAAAACGAAGCGTACGGTCTACTGTACAAATCTGGAGCAAATACAGTGAGCAAATCAAGATTCAGTACATCCAGAAAAGCAGAGGACTCCAAGACCAGCAACCAGAAAAAAATTGTGATCCCAATCTCTCTGTCTAGCCGCTGAACCGCGGCCATATCTGGTGTTTGGCCGCGGAAACGCGGCTAGTTGGTGCCTTCGGGTTGCCAAAAATTTTTGGTGAGTCTCTCTTGCTTCTCCCACTCCTCTGAGCTCCACTGAATTGTGTTTTCTGCAGGCTTCTTTGCGCAAATTCTTCTCCCCCCTCCAATAAACTGTTCTTGTGCAGGATTCTTTGCGCCGCAAAATAAAAATTGTTTGCTGTTGATTTGTTACTGTTTTGCATTCTTTAATACGGACTTAAGGGGCTTGAAACCAATCCAGATTGGGTGGGGATTTCATCACCCTTCCCAGGACCCCGGAAATCACTAAAGCATATGCATTGTCCATTGTAAATTAAAAAAATACTAGACTTCAGCCCTAAGGACTTCGCGCTCATTAGGAGAAGATAAACCTTGTTTAGAACCTCGCTTAACCGTATATTGTTTACGGGGTGTCTAGGAAAGTGTTAAAGGCGCAACCGCCGAAAGAGAAAGGGTTATTTAATTAAGGAACTTCGCGAAAGCGTTGGACAACCTCTCCTTATTTCTGCACTTACCTGGCCTCGTGATCAGTGTATTTTTAAGCCCGTTTCTCGACATTGTTTAACTTCGACAATCAAGTTCAGGAGCAGGTCTAGTAGACCTAGGTTACCCTAGATCTAGGTGTGATTGTGCATATCTTGTTTGTGATTTCTTAAGCCGTATTTCCGTACATACTTCTGTAAATCTTTTTCTAAAAAAAAAAAAAAAGAAAAAAAAAATCAAAAACTTTTATGAAAACTTGCCCTTTTGTCGCCAAATCCATTTTCACCCACCACCCATCGCCTTTCTCTATTGACGTTTTCTTACCCTCACCTTCTCCTCTTTGACTATACTAAACTCGTTTAGTGTATGTCCGCTTGGACTCGGGACACTAGCGCCCGTCTTGTCCGCGTTACGTTAGTCCCGACCGACTACGCTATCGACTCTGAAGTCGATACTCCGTCCACTCCTCTTTCACCCCTTCCTTTGCCGGCCAACTCCGACGTTGACCGGAATTCTGTTCATACATCTTCACCTTCACCTTCACCAACCTCTTCTTCCGCGATGTCGGGATTTAATCCGAACATCTCTTTGACCACCCCTGGATTGGCTCCACCTCCTACGGAGACCAATCTTCCACCACCTCCGCCTGTTGTAGCGCCACAGCGAATTGCGCTCCAGGATCGTTTCTACCCTACGCGTTCTGCACTTCCCACCTGCCTTTCTCTTCCTCCGGCCAATGGGGACAACTTTGAAATTAAGCCCCATTTCATCAACATGCTTCCACGTTTTCATGGGCTTGAATCTGAAGATGCCTATATCTTCATTAACAAATTTCAAAACGTCTGTGCCATGATGAAAACAACCCAGCTGTCGGACGATGCTATACGTCTACGGGTCATTCCATTCACTTTATGCGATCTCGCAGAAAAATGGCTGTATAGCACCGCTTCCCACTCAATCACCAGCTGGGACGAGTTTGTTAAAGCGTTTCTGAAAAAATTCTACCCAAATCATAAGACCGCAAGAATTCGAAATGAGATCAACCAATTCTCCCAGCTTCCTTCTGAACCCTTCTGGAAGTGCTTTGACCGATACAAAGACCTTCTTGTTCAGTGTCCTCACCACGGTATAGAGAAATGGCAGCTCTGCCAAACCTTATACGAGGGACTGAACCCAGCAACGAAGCAGTTGCTGGAAACCATCTGTCAGGGCCACTTCCTATCCAAATCTGACGAGGAAGCGTGGCAGTTCTTTGACGATCTTGCGGAGCAAACGCTACAGTGGGAGAGCACTAGACCGACTTCTTCTTCTTCTACCTCCACTTCTACCGGTCAGTCTAGGGTAGGAATCCACCAACTCGATGTCTCTATTGCGATGAAAGCTGAAATAGCTGCAATAACACGAAAGCTTGAAGCGATAGAGAGCAAATTTTCTGCTCCTGCCCCCACACCTGTTCTCCCCCTTCGTACCATCTGCGCTTGTTGTTCCGATCCTTCCCACTTGACCGAAGAGTGTCCTTACAATCCACCCTCGCAAGGACAGGATCAGGTTAATGCTGCCTTCCAGCAAAGACCGAGGAATGATCCATACTCTTCCACCTACAATCCCGGTTGGAGGAACCACCCCAATTTCGCCTGGAATCAGAATCAGAATCAATTCCAGGGAAACAATTTCCAAAAGGCCCCTCTACCGCAACAACAAGCGCCACAACAAACTCAGAATCAGTATCAGCAGCCCTTCCAACCCCAACCTTACCAAAACCAGACGAACAACTTTGCACCCAACAACTCTTTTCCACCAAACAACAACGTTGTTCCGTCTAACAACGATAAGGTTTCCTCGCTCGAGCGAAGTCTGGAGGCGTTCGTTAAACAGTCGACCCAATCCACCGCCAACATCCAGTCTTCGATTCAATCTTTAGTGCAACACACTGCCGCACACGGGCAAAGCATCAAGACCATCGAGGCCCAGATTGCACAACTGAACGCGGCCTTGAGCGAGCGAGAGAAGGGGAAGCTCCCATCCCAGCCACTTCCAAATCCCGGTCACCCACATAATGCACATGTTGCTCTTGAACAACAAAACCATAATGTGAGTGCCGTGACCACACTGAGATCAGGGAGGATGCTGCCAAACAACATTGGCAAACGGATCAACGATGATACCCCGGCCGCTTCTTCTTCTTCTTCTCCTTCTTCTTCTTCGTCTTCTGAGCCTATTCTCCGTTCTTCACAAGGCTCTCCTTCCTCTTCTTCTCTGAACGGACCCACTTCTCACTCCACGAAAACACCTATTCTGGGATCCGTTCCAACTCCACAATCTCCTCCTCCAGCATTAGACTCAACCAATTTTCAAAATGTTCCAATTCCAAACCGGTTGAGGTCTAACAAACAAAATCCACAAATGGAGAAGATTTTGGAGTTATTCAAGCAAGTTAACATTAACATTCCTCTTTTAGATGCTGTCCAACAAGTCCCATCTTACGCAAAAATCTTAAAGGACTTGTGCACGAAAAAGAGGAAGTCTCAGGTACCCAAGAAAGTTTTCTTGGCTAGTGCTGCGAGTGATGCCCTTACCCAATCTTTACCACAAAAACGGAAGGACCCTGGCTGTCCTACGATTTTAATTACTATTGGGGATAAGAACATCAACCGCGCACTATTAGATCTTGGTGCCAGTGTTAACTTGCTTCCGTATTCAGTATACGAGCAATTAGGCGTCGGAGAGCTGAAACCCACCCACTGCACTCTCCAGATGGCCGACCGATCGATCACCCATCCTAGGGGTAAGCTAGAGGATGTGTTAATAAGAGTCGGGGACTTCATATTCCCCGTCGACTTCATTGTCTTAGATACACAGCCTGTAGCTAACCCCCGGAATCAAATTCCGGTGATACTCGGTCGCCCATTTCTCGCAACCTCAAATGCTGTGATCAATTGTCGCAATGGTTCGATGAACCTCTCTTTCGGAAATATGACGATTGAACTCAACATTTTTAGGTTGGGGAATCAGCCCGCCGAACCTAATGCTCATATACTGGATGTCTGCTTGATCCAGGAGATCACACCAGAAGAGTGTGAATTCGAGGAGTTTCTGTTTGAACACGATAATCTTGACGCCACTAGTGCGTTTCTCTTCGAACCTGCTGCTGCTTCTGCGCCCGACAACGAATACGAGTGTTTCACGTTCTTGAATGATCTTAGCCGCGCACAACCCGAGTTTGAATCTTTCGACTTTCCGGATGAGTTACCTGAACCATCCAACTCGGTTGCCTACACTCGCTTTGAACCTTTGCTGGAGTCCTTTGAGTTCGAGACCTTTGCACCAGTCTTGCCTTCTATCATTTCACCTCCAACGCTCGAACTCAAGCCTTTGCCGTCTCACCTTAAGTACGCCTACTTAGGTGAGAACGAGACCCTTCCTGTCATCATCTCGGCTTCTCTAGCTCCCGAGCAAGAGAAAGCCCTTCTCGCGGTCTTGCACGGCAATAGGCAAGCGTTTGGCTGGTCCATGGCGGACATCAAGGGGATTAGTCCCCTCATCGCTGAGCATCACATTCATCTGATGGATGATGCCAAACCAGCCCGGGATCCACAAAGACGTCTTAATCCAGTCATGAAGGAGGCTGTGAAGAAGGAGATCGTCAAATGTCTAGATAGTGGTATCATTTACACTATCTCTGATAGCCAGTGGGTTAGCCCCATTCATGTTGTCCCCAAGAAGTCGGGCATCACGGTCATAACCAACGAGGCGAATGAGTTAATCCCTACTCGCACCCAAACTGGGTGGCGAGTTTGCATTGATTACAGAAAACTCAACGCCGCAACGCGGAAAGACCACTTTCCGCTACCTTTTATTGACCAGATGCTCGAACGATTGGCCGGACATGAGTACTATTGCTTTCTTGATGGCTACTCTGGCTATAATCAAATTCCCATCGCCGAAAAAGACCAGGACAAGACCACTTTCACTTGTCCTTTCGGCACGTTTGCATATCGACGCATGCCCTTTGGGTTATGCAATGCGCCCGCTACCTTCCAGCGGTGTATGATGGGAATTTTTTCTGACATGGTGGAAAAATTTCTGGAGATTTTCATGGATGACTTCTCCATCTTCGGCGACTCCTTTGACGAGTGTTTGCTGCATCTTGACGCTGTCCTTACCCGATGTAAGGACAAGAATCTCACTTTGAACTGGGAGAAATGCCACTTCATGGTGCGCGAAGGTATTGTCTTAGGACATATCATCTCGCAAAATGGCATAGAGGTTGACAAAGCAAAGATTGAGGTCATTTCCAATCTGCCTCCTCCCCGATGCATCAGAGATATCCGAGCCTTCCTTGGCCATGCCGGTTTCTATAGACGGTTTATCAAGGACTTTAGCAAGATTGCTAGGCCCTTGACTCTTTTGCTGGCCAAGGATACACCATTCGAATTCAACTCGAGCTGTGTGACTGCATTCGAGTCACTGAAACGCTCACTCACTTCTGCTCCCGTTCTCTCCTCACCTGACTGGACGCACCCATTCGAGATTATGTGCGATGCATCCGACTTTGCCATCGGTGCTGTCCATGGACAGCACATCAACAAGATGCCGCATGTAATCTATTACGCGAGCCGAACCCTGAACGACGCCCAACTCAATTATACAACAACTGAGAAGGAATTCTTGGCTGTTGTATTTGCTTTAGAAAAGTTCAGGCCCTACCTCATCGGCTCTCCAGTCATTGTTTACACTGACCACTCTGCTCTGCGCCATATTTTTGCGAAGAAAGATGCCAAATCTCGGTTAATCCGTTGGATCCTCTTGCTTCAAGAATTTGACCTTGTCATTAAGGACAAACGAGGATGTGAAAACGTGGTTGCCGACCATCTCTCACGACTTCCTTCTTCGCCTTCGCTTCCAATTCCGATCAATGACGTTTTCCCGGATGAACAGCTCTTGACAGTATCTTGCGAACCCTGGTTCGCAGATATTGTAAACTATTTGGCCACGGGATTGCTACCGACCGAATGGTCACGTCAGGACAGACTTCGCTTCCTATCCCAAGTAAAACACTTTTACTGGGATGAACCCTACTTGTTCAAGTACTGTCCCGACCAGATTATTCGTCGGTGTGTCCCAGATGAGGAATTCAAGAGTGTGCTGTCCTTTTGCCACGATCAAGCGTGTGGCGGGCATTTTGGGCCCAGAAAGACAGCTGAGAAGATCTTGCAATGTGGTTTCTACTGGCCACAACTTTTCAAAGACGCTCACGATTATTGCAAGACTTGCTCCCGGTGCCAACACATGGGCCGGATATCCCGGAGGAACGAGATGCCGCTCTAACCAATCTTGGTTGTGGAGATTTTCGATGTTTGGGGGATAGACTTCATGGGGCCGTTTCCCAGCTCTTTTGGGAACTTGTACATCCTTCTAGCTGTTGATTACGTCTCTAAATGGGTCGAGGCTGTGCCCAGCCGGACTAACGACAACAAGGTTGTCGTTAGGTTCCTTAAAGAAAACATTTTCTCCCGGTTTGGGCACCCCCGAGCGATCATTAGCGACAATGGAAGTCATTTCTGCAATAGGACTTTCGAGGCCTTGATGCGGAAATACTCCATTAATCATAAGCTCTCTACGCCCTACCACCCCCAAACCTGCGGGCAGGCCGAAGTTTCAAATCGGCAAATCAAGCAGATACTGGAGAAGACGGTTTCCAAGAACCGTAAGGATTGGTCTCTGAAACTCTCTGATGCCCTTTGGGCATTTAGAACCGCGTATAAGACCGACCTTGGCATGTCTCCCTATCGGCTTGTGTACGGAAAAGCCTGCCACCTTCCTGTCGAAATCGAGCATCGCGCGTTTTGGGCGATAAAGGAGCTGAATCTGTCTCTTGAGGACGCGGGCAGCCATCGGAAGCTGCAGCTGAACGAACTGAACGAGCTTAGGGATGAGGCTTACGATAACGCGGTTGTCGTTAAGAATCGAACGAAGGTGTTTCACGATAAACACCTTTTGCGCAAAACCTTCGTACCTGGTCAGCAGGTACTGCTTTACGACACCCGACTTCACTTCCATCCTGGAAAGCTCAGATCTCGCTGGAAAGGGCCGTATTTTGTGCGGAATGTGTATCCGCACGGCGCTGTGGATTTGGAAAATCCAAAGGACGGTTCACTCTTTAAAGTGAACGGACACCGATGCAAACCGTACCTTAGCACCGAACCAACAGAGGAGCTCCTGTTCTTACAGGAGCCGGTTTACCCTGAATGATCTTCCTCTGCCTACCTCCAAACTTCGGTTATCCAGCCAAGAACAGTGGACACTGTTCCAAATAAGTTTGGGGGTATGTACAAACCATTTTGTATATATTTGTGCGTATTCTTTTTCTTTTCTTTAAAAACAAAAACAAATAAAAATTTGTGTATCGCTAACCGACAATTTTGACCCTTCAAATGATCTCTTCATGCAATGACAGTGAGGACACTGTCCAGTTTAAGTTTGGGGGTACGCTCGGTACGCATTTCTTACCTTCGCATTCATATGTATATTTTGCATCTGCATATTAATATCCATAAAATCCATAAAAATTTGAAAATTTTCTAAAAAAATATAAAAAAAAATTTTTGTCAAGTTAGCTTGTGGAAGAACTCTGATTCGACATTCGACGGTTTTTGTTTGAAAAAATAGGAATAACTAGATCTTATGTTTGGATTTTGAAAACCTGAAAGATAACTCTCCTTTGAAGTTAACTATAGCTGATATACGTCTTTACATCACACTACACGTGTCGTAAGATTTTGGGAATTAGATGACAAGTCTTTCATGTTTAAACTTTTAAACAGATAAATGATTTTCTGAGGATCAAATAGGTTTGTTCTGAAATAAGTAATGTCAAGAATAGTTTATGAAGTAAAGCGAATATGAAGGAATGTTATTGATGCCGTAATTGGAGCTAAGTCGGAAAAATAACCCATCTAAAACTTGATTGGAATGATTACACACCAAACCCACCAAACACGTCTTTTATCCAAAAAATATTTGAACTACCGGTTATATCTCCGTTCGTATTAAATCATCTAATTTTCACGACAAACTGTCTTTTGTTTTTGGACCTAGGTAACTTGAGTAATTAAGTCCGCTGGGGTGTTTCTACACCTAATGCCCTAAAACCAACTGGTTTGGGTGCATTGGCCCAAAGCTCGCTAAGAAGCCTAGAAAGTCCAGTTTAAAACAAAGTCAAGCAAGTGTTCTCTCCGAGTTAAAATTCCTAACGGTTCTTTGTGTGAGAATAATCTTGATAAAAGATAGGCTTTTAAAAAAAAATTTAACGGAGATATGAAGGTTTTATTCTATGATAAAGACTATTGCACGTTCACAGAGGTGTGTATGAAATGAAAACAAGTTAAAAGGTGGAGTGAAAAATACGACTTAGTTTCCTGTTAAGGAAGATAGAAATTCTGAAGTTGAAACCTTACTGAAAAACGAAACTTGAAAAATGCTTAACTCTTTATAAAACTTATGCGATCCTTTTCAAATTGTTATCTGGGCTTTATTGTGCGACATGATGACTTTAATCGATCCTTCTGGAACTTCACGACACTATTTGCACTGCACGTAAAGACATATAAAATCTGTAGTTAAATAAGAAGCGAGGTGTGAAAAATAAAGGTTCGATCGTCTGGACTTAGGATTATAGAATTGTTATTTTCTAAAAACAAAACTTTAGGGTTTGAAACTTAGTCATTTTTACAAACCAACTTGACCGGATTTTGTGGGTAGTATCCGCTGAAAACCCTCAGGAGACAACACTCCTCCTACTAGGGACACCTAGAGGTTTAACGGCTTGTTGCACATGCTCAGTGCAATCGCGTTCCCTGCGACAGTGAGGTTAGGAAATTTTTTGTGAATAAATGGGCTTTGCTCGGGACGAGCAAATGATAAGTTTGGGGGTGTTTGTTCATATCAGATTTTTGCATTTTCATACCGCCCAATTTTTGTCACATTGCATATCGGTAGATACTCTTGAGCCGTGTTTGCTAGTCAATTGCAGGATACAGGTTCTCGGTTCTAAAACGATGAAATTCATGGAAAACACGAAAAAAGTCCGGGTTCCTGCCAACCACTGAGAAAACACGGTCTCCGCTCGTCATCCGTATGTTGCCAGATACCAGTTTAGGAAGACAAAAATGTCAAATCAATGTCACCTTCATGCACAAGGCTCAATGGTAGCACAAAATCCAAGAGATCTACGCGGAGCTCGAGGCAATCATGACAAAATCTTGACAAAAAGTCCACCTTTCCCTCAACAGAAATTCTGGAAAAATCGGGGAGCCAAATTGAGAAAATACATATGCCATAAAAATGTACACAGCCAACCAGGAAATCACAGAAAATTGGGGGGCCCAATTCAATCATAAGGCCGCGGATCCGCGGCCAAAGTGGGGTCCAGGCCGCGGATCCACGGCCATATAGTGGCGACAGTTGAAGATTTTTGGGGGGTGTTTTGGTCTTTTTGTTTAGGTTCTGGTGGTTGCCCTAGGGTTTCATTCTCTGGCCTATAAATAGCCCAGAAGTTTGTGAAGGAAAGGGTCCAATTTTGTATTTTCATTTTGCCTAGTTTTAGTGTTGTTCTTCTTCCTCTTCTCACCTCTTCTCCATTAAACTTGTAGTGAGCTTTTGAGTGAAGAGTGATGAATAAAGAAGACCATTTTTATTATCATGCTTGTCTCTTTCTTTACTTGTTGTAATTTGTTGTAATTTTAATTGTTAAGTAGTTGTTGTTATTTGCTTGATTGTTTCTTTCTTCTCTCTTTTTCTTTATCATTCATACGACCATGATACTTACGCTTGATCCTCGCCAAGGTGAGGTCGCAAATAGTTAGTCGTATTCTTCTAGTCTCCTTCTTTCTATCTTCCTCTTTTGTTTGTTTTATTTTTTTCGTATGATGAAGTGTGAGTAGTTTTATACTTGTTAGGGTAGGATAAGGGAAGTTTGAGAGAAGGAAATCTCTCTCACTCTTTCCTTGCCCAACAACTTAAATCGACTCCCGTTAATTGAACCACAATCCGCTCCTTACGGCACCCTATCCTACATGATAGCGGTGATTCCGTAGTGAGACCGGTTGTGGTTGAATTAACCGGAGGTTATGGATAAGAGCCAAGAACGGAGGGACAAGCACCAAAAGGATGGACTATGCGTTGGAAAGCCTAGCTTATACTCGCAAGTTCCTTCCTAGTCGTGCTAATCCCCGTTGTTGCCGATTACCGTAACACCGATATTAAGTGGGGCAACGAAAGATGTGGAGACTCCTAACTCGAACTAACCTAATCCTAACCCTAACAAGCTCTCTTTAAATATCAACTTAACACTTAGATAGTCACAAACTAAATCTGAACAACCGGACTTAACTCGTCGAAAAACACATAGAAAAAGATTCCCATCTCCCTGCGGACGACCCGTACTCAACCGGCTAGCTACGTGCGAAACCGTCTTGATTGCGGTATTTAAACTTAAACTTGAACACGCAGAATCTTAACAATCAACAACGGTCGGTATCCTCCGGATATCCGCCGCGCCAGACATCACCGGTAGGTAGCCTTCCCCTGCCAGGCTCATCGTCTACAACTCGATCTTCTTGCCCCGGGGTACCATACCGGTCCCACCATGTACCCGAGACGGTTCATCCACTCCTCGAATCGGGTCTCGAAATCCAACAGAAAACATGAAATCTCATGGTGGACGACACATACATCACGAGAAAACCGCATCTTATTTTAAAAAGAGAGGAGGAGGAGAGAGAGAAGTTTTTTACATATTCTTGCGGTTTTCCCCAAAATCCAGAAATCTCATAGAAATCCAAATCTCAAAATCATGAGTAACTATATGATAAATGTCGGCATATGCCCATAATACTGCATGATAACATGAAAATATGAATGCATGAATGTCTAAGTAATAAATATCATGTCTATACTAACATCAGAGAATAATCACAATATTATATCGGTCTAGTTGTTAACCGATTCTATCCATAAAAGACAATATGATCTAAAGTGTACGTGACATAGCAATTACCGATGATGATGTGTGTGAGCCGGCAAAGTGTGCGTGGAATATGCACATCATCGGTAATGGTGCTGGTGTCCTAATAGGTAAAGTTTATACTGATTATAGCAACATATGTAAGTACATGCAACATTATGATTACAATGTGAAAGTAAAGACGGATGTGTGTTATCCACTCATTTGATATACAATTACCACTACCACTATACGACTCGAAGCTAACGTAGTGTCCATCTAACCCCCCTAAGGAAAACTAAAGCTAAGAACTGGTCGATAAAAGTATACCTAAAGCCTGAGTCCATATCTCTAATAGTCGGCGATCCTGCCTCAATAGCGTCACGTACATAGTACGACTTCCTCAAATCAAGAGTGCGGATCAATCATCACATCTATGCCTCATACGGTAAAATCCATCGTACGGCATCCCAATATCGGGGTACGGGTCAAATATCAGCTACGTGTCTCATTATTCGTATAATATCATCATCAACACATGTCATGATCGAGGTGCTATGCTGTAATCGCATACATCAATTATATAACATTGCCATCATAAATATACCTCAGTAATTTATCCTCAGAAATAGCATGTCATATGTTTCATGTTGTGATCGAGTCATACTGATATCATATCGTCATCAAGTCACACCTATATGATATCGACATCAGGTCATACCTATATGATCTCGTAATCAAGTCATACATATATCATATCGTGATCAGTCAAAAGTTACAGTTCGGGTTCTATTTTAGAGTCCCATGTACCTCAATATCATCACTACCCATTATAATTTAGGTATACCTGTTCATTATCTCATTCTCTAATGATCCGCTAACACTTTAATACGACTGTATAGTCAAGAATCACGGCATCAAGCCCAGTTATCCTGTTTCATTCCCGTGTATCAATGTATCCCACATACGTGTTGTATATATCTATATATATACCTATACCTAGTCCTATATATATATACACATACCCGTATACACCATGTCGAGTTTCAGTGTGTGCGTGTGTGTGTTTCTACCTGAAACCTACGAACCTCTTCCAGGGTATTCATCCTCTGGTATAGTCTTCCTAAATCAGTCTGGTCCAGCCTAGGGTCATTACTAGGGTCCTACTCATTAAGAATCTAGGGTCACATCTGGTTTCCTAATGTCAATAAGTACTATTCCTATTCTACGTTGCGGGAGTGCTAAACGCCATCCACCCGACTTTCCCCCGTAGATATGCATCTACTCACCTGGTCCATGTATGCCGAAGACGGTGTCGCCATCATCCTCTTCATCGCCCGCAGTCCACGTGAGGAGTACCTAAACGCAAACATAAAAATAGTATCGTAAACTGAATCACATACAAAAGCCAAAACGACGCAAGGAATAAGCATAGGTTAAAACCTATGTCCCGTCCACGCAAAAGAACCAAATATCGCTCGATATCGGCGTACAAACTCCGATGGATCGAGATAAACATCAATAAATAACTCCTAGTTTTAAAACACCTTACTTATATTATAAAACATGATTAAATCCATCGAAACCCGAAAATCTATCAAACCGTCTAATTTCGCAAAACCCGAAAATGCCAGTTTACCGTTTTTCCTCAAAACTTAACATTTAAATGAAACCAATGGTCATAAAACTCATTAAATAGTATAACTAGACTATACAAACTATTACTATATTTTTATTACACAAACTTGTATAAATTTGAAATTTCTAGTTTGCACCCTTTAACAATTTTCAACATTTTTCAAGCAAAATACCACAATTCCACCACAAAACATGATTTTGCATAAATTAATGACTTAAACCACAATTCATGATGATAATGATATAATGAAACCATAATTATATTTTTAATCTCATTTATATAGGAATTTCTAAAATCTAGTTTACAAAATTAGCAATTTTTATCACAATTTATCAATTAACCATAGAAACTATCAATCAAACTAAGTTTTTCTTTCCATTAACATGCTAACATTTCCACTAAAACTATAATCCAATGATAACAACCCAAATTAGAATTTTATATTAACCACAAACACATTTTGCAAAAACCTAGTTAACTAAATTCCTAATTTAAAACAATTTTAAATGAAAATTTTACAATTCAACAACCATGCAATATTTTCCAATTATAAAAGTGTTAAACTAACTATTATAACCCTAAATAATTAACAAAAATCATAACTTGAATTTACAAACCCTAACTTGAATTTTAAAAAAAAAACATAGAATTAATTCATTAAATCTAATTAAGCTTAAATGAACATCTAAAACAATAAATCAAAAGAAAGAAATTATACCTCCCAAAATATGAAATACAAACAAGAAATGAGCTTCCAAAATGCATGCTTTCCATCTCCAAATTTCATATAAAAATGAGCAAGGAATAAAGAGTATGGAATAAATAGGATTTTGTGGAATTTTAATTGAATTTTTGATGTGTTTTTGATGAATTTTGAATAAAAATGATGTGGGAAATGGGGGGGGGGGGGAAGCCATGGGGGGTTGTGGCCGGCCCTAGAGAGGTGAGGGAGAGAAAGAAGAGAGTGGGAAAAGTGTGTAGAAGTTTCAAGAGAAAGAACAACACTTAAGTCTTTTCATGGTTTATTTAATTATTTATTTATTTATTTACTATAGCAACTCAAGAAAGCTCTAAAAAATAGGAAAAATTTGCAAATAATTTTTGCCTGATACATACTAAATTCTAACATGCCATGGCTCATTTTTACAAATTAAAACCATTTAAATTTATAATTTACACTAATTTAGTGTAAAAATAAAGCTTATGTTAATGTTTAAAATAATTAATTTAGGAATAATATTTTATTAAACTAAAAATTTATAAGTGGCTAAATAAACACCATTTACTAGTAATTTCATAATTAAAATGGATATTTTTAAAATTATAATGAAAAACAATCACGGTTTGATTTTACGAAAAATACATTTTACTTTACCGAAAATCATAAAATTCACTTAAACAATTTTATTCATTTAATTATTTATTTAATTATTTTTAAAACGTTACAGTAATGATAAAGAGAACTTTCTTCTCTATCAGGTTACTCATAATTGGAAGCATTCCTAAATTGAGTAACGCTGATCGGCCTCTTTCCATTTAGTTGACATGCACTGGAGGCAGCTGCATGATTTGAATCTGGTTCAATTAAATCAGTGCCTCTGGTTCTATATTGGATATAGAACAGTTCGTATCTTAACGTTGTTAAGGTACGGGGAGTTGTCTGGCTTATGCTTAAAACCAGACTCTGGATAACTCAAGGCATGTTTCTGTAATGGCAGTTTGTGGGTTGACCCAGGCTATGACGCGGGTTGACTTTCTACCATCTGGATGGACAATAGCGATATTGTTCTAGACTCGCCACAGTTTTAATAAAAATGGATTTTTTTTCAGAAAACAGTAGTGGGAGTATGGTAGAACTGGAAGTGATTCCAGAACCACAAACGATTACTGAAGATTTGATAGGAACCTAAAGATTCAATCTGGTTTGACATTCTATTGGCCACTCCGCAGATAAGGTGGGTAACTTCAGGCACCCGAGAGGTACTCCGGTAGCCTCAAGGACGGTGACAGGGAAGTTCTTGTTTACCCACACTTGCCATTGCTGTTGTTCCAGGCTGCGAGACCCGGCGGGAGGATGAGTATAGCGTCGTTCTAAACTGGCTTTAGAAGTGTACGTCTATATGACTATGCCAGAGGGTTGTCGTAGTCAGTGGGAGCAGTGGAAGCATTGGTGGACAGGTAGCTTATGTCTATTTATAGACTGAAGCAGCCGTAGCGGAGATAGATCATCAATTTATGATGTGACAGTCATAGGTTTGGCTTCATCAGAATAGGGGATGGATCTGTTAAGAAGGTAGTAGGTTGTGATGTCATGGTATTTTGATGACATACACAGAGTAGGAAGTGATATTCCTATACTACGATCGGTTATACTTTGGTCGTCACACAGTGGTTTCTACACATGGGACTTGGACATTATATCAGACATACTGGTTACTAGATCTATGGTGTTAGATCTAGATTTGGGTGATTTCCCAATTAAGGGTACTTAGACAGCATTCTAAGAGTATTTAGAATGGGCGACTCCTGGCACGGTAGTGTACCTGCAGGTAATGGAGTCACCCTCTCTAAAGGTGTCTTATAGACTAAAGGGGAGAGGGATGTGCATGATTGGCAGATCACTTGCTCAGGTAATTGAGTCAATCATGAGATGTCAAGTACCACACCAGATGTTGTTCTTGCACTAGATGAAATAAGTTGACATTGATCCTATCCTAGAGAAACAGTCGGAAGCAGTTTTAGAACATAAGTGGATGTTCTAGGGATATGATAACGACAGCCTCATTCGGGAGACGGTTATCATTCCAGGCTTCCAAGGTGACATGGACGACAAGGAGGTTGTCAGAGTTATAGTTTTTCCTTCTGACAAGGGGCGGTATTTTGGACAGGTGGTCCAAGGCAATACTGAGGGAGGCATGGCGCAGGATACTGATTATTTTCAGTTGTCAATACAGTCTAAGAAGTTTGGATTTAGAGTTCATTTATGAGCTGGGTCCCATCAGACATCCAGACACATTCTAAGACAGGTATTGCTCATTTCGGGAGATGGCTTTCTCCACGAACTTGAGATATAGAGAGACATAGAAAGAAACATCAAAGAGGATCCACTCACTGAGGTTATTCCTCGAACGCAATAGTTTCGCAAACGAGCTTTGTGAGACTGACTAGTAGAGGAGTTGGGTGTTCGGTATCACACGGGCTGTGAGTATGCGACATCGCAATAATTAGCCTTGAGTGCAAGTGGGAGATTGTTGGAGATAGTGCCCTCAAAGTCAATTATTGGATCACAGGCACGTGATTGCAATGATTAAGGGAGGACCTATCCCGGTAGGACAGTCTTACTCGAGATGATAGTATGCTATCTGGTTTATCTTTATCATCGTGTACTGCTTTAGGTGACCTGACATGTCGCTATTACACGTTGATAGAGCCCCTAGGATTCTTGCTTGACCACCAGCAGTATGAGGGTGATCATATAAGTGGGAGCTGGTAATCTATAAGCACATCCTTAAAAGGTCCCTAGTCGTGGGAGTTTCGAGACAGGGCATCGATACTCCAGAGTAGACTAGTGTATACAGTCGAGACCCCGACGAGGGGCGGTGGCCGGTCTCACAAGCCACTGGTGTCCGTTGGTTCACCTAAGATGTATACAGGTGCTCATTGGGTTATGAGTACACCGGACAGGACTCGCCGGGAACATACTAGTTGGTCTTATACCAGACGTCAGATAGAAGTTCCCAGGTGACATGTGTACAGGTTAGTTCATCGACCTGGGGATCGTCATTTGTCTCGTGTGAGTTCCCACTGTACTTTGATTACTACCCTACCACGCTCAAAGGAGACGTGCAAACAGGTTTTAGTTGGGTACAGTCCCGAGCCACATGGAGGCAGTGAGCGGATCTTCAGGGGTTCGTCTCTCCCGGTATTGGGAGTGAGGTCGCGCTGTGTCTAGGAGAGCCATTACACGAAGCCCTCGGCCGAGGCAGGAGATTTACTGGTAGGTATTCCAGTAGTATCTCAGGGTGTTCTGGGCTACACTCCGACACGACTTGTACCGTTTTTGGGGGTCTGACTTTTACCAACCCCATAGGCCCGCCATGCGATGCTCATAGACGAACGGACCGGACTGTACGGATATTGTCACTGACAAGCTCAGTAGGGTGTCAGGATGAGTTCGCTCATCGACGTCCCTTTTGGTCAATACCTGGTAGCCCGTCATGTATTGGCTTATACCTCTGACGTGCTGGTGGTTAAATCCACAACCAAGGTGTTGACGAGTCTTTAGAGTCCCCTACATTCAGTTGCTCAAGTTTTCGGGCGAAACGCTGTAGAGGCCGTATGGAGATATGGCAGGGTTCGATAAGATACGTGCGGTATTGCACGTATCAGGATCGGACGGATAATACTAGCCGACTTTTGTTTAAGCCGGATCCTAGTATAGTACAGTGTAGATTTTGTCTCATTGCATTTTTATTTCGGTCGGAATACAAATGCGGGTGTGTATACACAGTATCGGGGTTTTCCTGTAATTTATTACGGGACCAGTTTTCTGGAGTTGCTAGTTTGCTTTCCGTTTCGGCCATTTTCATTTGTATCTTTCAATGGACGAAGATTGGTGGAGGAGGGCTTATTTGCATTTGTGCAAATAAGCATTTGTGGAGGGTGTTCTTTGCATTATTATTGTATCATGATGGTACACCATCCATTAACTTGACTTTTTGCTTCATGATGGTTTTCATGATTGCTTGACTTTGGATATCATGATGGATGTGGTGGAGTGTTGGTTTTAGCTTGTTATCATGCTTGAGCATGATAGCCTTTTCTCTCTCTCCCTTGGGTTATTGGTTGGCTCACTCATTCACACACTCACCACACTCTTATTCTTCTCCTCTCCATTCTAGTGTGGCCGGCCATAGGAGATGGGGCTGCCTATTTTATTTTGGTGGGGATTTTGGTATCTTTGGCTTTGTAAAATCCCTATATCTCCGACCGGGAATGTCATTTGAGTGGTAAACCGCGTCTAATTGCTCTTTTAGACGGATTTGCGAACGTGACATTCGCGTTGATGTTCTGTGTTGTGTTGTGATGTTGCGGATATGTCGTGGTGGATAGCAGTGTGCAATGGTAGTGCAGTTTGGATTTATTTGTACATTTGATATTGCGGGGCGAGCGTCCAACATGTGGACTGCCGTCACTGCCTGTTTGTATAATATTGTTTTGGGGCACGACCGGGCTGAGGTCGATGTACCCGTTGTACATTTTTTTATTTCTGTACTAGGTTTATCCCGCGACGGATTGCACGGATAGCCGGGTTCTGGAGGGCAACGGGTCCGTATCTCATGGCTTTGAGAGGCAGAGAAGCCTTACTCTAGAATTGGCAGACTATTCGCCGCACTCGAAGGGGGTACAGGTTGACCCAAGGAGGGGAGCTCAAGTTACCGGATTCCGTGAAGTGCCGGGTGGTCCATTCATTTTGCTGTAGGGGGCTGCCTCGCTTCAGGTTTTGGCGGGTAACTTGCCGCACCCGTAGGGGTCTAGGTTTCATTGCACAGGCTATCCACACGACCAGGGGAACGTCTGGTTTCAGTAGCGGCTCTGTGAAACCCGGGGATCCCAGATTATCTGTATTGTTCTGTGATGCTTATTACTTTTCTGTAATGTTGCATATTATCACGCCTGGAGCGATTATTGTATATTGGTATATATACTATTAGATGTTGTATATGTTTTACACCCGCGCTAGTCCAGTCCCCGCTCTGTCATTAGCTAAGTAACCTAACGGGTGATGACGCGACCCAATGGCGAATGCGGATGGCATATACGTACATTATATTTTCGTTCTTTTCTGGTGTGATTGATTGATGAGACTGCATTGATTCTTATCAATGTAAGGATAAAACAAACCTATTTTGATGTTGTTGGAACAATTTTAAAAAGTGTTATTACAAAGACGTTTCCTTTTGTTTTGCATAGTGATATTCGGTTGGAATATCCTGCACCTCATTCGACGAGGCAAGGGCTGATATCCCTTCACCGGGAAAGACCCCTTGGGCAGAAGTTTGTGTCAGGGTAATAACTTCATTATAGTCGATTACAAGTTGCTTTGCATTGCGGTATTCAGTTAGAATATCGTGCACCTCATTCCACGAGGAAAGAGCCGAGATCCCTTCACCGGGAGTGACCTCTTCAGCAAAGGTTTTCGCCACTATATATTTATAAAAAGATATCTGGTTCCTTCAACGAGATCAAGTTCATTACGTTAAAGGTTTTTCGCCAAAAACCAGCCGTAGCCCTCCGTCATTTCTTATGGATGGTCAGTAGTATTCAAGCTATGTTTGTTGGCCTTCGTCAAGGCATAGTGCTTGGTAGCTGCTGGGGTATTCTTTTGTTGCATAGATAGATGCGTAGGTTTGGGACAGTCGTATAGCCTTGTTGGCCTTCGTCAAGGGCTTGTACGGATGGGTTCAAATTGACCTGGACAATGACGGGTAGAACTTGACATGTGACTTATGATTTGTTGGCCTTCGTCAAGGTCATAAGAGCATGACGCAAAAATCATATCGGGAGTTTCTAAAGAAACTGAAACTTGCCAAGTATGCGCATACCTTCTGGAGTGTGATAACGTGAGTGGATTCCGTCACGTTATCATGCGATGAGAGTTGGATCCAGATTCCCACTGATGAGTTGGTTTACTCTTCGGGTGATCCCGATTGATTCTTCTTTCAGGTTTGGAGAATTTGACGGTACAGTGGGAGGTTTCCTGATTAGATAAAGTGATAACCATTCTGATCTAGATTAGAGTGCACGCAGAGTGTTTCTTTTCTCTCTCTCTCTCTCTTTGGTAGCGACCTTTGACCTACCCTAGACTATGACTCAGTGACCAAGTTGACCGAACCTTCTTAAAATACTGGCTTTTGGATTGTCCGAGTTGCATAAGTCATTACCGCTCCTTCCTTTACCCTTTGTATTTCTCAGAACACCCCGTATTACTACGGACATCTACTTCCATTGGATAGATCCATCGTATGGTTATATACGAACTCGAAGGGACTTCTTCGAGGATGGATCCAGGTTCAGGAGAAATAGAATTGATTATTCAGTTGTCTTTTATTATCACCTTCTCTCAGGTTGCGAGGGCTCCTTAGTTTAGGAGAGTACACCTATTACGCTTATTGGATAGTCTTATTCCAAACCATAGGCAGTGCCGAAAGGTAGGGAAGGAAGAAAACCATTTAGCCTAACGATGGTGTACAGAAGGTAATGAATACAGACAAAATAAAGGGATTAGAAAGAAGGCAAAGTAAATTGCGACTGTTATAATTCACGACCAAACCACGTACTTTATCGCCACTCCTATTTTCACCTTTGTTTTTTCCCCAGTTCGGGAGAAATAGAATAATGTATTATTCAGTTGTCTTTTATCATCACCTTCTCTCAAGTTACGCGTACTCCTAGGATTAGGAGAGTGTGGGGTTCCTAGGCACACACAAGAGGTTCCACAAGGCATCAACCATGCCAAATTTAAATTTTCCATGTGCCGAGAAACCCTAATGCTAGATCGTTAACTAGAGATTAAGCAAAAATCAAGCAAGCAAACTACTTTGCTACAAAGTGAAAGGGACTACAACCTTTGTAGATCCGGTCCTCCACTTCTCTAGCTCCGTGTTGACGTCCTTCCGCTGTGATCATCGGAATCCCGGACTCTAGCGTCGGTTTCATCGGAGAAATAGACGGGCTAGGTCGTTGACTTCGATGCCGAAGATGATCTACGTCGAGGCAACTCTAACTCAAGCTCCATCTTTACTAGGTCATGAACCTTGTGAAGAAAACACCCTATACAACATGGCAAGTGGTAGAGGATGAAGAAATAGGAAGTGGGTTCACTTTGGATTTGGATTTCTCACTTGGATTTATCACTTGGAATTTTCTAGCAATGGTTTTCTTTCTTCATGAAGAAGAAGAAGAAGAAAGAAAAGATTGAATATCAAAAAATAGAAAATCAAGTGATGCTTATCATTTAGCAACCATGGGTGAGTTAACTTGTGTAGAGAATAAACTAGGGTTTAGGTTGATGGTTAGGTTAAGGCATAAAACAAAATGGTTTGATTTTTCAAAGATGCTTAAAAGAAACTTCATGAAGCTTCAAGCAAGAAAACAAATAAAGCCACCATTTTGGTTTTTGCCAAATTAAATAAATAAATAAATAAATAAATAAATAAATAAAACCTTAACCATTAACCTAAACTATGGTTTAAAGCATACACACCCAAGTTTGCATGTATCATCAAACATGATACAAACTAGTGCACAAACATATATCATATATACAATGTGCACAATCAAGTGAGATAATCAATCTTAAATGAACCAATATTAGTTAATGTAAAGTAATATATCAAATATATAATTATACATTAAATCATTAAATCAACACTTGATTTAATGATCCGGTCATAATGCATATAACCGACTAATATCAAGTGTATCAATGTATCGAATCAACACTTGATTCGGTAACCCGGCTATATCTCATATAACCGTCCAATGATACATATCGCGAGAATAGAATACAGTATCACATCCTGGTATTATTCTCGGTCCCGCACATATCTCATATGCGCTCCCATTTCGTTTCGCTTGAGCCAGGAAACCTCTGTGTAGGACTCTAAAGACTCGTCAATACGCCGGCAGTAGGTGATGATCATATCAAACACCCACAAGCCACAAGCGGTCTGCTAAACGTAACAGCCACCCGGGTATTGAGCGATCAGAAGATCAACGAGCAAGCCCGCTCACACTCCTGTGAATCCAACCAGTAACACTTACCGTACAGTCCGATCTGATCGTCTGATATGTCGCATATCTCGCCTAGGGGTGGTAAACGTCAGACCCCAGTAGCTCGATAAGTCGTGTCGATATGAGGTCTATAACAGTTCGAGAAACTACTGGTAACACTTACCAGTAAATCTCAGCAACCCTGGCCAGGGATTTCCGGTTATAGCCAATCGAACACAGCACAACATCAACTCCCTATACTGGGAGAGACGAATCCCCTCCTATCGCTCATTGCCTCCATGTGATTCAGGACTGTACCCAAAAACCACCGTTTTGCATGCCCTTTTGGACATGGTAAGGTGGAAATCAAAGCACAGTGGGAATCACACAAGACTCTATGAAGATCTCGGGTCTACAGACTAACCTGTACCAGTGTCACCAGAGAACTGCCATCTGACGTAAGGTATAATACCATCTGGGAGTTCTCGGCGAGTCCGTCCAGTGTACCCAGTCTCCACTGAGCACCCGTATATCATCTCTGATGTCAAACACCAATGGATATAGGATCATCCATCGCCCATCACATGGGTCGAGAAGACATACGCTAGTCTATTCTAGAATATCGATGCCCCGTCTCGATATTCCCACGACTAGGAACATTGAAGGATGTACTCATGGACTACCTAGGCCCCACTAGTATGATCTACATCATAGTCCTGGAAGTCGAGTACACATCCTAAGGGCTTTATCAACATGTAACCGAGAGACAGAAAGTATACATGTTAAGATAAAGAGCAACCAGATAGCATACTATCATGTCGAGCAAGAAAGTCCTGCCTATATATGTCCCAGCATCCACTACAATATACATCCTATGTACAGTAATGGCCTCCAGGGCATACATATAACTAACAATCTCCCACTTGCACTAGAGCCATCTGTAGCAGTGGTTGCAGTATCTAATACTCAACCATCCCATATAAGTCTCTGTTTGGGAAAAAGCCTTTGTGAGTGGATCCGCCGTGTTGTCCTCTGAGTCTACTCTCCTGACCTCGATCTTCCTGGAGATCAACCATCTCCATGATCAGGTGATGCTGCCTCAGAATATGTCTGGGTCACTGATGGGACCAGGGTTCCTGGGCCAAAACCACACTTCCATCATCACACAATGGTAAGAACCTAGTTCATCTCATGAACTAGTATACACCCAAACTGCCTTTTTGGTAGTATCTTTAATAGCGATGTTACCAGCCTTTATCGTCTAGTTTGCCACGGTATCTAGCTTGGAACTCTTCCAACAAGCCGTCCATCTACTGAGGGTAAAGACAATGCCTGTGACTGACATTCAGTCATCCTTATCACCCTGGAACCTTTCCAGTGATTCTCCCCAAGATTGATTGATACCATCTCGCTGCAACTAGTGAGAGTCTTAACATCCAATTAGATCTATCTAATAGATCCAAAAACCAGGATTTAGTAGGTATCACTTCGATCCTATATGAAGAATCCTTGTGATAAGCGGAGATTGACCGAGCGTAGCATAGGAAACTCTTTCCCTATCAAGAGTATGTCATCCACGCACTCTACGAGGATCTCCACCATACTCCCTACTACCTTTTTGTATATACAAGGTCATCTACCATTTTGATGAAGTCAAACTATTTGACTACTACATCAAAACAGATGTTCCAACTCCGCGATGCCTGCTTTATCCTATAAAGCATCTTGCACACGTTTCCGCTGCTCCCACTGTCTACGAAGCCCTCTGGCTGTGTACTTATAGACGCTCTCTTCTAAAACATCATTTTAGAAAAGCTGTCATGACACCCAACCACCAGATATCGTAGTCATGGTATGTAGCCGTGGCAAGTAGGATCTGGATGGACTTAAGCATAGCCTCATAGGAAAGGTTTCACCATAATCCATAACTAGTCAATGATTCAAATCTTTAACAAGTCTAGCTTTGAAAGTCTTAACTTTTCCATCTACACCAAGTAATCTTCTCAAGATATACTTGCTCCTGATGGGGATTTAACCCTTCAGATATAGCAACCAAAGTCCATACTTTGTTGCTATACATGGATTCCATCTCAGATCGCTAAGCATCCATCCATTCTTAAAGAGTCCCACTCCTGATGGCCTGCTCGAAACTAGTTGGGTCATCATCTCATGATGTAATCCTCGCTCCCACTGTCATAGAGAAACCAAAGTATCTCTCAGGTGGGTGAGGAACCCTACTAGATCGGCAGAGAGGCTGAGGTTCGTTGGTTACTATTGAATCCTTTGGTTTTACCAAATCATCTGCTGTAGTTTGTATAGCTGGAACCTTTCCAGTTCTACATTACAGACCTTGCCTCGAGCTTGTCCGGATTATGCTTTTAGACATAGCCCGGACAACCCCAAATCTTAACCAACTTAAGATATGGGCTCTTCCCATTCCATATCACATATGAAGTGGTAGGCATCTGATTTTATCGAAACCCTATTCAATAGGTATGCAGCTTCTCAAGTGCATAACTCCCAAAAGGAAATAGGTAACTCAGTAGTACTCATCATAGAGCACACCTTATCATATAGAGTGTGATTGCTCCGACCCGATACACCGACGTGCTGCAGTGTATATGGAGGAGTAATGCTGAGAGAGAATCTCATTCTCCTTTAGAATAGTCCAGAATTTCCGTGCTCAAGTATTCTCCTCCTTGATCTCATCAAAGGACATAATACTTATACATGTATTTTGGTTCTCTACTTCTAACTTATATTCTGTGAATATCTCAAAAGTTTCGGACTTGTGTTTCAACAGGAACATATGTCTGAATCTTGAGAGATTATCAGAGAATGTAATGAAGTACAAAGAACCGGTCCTGGCATGTGTAGACAGGGGACCTTACATACATCATCATGTATCAGTCCCAAGAGTTTACTAACTCTTTCTCTGTTTCCAATAAACAGAGCTGTGGTCATCTTATCTCTGTGACATGACTGGAAAGTTTCACAAGATGTAAATTCAAACTAATTTAAATATGCATCTATATGTAACTTCAGCTAGTCGGGTCGCATATATATGACCTAGTCTACAATACCTCAAGAAGGATTTGTTCATTTCTGAACTCTTCGCCTTGTGTGTGTTCTGTATACTAAGAACCGTAGTTTGATTTAGAACGTCAATACTTTTAGATAACGTGCCTGAACCGATCAACTTTTGATATAGGAAATGTTCAAAACATTATCCAACAATACAAAATTATATCCTTTCTTTACTAATAAAGTGACTGATATGATTTTGTACATCAGGTTCGGTATCTAATAACATTTGTTCAGAATCAATGTATTCTGGTAATACAGGGTGACAGTGACCAACAGACTTGGCTGCAACACTTGCACCGTTTTCTGTCTCATGAAACTTATCACCCGTTCTCAGTTCTCTACCTTTCTGTAGCCCATGTAACGGATTAAATTTGCGGGATCCTGATCCGGTATCTAATACCTAGGACATAGAGGACACTGAGAAACAGTTCTTTATAATGAACACACCCGAAGGAGATGCATCATATGCATTTTCTTCGTTTGGGCGGCATGGGAATCCTGGTATTCCCCAATTTCCTGCTCTATCTTATAACAATTTATAAGTTGGAGCGGGACCAACGTTCCCCAGCTCAGTATAACAAGCGGGTTCGGTCAATATATCCGTATTATTATCTTGATTAAGGCATGATATGGTCGCTACCTGGAGAGAGAGAGAAGAAAACACTCTGCGTGCGCTCTTGCAAGATCAGATTGGTTATTATTTTATCTAATCAGGATGGCTCCCACTGTTTTTATCAAATCTTCTTTCAAACCCTAAAAGGAAAGACTAGCCGGGATTAATTACACGCTACAAGTTTGCCAATCTTTCAGCCAGGCCAGTGTCGGTACTTTGAGGGAGGTCCCCCGTGCTTTCGCACGAACCTAATTAATGTAAACCTCATTTTCCCAGAGGCGTAACCTCGTTGACACCTTTCTAGACACCTACTTGATCGGCTAATTATAATGTGTAAAATTCTCCCAGGAGTAACTCTTACTCGCAGCGAGTATCGGGATCCAACTATCTCGTAGAAGTGTAAGTCCATGCTACCTCTCCCGGTACTTACGGGCTTGCGGAATTTGGTGAAAAACAATTTTCTTAGAGGTGGTAACATGGACTCAAAACCCGGATCTTTGTTAAACTTCTAACTAACAACCTAATAAGAGTTTACCTACTCGGTTAGGGGGCTATACCTTTCTTGAACTCCTTCGTCTTCAACTCGTCCCGGAGTTCGGATCGGCCTCACCTCGTCGTCTCCTTGCGTCGAAGATGGATCCACCCGAAAGTGTTAGTTATATGTATGCCCTAGAGGCCATTACTGTACATTGGATGTATATTGTAGTGGATGCTGGGACATATATAGGTAGGACTTTCTTGCTCGACATGATAGTACGCTATCTGGTTGCTCTTTGTCTTAACATGTATACTTTCTGTCTCTCTGATTACATGTTGATAAAGCACTTAGGATGAGTACTCGACTTCCAGGACTATGATGCAGATCATACTAGTGGGGCCTGGGTAATCAATGAGTACATCCTTTATTGTTCCTAGTCGTGGGAATATCGAGACAGGGCATCGATATTCCAGAGTAGACTAGCATATATCTTCTCGACCCATGTGATGGGCGATGGATGATCCCATATCCATTGGTGTTTGACATCAGAGATGGTATGCAGGTGCTCAGTGGAGACTGGGTACACTGAACGGACTCGCCGAGAACTCCCAGATGGTATTATACCTCACGTCAGATGGCAGTTCTCTGGTGACACTGGTATAGCTTAGTCTGTTGACCCGAGATCGTCATAGAGTCTTGTGTGTCTCCCACTGTGCTTTGATTTCCACCCTACCACGGCTCTACTGTGTCGTGCAAACAGGTGGTTTTTGGGTACAGTCCCGATTCACAAGGAGGCAATGAGCGATAGGAGGGGATTCGTCTCTCCCGGTATTGGGGGTTGATGTTGCGCTATGCACGACTGGCCATAACAGGAAATCCCTGGTCAGGGTTGCAGTGATATACTGGTAAGAGTTATCAGTAGTTTCATGATAGTTATGGACCTCACGTCGGCATGACTTATCGAGCTACTGGGGTCTGACGTTTACCACCCCTAGGCGAGATATGCGACATATCAGACGAACAGACCGGACTGTACGGTAAGTGTTACTGGTTGGATTCACAGGAGTGTGAGCGGGCTTGCTCGTCGATCTTCTGATCGCTCAATACCCGGGTGGCCGTTACGTTTAGCAGACCGCTTGCGGCTTGTGGGTGTTTGATATGATCATCATCTGCTGCCGGCGTATTGACGAGTCTTTAGAGTCCTACACAGAGGTTTCCTGGCTCAAGCGAAACGAAATAGGAGCGCATATGAGATATGTGCGGGACCGAGAATAATGCGTGTATGTGATACCGTATTTCATTCTCGCGATGAATGTGTCGAATGGTTGTATGCGATATAACCTAGTTATCGAATCAAGGATTGACTCGATAAGCCGATACATTGGATACTAGCCGGTTATATGCGACATGACCGGATCATTGAATCAAGTGTTGATTTAATGATTTGATGTATAATTATATATTTGATATATTACTTTGCATTAACTAGTATTTGTTCACTTTAAAAGGATTTTCTCACTTGAAGTGCACATTGTGTATATGATATATTTTTGTGCACAAGATTGTATCATGTTTGATGATACTTGCTCATTTAGGTTTGTGTAAAGAATTAAACCATGGTTAGTTAGTGATTAGGGTTTCTTTTCTCTTATTTGCTTATCCATTTATTATTGTTTTGGAAAAGATAAAGAGAAAAAGGAATGGTGGCTTAGTTTGTTTTTTGTTGAAGCTTCTTGAAGCTTTGAACAAGTCCACCATTCTTGTCTCTTCTCTAACCCTAACCACTCATCTAACCTTAGTTAAATCTCTACACTAAACCATGGTTGAAGTCATGATAAGTATTCATTTTTATTTTCTTTTTGAATAACTTATCATATCTTCTTCTTCTTCTTCTTCATCTTCTTCTTCCATGAAGAAAAGCTTGCTACATCAATGGCAAGTGATGAAAACAAGTGAGAAATCCAATTCTAAAGTGAACCCACTTCCTATTTCTTCATCCTCTACCTCTTGCCAAGTAGTATATGGTGTTTCCTTCACAAGTTTTCATGGCTTTGTGAAGGTGGAGCTTGATCTAGTGATGCCTCGACGTAGATCATCTTCGGCATCGAAGCCGACGACCAAGCCCGCCCATTTCTTCGATGAAGCCGATGCTTGAGTCCGGAATCCGATTTGGACAGCGGAGAGACATCGTCGCGGAGCTTAACAAGTGGTGGACTGGATCTATAAAGGTTGTAGTCACTTTCCTTTAGCATTTAATTCGTTTACATGCTTGCATCGCCTATATATCTAGTTAACGATCCGTATTAGGGTTTGTAGGCACTTGTAAAATTTGAATTAGCCATGCTTGATCACTTGTGAGACTTCATTAGTGTGCCTAGGAACCCTACAGTGGTATCAGAGCCTAGCTAGAGCCTTAGGCGATGCGTAGACGGAATTAGAAGTCCGATTGAACCGAAACCCCAATCGCATTTTGCTCTCTGGACATTTTTGAAAAACGTGGTTTTTTCCAGATTAAAAATATGCAGAAAACTCAGTAGAAGATTCTAAGAATTACTGTATAAAACGGGGCCCCTGAATCCATTAAAGCGCGGCGGAACCGCGGCATTAGCTTGCTAATGCGGCGGTTCCGCGGCCCTTTTGTCTCATCTTGCAATAAATTTTGCACAGTAATTCCTAGTTTGCAATGCTGGTTTTCCTGGGAATTTTTAATAATTTTTCCAGAGTTGAATTTTCTGGGTTGTATTGGGGACTCGGTGTATCGATCGGATTGTCTAATTTTGTCAGTGTGTTTTTCCGGGTATTTTTTAGAATATGTTAAAAAGTTCGACCGGATATAAATACCCACTTTTTCCCCTGCCGGGAAATTTCCAATTGTTGGATTTTTCCGTAGTTTAAAGACGTTCTAAGTAGTGCAAGTAACGCGATGGACCCTCTAGAAGACAACAAACCTTAACTCGATTATGTGACCGTCTTGAACTGCCCTTTGAACCTTCGGGTTTGGGGCAGTACGGCGTGCCACATGTGAGGCGTTGGCTTGACCCTTCTACGGCTGGACCGTTGGTACTGAGGCACGAACTGAATGTTGTTAGACTTATTTCATGTGTTGAGCTGTTTCGGGAAAACTTGGGTGTTCGAATGTTCAATCGGAAAGTTTAACATTTTCTGTTTATCCGGAATGTGATACAACAATTGGAATTCACAAAAGTTATGTGATAACTGAATGAATGTTATAAACATAGCACTTTAGTCTCACTTGATCGGTTGCCACGGAATTTTGATGTGATCAAAAGTCCGTCGCAATCACGTAGCGTACGCGGATACTCGCCGGGTAAACTTAATAGACAGCCTCACTCCATAGCCCCGACCAAGTGACTGTAGGAGAACCCCGTCGCCGAAAGCATCCGTTCGGGTGCTCGCGGTAGCGGTGTTCCGCCATGGTGCACTTCATCGACGATATCGGGGGTGCGACCGTCTACTAAAGTTTGCGACGAGCATTCGATCAAAATGTCGGGAATCTTGTTGAATTGCCCGACTTGATATTGAAAAGTGTTTTCGATAATGAGATTAAAATGCGGGGTTTATAATTGTTAGGCATGCGATGTCTAAAGAATTCATTTGATCAGGCATGCGATGTCTGAGGTGGTTGAGGATTCCAACTGTTGTAGTTTTACAGTTTCTTTTCTGTGACCGTAAGTGTAATATGTGATGTCGTCGGTTTCGTTGCTATATGTCAACGACAATTGGGATGCACATATTTACTTACGTTGATGACATGTGATGTTATGTGTTGCTGGATATGTTATATTGGATCGTCGTGTTTGAATAGCCGGGGGGTTTTTATGTGAGATGAGTATTTTTCATTTTCATTCATGTAAAAACTTGTATGTAATATTATTTTATTGGGGCACTTCCAGGTTGCGGAAGATGTCACCGTTGATGTATATTATTTACTTTTCTGCACTAGGATAGACCCAAGGAGGGGAGCACAAGTAACCGGGTTCTAGGGTCCAGTGGGAGACCATCTCGAGGAGTCGAGTCCGGGTCTCCTAACCCTAGAATTGGTAGGGTTGCTTGCCGCTCTCATAGGGGTCTAGGGGTGTAGGATAGGCTATTCATCACGACCGTGGAATCCGTGTTTTATACTGGCTCGTATTGAAGACACGGACGTCCTAGTATATCCAATATTTCATATGTTTCTTCTGCTGTGATTTATCTGTGATGTGATCATGTGATGTTCTGTGACAGATATTATATATAGTATATATGATATATTATATAAACGTTGCTTATGTTTTACACCCGCGCTAGCCCTGCCCCGCTCTGCCGTTAGTTACCTAACCTAACGGTGCAGACGGGACATCGAGGCGAATGCGGATGGCATAAGCGTACGTTATATTTATCTGTGATGTTTAGGTGGACTTAAATGATGGGATATTCATTAATGAGATTAATGAAAGAAAATAAACCTAATTGATGTTGTGGAATCGAATTTCAAAATAAAAACAGGTAGCTACAGTTCTTGCTTTGCATCGCGGTGTTCATTATAGAACATCCTGCACCTTATTCGATGAGGAAAGGACCGAGATCCCTTCACCGGGAGTGACTCCTTTAGCAATAACTGGCAGATGCTACAACCCTCGGTTTTTCTTTGATCGCTTCTATAGTTTCCGCTTTGCACAGTGATATATATGATATATCCCGCACCTCATTCGACGAGGAAAGGCCCGACGATCCCTTCACCGGGAGTGACCCCTTTAGCAAAACTAGAAAAGCCTCGAAAACATTCCATTTAAAAACCATTTGATTCCGCAACGAGATCAAGTTCAAAGCGTTAAAGGTTTTCATAAAAACCATTCGCAACCCTCCGTCATTTTAGGAAGTAGAGTACTTAGCATTCGTGCTACGTTTGTCGACCATAGCCGAGGCGTAGTGTGCGGTAGCTAAGTGATGTCTTCCTACACAGCATATGATGCGATTAGTTAGGACAGTCATGTGGCTTTGTTGACCTTAGCCAAGGGTCATGTGGGTGGGTCTAATTAATCACGAAATGACGGGTAGAACTTGACTAGTACCTATGATTTGTTGACCTTAGCCAAGGTTATAGGTGCTAGGGGTAAAAACCATTATCGGGAGTTTCAAGTGTTGAAATTTGCAATGAGATTGCATACCTTCTATGTGATAGTTGGATCCCGATACCCACTGCGAGTAATTGTTACTCCTGGGAGAGTTTTGCACTTTGCAATTAGCCGATCAAGTAGGTGTCTAGAAAGGTGTCAACGGGGTTACGCCTCTGGAAAACGAGGTTTACTGTAATTAGGTCCGTGCGAAAGCACGGGGAACCTCCCTCAAAGTACCGACACTGGCTTGGCTGAAAGATTGGCGAACTTGTAGAGTGCAATTAACCCCGGCTAGTCTTTCCTTTTACGGTTTGAAGGAATATTTGATAAAAACAGTGGGAGCCATCCTGATTAGATAAAATAAATAACCAATCTAATCTTGCAAGAGCGCACGCTGAGTGTTTTCTTCTCTCTCTCTCCAGGTAGCGACCATATCACGCCTTAATCAAGATAATAATATGGATGTATTGACCGAACCCGCTTGTTATACTGAGCTGGGGAGCGTTGGTCCCGCTCCAACTTATAATTGTTATAAGACAGAGCAGGAATTAGGGGAATACCAGGATTCCCATGCCGCCCAAACGAAGAAAGTGCATATGATGCATCTCCTTCGGGTGTGTTCATTACAAAGAACTGTTTCTCAGTATCCAATGCATCCTGGGTATATGATACCGGATCAGGATCCCAGATATGTAATCTGTTACATAGGGCTACAAAAGGGTAGAAAAACTGAGAACGGGTGATAAGTTTCATGAGACAGAAAACGGGGCAAGTGTTGCAGCCAAGTCTGTTGGTCACTGTCACCCTGTATTACTAATACATTGATTCTGAACAAATGCTATTAGATACCGAACCTGATATACAAAATCATATCACTCTCTTTACAAGTAAAGAAATGATAAAATTTTGTATTGTTGGATAATGTTTTGAACATTTCCTATATCAAAAGTTGATCGGTTCAGGCACGTTATCTAAAAGCATTGATGTTCTAAATCAAACTACAGTTCCTAGTATACGGAACACACACAAGAGGAAGAGTTCAGAAATGAACGAATCATTCTTGAGGCATTGTAGACTAGGTCATATCAATGCGACCCGACTGGCTGAAGTTACATTTTAGATGCATATTTAAATCAGTTTGAATTTACATCTTGTGAAACTTGCCAGTCATGTCACAAAGATAAGATGACCATAGCTCAGTTTGTTGGAAACAGAGAAAGAGTTAGTAAACTCTTGGGACTGATACATTATGATGTATGTAAGGTCTCCTGTCTACACATGCCAGGACTGGTTCTTTATACTTCATAACGTTCTCTGATGATCTCTCAAGATTCTGACATATGTTCCTGTTGAAACACAAGTCCAAACCTTTTGAGATGTTCACAGAATATAAGCTAGAAGTGGAGAACCAATAAAGGTATAAGTATTATGTCCTATGATGAGATCAGGGAGGAGATTACTTGTGCATGGAATTCCTGGACTATTCTAAAGGAGAATGAGATTCTCTCTCAGCATTACTCCTCCGTATACACCATAGCGCAATGGTATATCTGAGCGGAGCAATCACACCCTATATGATAAGGTGTGCTCTATGATGAGTACTACTGAGTTACCTATTTCCTTTTGGGAGTTATGCACTTGAGTAGCTGCATACCTATTGAATAGGGTTCCAATCAAATCAGTTGCCTACCATTTCATATGTGATATGGAAAGGGAAGAGCCCATATCTTAAGTTGGTTAAGATTTGGGGTTGTCCGGGCTATATCTAAAAGCATAATCCGGACAAGCTCGAGGCAAGGTCTTTTATGTACAACTGGAAAGGTTCCAGCTATACAAACAACAGCAGATGATTTGGTAGAACCAAAGGATTCAGTAGAATCCAAAGAACCTCAGCCTCTCCGCCGATCTAGTAGGGTTCCTCACCCACCTGAGAGATATTTCGGTTTCTCTATGATAGTGGGAGCGAGGATAGCATCATGAGATGATGACCCAACTAGTTTCGAACTGGCCATCAGGAGTGGGACTCTGTAAGAATGGCTGGATGCTTAGCGATCTGAGATGGAATCCATGTACACCAACAAAGTATAGACTTTGGTTGCTATATCTGAAGGGTTAAATCCCCATCAGGAGCAAGTATATCTTGAGAAGATTACTTGGTGTAGATAGAAAAGTTGAGACTTTCAAAGCTAGACTTGTTAAAGGTTTTAGTCATCAACCAGGTATGGATAATGATGAAACCTTTTCAGGGAATATGCTTAAGTCCATCCAGATCCTACTTGCCATGGCTACATACCATAACTACGATATCTGGTGGTTGGGTGCCATGACTACTTTTCTAAATAATGATTTAGAAGAGAACGTCTATAAGAACACAGCCAGAGGGCTTCGTAAACAGTGAGAGCAGCGGAAACGTATGCAAGTTGTTTTACATAATGAAGCAGGCATCGCGGAGTTGGAACGTCTGTTTTGATGTGAAAGTCAAAGTGTTTGACTTCATCAAAATGGTAGATGAACCTTGTATATACAAAACGGTAGTAGAGTGTAAGGTGGTCATCCTCGTATTGTACGTAGACAACATACTCTTGATAGGAAAAGAGTTTCCTATACTACGATCGGTCGATCTCCTCTTATCACATGAATTCTCCATATAGGATCAAAGTGATACCTCCTAAATCCTGGGTTTTGGATCTATGAGATAGATCTATATGGATGTTAGGATTCTCACTAGTTGAAGTGAGATGGTATCAATAGATCCTGGGGAGAATCACTGGAAGGGTTCCAGGGTGATAAAGACGACTGAATGTCAGTCGCAGGCATTGTCTTTACCCTCAGTAAAGGGACGGTATGTTGGAAAAGTTCCAAGCTAGATACCGTAGCAAATTAGACGATAAAGGCTGGTAACATCGCCATTTAAGATACTACCAAAGAAGCAGTTTGGGTGTATATTGGTTCCTACCATTGTGTGACAATGGAAGTGTGGCATTGGCCCTGGAACCCTGGTCCCATCAGTGACCCAGATATATTCTGAGGCAGCATCACCTGATCATGGAGATAGTTGATCACCAGGGTGATCGAGGTTAAGAGAGTAGACTCAGAGGAAAACACGGCGGATCCACTCATGAAGGCCTTTTCCCAAAGAGAGACTTTTAGGGGATGGTTGAGTATTAGATACTACAACCACTGCTACAAATGGCCCTAGTGCAAGTGGGAGATTGTTAGTTATATGTATGCCCTAAAGGCCATTACTGTACATTGGATGTATATTGTAGTGGATGCTGGGACATATATAGGTAGGACTTTCTTGCTCGACATGATAGTACGCTATCTGGTTGCTCTTTGTCTTAACATGTATACTTTCTGTCTCACTGATTACATGTTGATAAAGCCCTTAGGATGAGTACTCGACTTCCAGGACTATGATGCAGATCATACTAGTGGGGCCTGGGTAATCAATTAGTACATCCTTCATTGTTCCAAGTCGTGGGAATATCGAGACGGGGCATCGATATTCCAGAGTAGACTAGCGTATATCTTCTCGACCCATGTGATGGGCGATGGATGATCCCATATCCATTGGTGTTTGACATCAGAGATGGTATGCGGGTGCTCAGTGGAGACTGGGTACACTGAACGGACTCGCCGAGAACTCCCAGATGGTATTATACCTCACGTCAGATGGCAGTTCTCTGGTGACACTGGTACAGCTTAGTCTGTTGACCCGAGATCGTCATAGAGTCTTGTGTGTCTCCCACTGTGCTTTGATTTCCACCCTACCACGGCTCTACTGAGTCGTGCAAACAGGTGGTTTTTGGGTACAGTCCCGATTCACATGGAGGCAATGAGCGATAGGAGGGGATTCGTCTCTCCCGGTATTGGGGCTTGATGTTGCGCTATGCACGACTGGCCATAACAGGAAATCCCTGGTCAGGGTTGCAGTGATATACTGGTAAGAGTTATCAGTAGTTTCACGATAGTTATGGACCTCACGTCGGCATGACTTATCGAGCTACTGGGGTCTGACGTTTACCACCCCTAGGCGAGATATGCGACATATCAGACGAACAGACCGGACTGTACGGTAAGTGTTACTGGTTGGATTCACAGGAGTGTGAGCGGGCTTGCTCGTCGATCTTCTGATCGCTCAATACCCGGGTGGCCGTTACGTTTAGCAGACCGCTTGCGGCTTGTGGGTGTTTGATATGATCATCATCTGCTACCGGCGTATTGACGAGTCTTTAGAGTCCTACACAGAGGTTTCCTGGCTCAAGCGAAACGAAATAGGAGCGCATATGAGATATGTGCGGGACCGAGAATAATGCGTGTATGTGATACCGTATTTCATTCTCGCGATGAATGTGTCGAATGTTTGTATGCGATATAACCTAGTTATCGAATCAAGGATTGACTCGATAAGCCGATACATTGGATACTAGCCGGTTATATGCGACATGACCGGATCATTGAATCAAGTGTTGATTTAATGATTTGATGTATAATTATATATTTGATATATTACTTTGCATTAACTAGTATTTGTTCACTTTAAAAGGATTTTCTCACTTGAAGTGCACATTGTGTATATGATATATTTTTGTGCACAAGATTGTATCATGTTTGATGATACTTGCTCATTTAGGTTTGTGTAAAGAATTAAACCATGGTTAGTTAGTGATTAGGGTTTCTTTTCTCTTATTTGTTTATCCATTTATTATTGTTTTGGAAAAGATAAAGAGAAAAAGGAATGGTGGCTTAGTTTGTTTTTTGTTGAAGCTTCTTGAAGCTTTGAACAAGTCCACCATTCTTGTCTCTTCTCTAACCCTAACCACTCATCTAAACTTAGTTAAATCTCTACACTAAACCATGGTTGAAGTCATGATAAGTATTCATTTTTATTTTCTTTTTGAATAACTTGTCATATCTTCTTCTTCTTCATCTTCTTCTTCCATGAAGAAAAGCTTGCTACATCAATGGCAAGTGATGAAAACAAGTGAGAAATCCAATTCTAAAGTGAACCCACTTCCTATTTCTTCATCCTCTACCTCTTGCCAAATAGTATAGGGTGTTTCCTTCACAAGTTTTCATGGCTTTGTGAAGGTGGAGCTTGATCTAGTGATGCCTCGACGTAGATCATCTTCGGCATCGAAGCCGACGACCAAGCCCGCCCATTTCTTCGATGAAGCCGATGCTTGAGTCCGGAATCCGATTTGGACAGCGGAGAGACATCGTCGCGGAGCTTAACAAGTGGTGGACCGGATCTACAAAGGTTGTAGTCACTTTCCTTTAGCATTTAATTCGTTTACATGCTTGCATCGCCTATATATCTAGTTAACGATCCGTATTAGGGTTTGTAGGCACTTGTAAAATTTGAATTAGCCATGCTTGATCACTTGTGAGACTTCATTAGTGTGCCTAGGAACCCTACAGAAAGCTTCTACCTTTGGCTTGTTCTTCGGACTTTGAAGAAACTAGATCACTTGGCTTGCTAGGCCTTATGAGCTAGAATGAGTAGAGAATAGTATGTTGGGATTTTGCTCTATGGTTCTTGCTTCTCAACACATGAGACAAGTGAACCATAGACTAAAAAAGATAGAGCAAGAGGAAGAGGGTGAGAGCAAGAGCATGAGAGCTCAAAACCAAGAGAGAGAAAGGTCAAGCAAGAATAAGCCTCTCTTTTGTCTTTCACCCTCTCATAATCCAAAAACATCATTAGCCATAATGTCAACCAAGTATTATGTGATGTTCATATCATGACAAAGGCACTATCATTTCCATGCACTCATTTTGCAAACTACAACAAGCAAGCAAAAGTCTTTGCATGAAAATGACAACCATTGTGATGATGATGGTCAACTAGTCCAACCTAGTCAACCGGTCAACAAAGTCAACGGGTCAACAAAGTCAACCCTCCAACAACCATGTCACTATAATACTTAATTAATATTATTGCTAAATATATATATATATATATATATATATCATATTCTCATTAGGGTTGAGCAAAAAGTCAATAGTCAACAGTCAACGGTCAATAACCCTAATGAGAATCCTCTGCCTCTGTCTCTCCGTCAACTGTGCATACACACCCGCATCCGCGTTCCGAGGAACACGGATGCAAACTGGATAAAACCAATCCCAATATGTACACTAGGATCTGGCTTAAACCAAAGCCCGCTAGTGTAAACTGTCCGGACACTAAACGTGCACAAGTGCACGGATGTGACTGAACCCTGTCGCAAAACCATACGACCTGTCGCAAAACCATTCGACCTCTACTCTTTTTCCTAAAGGCGAATAGCTTTCTATGTGGGACTCTAAAGACTCGACACTACGTTGGCAGTGGGTTTAACCACAGACCGCAAGCGGCACTAGCTGTGCGTAACGGTCCCCAGGTAGATGCCGACAAGAAGACTGACGAAGTGAAACCCATCTGAACTCCTACTGAGCCTGAATGTGACAATCTTCGTGCAGTCCGGTCTGTTCGTCTGATACATCGCATGGCGGGCCTAGGGGGGCGGTAAACGTCAGTCCCCTAATAGTGGTACAAGTCGTGTCGGAGTGAAGCCCAAAACACCCTGAGATAACACTGGAAGCCTACTAGTATATCTCGTTTGCCCTGGCCAGGGACTACTCGTGTAATGGCTCTCCTAGACACAGCGCGATGTCAACCCCCAATACCGGGAGAGACGAATCCTGTCTAACCGTCACTGCCTCCAAGTGCTTCTGGACTGCACCCAACTACCAGCTGTTTGCACGACTCCTTTGAGCCGTGGTAGGGTAGTAATCAAAGTACAGTGGGAACACACTCGAGGCAAAGTGACAGTGTCAAGTCAGCGGACTAAGCTGTACTCATGTCATCTGGGAACTAATAACTGACGATAGGCATAATACCAACTAGTCAGTTCCCGACGAGTCCTGTCCAGTGTACTCGTAACCCAACGAGCACCCGCATACTATCTCAAGTACGACGTACCGACGGCTGTGGGACAAACCGTCTCCCACACTGGGATGAGAAGCGCATGCGCTAGTCTACTGCGGAGTATCGATGCCCTGTCTCGATAGTCCTGCGACCAGGGACCTGCATAAGGATGTGCTTATAGATTACCCAGCCCCCACTAGTGTGACTGCCATCACGACGCTGGTAATCAAGAAAAGATCCTAAGGGCTCCACTAATGTGTATAGGTGATTTACTAAAATAAACACATGTATACATTGAAGTAGAAACAAACCAAGTAGCATACTACCATTTTGAGCAAGATTGTCAATACAAGGTGAATATCCCAAGCTTCCATTAAGTAATATACATACTAGTATGATACAGTAATGGCCTCTAGGGCATATACACTAACAATCTCCCACTTGCACTAAGGCCATGTACTGGCGTATCGAAGACCTATCATCTCGATCAGCCGCTCGAACTGAGTCTGGGGTAAGGCCTTCGTAAGTAGATCAGCAGTGTTATCTTCCGTATTTACTCTCTTCACCTCGATCTCCCGGCGATCAACGATCTCCCTGATCAGGTGGTACCGCGTCAAAATATGCCTGGACTTTTGATGGGACCTGGGTTCCTTCGCTAAAGCTATAGCGCCGTTGTTGTCACAATACAGCGGTATTGGATCAACACTTGTAGGAACCACCTGAAGTTCCGTAAGGAACTTCTTCATCCAGACAGCTTCCTTTGCGGCATCGCAAGCAGCTATGTACTCCGTTTCTATAGTTGAGTCAGCAACGGTTTCCTGCTTGGAACTCTTCCAGTAAACCGCCCCTCCATTGAGGGTAAAGACATAACCCGACATGGACTTGGAGTCATCCTTATCACTCTGGAAGCTGGAGTCAGCAAAGGCCTCAATCTGGAGGTCTTTTCCTCCATACACCAAGAACATCTCCTTAGTCCTTCTTAGGTACTTGAGAATGTTCTTTACTGCTATCCAGTGTTTCTCCCCTGGGTTCGACTGATACCGGCTTACAACGCTCAATGCGTATGCTACATCTTGTCTGGTACACAACATCGCATACATAGAGCCTACCGCAGATGCGTAGGATATTGATGACATGCGAGCCCTTTCCAAATCAGTCTTGGGAGACATTTCTTTGGAGAGGGTGTGTAACCCTTCGAAAATCGTTTAGGCAGTTTTTCGGTAATCGGCCAATTTTTCGGCTTTTTCCGTAAAAAGTCAAAATTGATATTTTTCATTGTAGACCTAATTATACAAAATTTAAATAAGATATTACTATAATTTTGTCACTAAAATGTCATTTATAATTTTCTAGTTAAATAAATTTTTTTTCGTAATTAATTATTTTTTTATTATTTTAAGCCTTTTTAAATACATTTAATTAGGGATAAATAAAAATTTAATTAGGTAAATTTCTTAATTAGGAGTCTTTATAAGCTAAAATATGGTGTTAATAAAATTATATCATGTCTTGCAAACTTTTAGATTTTTGGTGGGAAAATTATGAACAAAATGGCTTAAAAAGGGGTTTTTTTGTAAAAAGGTTGAAATGAAAGCATTAAATGATTACATGGGGTGTTTAATCACCTAGAAACTTCTCCAAATTTTCCTCATTCCCTCTCCGTTGCTGCAGCCGACCCTCTTCCTGCAGAAATTCCCATTCCCACTTCATTCTTGCTTCATTTTCATGCTAAAAAATCAATAAAAATCCACAAAAATGCACATTTTTCTTCTCTAATTCAAATCAAAACCCTAAGCCACCTCTTTCCCACCCTAAATTGTTTCAAAACATGATGAAAGGAGGCTTCTTGGTGACTTGATCAAGCTAGGGTTCAAGCTTGAGAGGTGAAAATCCTAAACTAGTTGCAAATTGGTAGTTTGCTTATGCTAAATTAGATGTTTAAAGTATTAATTTAGTGTAAATCCTTGTTAATGAAAAATCAAGAGAAGGTTTTGATTTTTAAAAATTAGGGTTTGTAGCATAATGGTTGGATTATGTTAGGGATGGTTATCTAATTGATTAGAATGGTTAATGGTGAAATTATTTGCTCGCTAAATCGACAAAATATCGATGTTTGCATTGAATCGGCGTTGAATTCGCTTACTAGATTTTTGTAGAAAATAGAATGCGGTCAATTGGCGTTAGGTTAGCAATATTATTAGCTTCGTATAGGATTATTAGAATGCGCGAACGCGGGGTTTCGTCTAGTCGGGTGGTAGTTTGTCGATTTCCCCGAAATGACGATTTTTGTTAAAGGATTGCGATTTTCGTGCGTTTTTCCGCGCACCGAGTGCATGCTATGATTAATTTGTGAGCGTCGATATTTGTATAATGTGACTTGCATCGTTTAGGGTTATGTAATCTTATACTTGGTGTTGTGCAAATTTAGGATCGGTCGGAGAAACATCGGACACGGCGCGTAAAGGCAAAGCGGTGGCCGGATCAGATTAGCGGGGATTTCTGGTGAGTTGATATATTCATCTATGGGGGAATCGTCTGGATGGCGCGAGGCGCCCCCCTAGTTAGGATTACCCTACTTTTTACAAGATTATATTGTTAGTTAGCTTATCCATTCATGTACACTGCATACCCTTATAGCGAACAGTATGTTAAATTGCATGGACATTTATCTCTACCTATGCGATATCATTTCGTAGGACACGAACACCTTACCATTGGCATATGTTGCACGCGCACTATTCATGTGACACACACGCCTTGGTAATTGGCATGCCACGTGCACGATAGAACCTGTTTATCTTAATATCATCACCTGCATTCATACTTGATATATGAAACTGCATCGCATGCACATATCTCGCATCATCATCATATTTACATAGAACTCTAGCCAAAATTTACATCATACACATTGATATCATAGACATTTGTCATATATATAACATGTGGACATTATGATTTTCTTGATGATTTCAGTTTTTCTGCGATTTCTGGATTTTTTGGGGAAAACCGCAAGAATTTAACAAAACCTTATATTTATCATTTTCAAAACAAAGTTGCGGTTTTCTCGTGATGTATGTGTCGTCCACCATGAGTTTTCATGTTTTCTGTTGGATTTCGAGACCCGATTCGAGGAGTGGATGAACCGTCTCGGGTACATGGTGGGCCCGGTATGGTACCCCGGGGCAAGAAGATCGAGTTGTAGACGATGAGCCTGGCAGGGGAAGACTACCTACCGGTGATGTCTGGCGCGGCGGATATCCGGAGGATACCGACCGTTGTCGTGAGATTTATGATATGGGACGATCCGGACTGACGGAGCCCGATATTGAGACAGATGTGATTCCTATTTGGTGTCGATGCTTGACACGGGTTTTCAGAGGATTTCTTGAAGATATTTAGCTATTATGCAGACATTCATTTTCTAAAAGTTAAGAATGCAGTAACATTAACATTTAAAACACTTAAAGAGTTAGAAAAGATATTGCATACATGTGCATGCATACTAGAGTTATTATATCACATATGGACATACATGTTGTTCCGCATTGCGTGCATTCTTACGATTGCCTTAGTAGATGTTATATTTACTCATGAGCTGGTAACTCACCCCCGTTGTGCCACAGTGTCTTGCAGGTCGGACCCGTCAGTCTCGTAGCGGCGGGCTATCTTGTCATCAGTTTCTTTTGCTCAGACTCGCGACATCGCCCGTAGGTGGGTTGCGAGTATACTTTATTCCTTTTTGCTTTATCATTGTATCTAGTATTCTCCATCTACCACTTGTATTGTATATGCGACCTAGTGATGAGACTGAGAGATTTGTATATTTGTGGTTTCTTTTGGGTCGAGCTCACTTGAGCCGACGTGTGTTTTCTGGTATTTGCATCTCTTTTATGCTCTTTTTCTTGATATTACTATTATATTGCATGTGGTTGTGATCCGCCTTGGGCGAAGAGCTAGCTCCCGCTTGGGGATGCCATTTTTATAATTACAGGTTTATTATCTTGTTGTACCCATTTTGGGGGATAGAAAATACAGGGGAGACTCTGCCGAAATTTTCAGAAATTTTTGATGTTTTTTTTTTTTGGGATTCTATGCAACTTAATTGATTTCAAAACCGTTTTCATTTAAGGTTTTCCTTCACTCTCTTTTGATTTTGGGTTAGATTTCTGGGCTTTGGCCGACTTAGGTTACGGTACGCCTTTAGACGTCTCGTAATCTAAGTGCCAGTCACGTTCCGTACTTTCGGGTCGTGACAAAGTTGGTATCAGAGCGTAGGTTTTACCTTTCTGAGTGTAGGACGACCTTGGTAGATGGAGTAGGTGACTTAAGCAGAGTGGCGTAGCGTGGGTATGATCCGCGGCATACTTACGATACGGTACTCCGCCTAAGTGACCTTAGGACATAATTGCTTGTATTTCCTTTCGTGATTCCTTGCATCCCTTGATCCAATTGCAATGTCCTTATCAGTTCTATTTCTTATTCCAGCTTCGATGCCGCCAAAGACTACGAGAGCTCAGCGGGCTGCCGCTAGGGATGAGATTCGGGCGGGCCCGTCTGAGGCGAGGATCGAGCGGGAGGATACTCCTACCCCTCAGGGTCCTACTGATCCGCCTTATCCAGACCGTATTGCCAGATTAGAGGCCGGCATGCAAGAGTTGCGGCAGATGATGGGATCTTTAGTTGAGTCCAGCCGGGCACAGAGATCCGAGGACGTTCCTTCCACCGCACAGACCACGATCGTACCTGCTGCACAGATGGTCACTCCTGCTGCTACTACGGAGACTATCCCTGTTTCACTACAGGAGTTCATGAGATTGAGACCTCCAGCTTTTACCGGTACAGATGCGACAGAGGACCCACATGCATTTCTCGATAGGATGGCACGGATTGGCCGTTCGTTGAGGTGTTCTGATGATAGATTGGTGGAGTTTGCGAGTTTTCGTCTGGAGGGTCTTGCCCAGACATGGTACGACTCAGTAGAGAGAGGCCGAGCTGCAGGTCTGCCTTCTATGACCTGGGATGAGTTTACAGCTGCATTTCTTGCCCGTTTTCTTCCGGAGAGTGTTCGAGATGCTCGAGCCCGTAGTTTTGAGTCTTTGCGCAAGACTCCTGGGATGACAGTGTCGGAGTATGATATACAGTTTACCCAGTTGTCTCGATATGCTCCGTACCTAGTCGACACAGAAGAGAAGAGAATAAAGAGGTTTGTGCGAGGGCTTGATACACAGCTATTCCTTGCCATCGGCACCCAGCACTTTGATACATACGCAGCCGCGATGGATGCAGCCTTACTTTTGGAGGAGCGTATTTCTGAGACTCCGGTCGTTTCTGGGCCGAAGAGGATCCGTACTGATACGCCAGCTCAGCGGCAGATGGGCAGACATCGTGATAGATTATTTCCGGGAGATGGTGGAGGCAGAGGATTGAGACGAGGTCAGTTATTTGGTTCATATCCACAGACCCAGCAGTCGTCTCCAGGATGTTTTCGGTGTGGGAGTCAGTATCACCGTGTCAGAGACTGTACCATGGGACGTCCGGGCACGGCGACAGTCCCGCATGTGACTTTACCACCCTCACCACCTTCTCAGAGAGCTTTACTTCCTACTCCTGATGATGCTTCACGCCAGCCAGATGCTCCTAGAGGCCGTGGGCGTGGCGGTCCGGTTCCGAGAGGACGAGGCGACAGAGGCAGAGGCAGAGGCCGAGGTAGAGGCAGAGCACAGCCAGCTATTAGTGGTGGACAGGCCCGAGTGTTCGCGTTGACTCCTCAGGATGCACAGGCATCCAATGCCGTCGTGACAGGTACTCTGCCATTATGTTCTTTTGATGCACGGGTATTATTTGATCCAGGCTCCACACATTCCTATGTATCCACGTATTTTGCACCGAGGTTGGGCCGAGAGTCTTGTCCGTTAGATCAGCCGCTTGTCGTTATTACCCCGGTAGGCGAGTCTTTTGTTGCCCGTTTTGTATACCGATCTTGTTCCGTTCGTATCGGGGAGAGAGATTCTTCAGTAGATTTGATTCTCCTCGATATGCTAGACTTTGACGTTCTTCTTGGTATGGACTGGCTAGCCACCTGTTATGCATCCGTGGACTGCCGTGAAAAAGCAGTCAGATTCAGTTTTCCTGGTGAGCCGGTTCTTATTATTCAGGGAGATCGTAGTGCTACCCTTCCCAGCTTGATTTCATCTCTTCGCGCTGGTCAGCTCTTAAGGAAAGGGTGTCAGGGATTCTTAGCTTATGTTTGTCATACTAGCTCCACAGAGGTTCCGTTGGACCAGGTCCCTGTTGTGAGAGAGTTTCCTGATGTATTCCCTGACGAGCTGCCTGGTCTGCCACCAGAGCGCGAGATTGAGTTCTGTATTGACTTGATCCCTGGCACGGGGCCTATTTCTATACCTCCTTATCGGATGGCCCCGGCGGAGCTGAGAGAGCTAAAGGATCAGTTACAGGACTTGCTGGACAAAGGGCTTATCCGACCGAGTGTGTCACCTTGGGGCGCTCCCGTCCTGTTTGTTAAGAAGAAGGACGGAAGTATGCGTTTATGCATTGATTATCGTCAGTTGAACCGGGTTACTGTGCGGAACAGGTATCCCCTACCCCGCATTGATGACTTATTTGATCAGCTCCAGGGTGCAGGGTTTTTCTCGAAGGTTGATTTACGGTCAGGTTATCACCAGTTGCGGGTTCGGAAGGAGGATATTCCGAAGACCGCCTTCCGTACTCGTTATGGTCATTATGAGTTCTTGGTGATGTCGTTCGGGCTTACCAATGCCCCGGCAGCATTTATGGATTTGATGAACCGCGTATTCAGGCCGTATCTCGATCAGTTCATCATTGTGTTCATTGACGACATCTTGGTTTATTCTCGGAGCCGGGAGGAGCATGAGCAGCACTTACGTATCACATTGCAGACTTTGAGGGAGCATCAGCTGTTCGCCAAATTCTCCAAGTGCGCATTCTGGCTAGACAGTGTCGACTTCTTGGGTCATGTGGTGACGAGAGATGGTATTTGCGTGGACCCGAAGAAGATCGAGGCAGTTCAGCGTTGGCCTAGACCAGTATCAGTTACAGAGGTTCGCAGTTTTCTAGGTCTGGCCGGCTATTATCGACGTTTCGTCCAGGATTTCTCCCGCATTGCTGCACCTTTGACCGGGTTGACCCGGAAGGGGGTTCCTTTTGATTGGACCCAGGCATGTGAGGATAGCTTCCAGCAGTTGAAGACTCGTCTGACTACTGCACCAGTGTTAGCATTGCCTTCAGGATCAGGCGGGTTCGTGGTATATTGTGATGCTTCTAGAGTGGGGCTGGGCTGTGTATTGATGCAGCACGATAGAGTTATCGCGTATGCTTCTCGGCAGCTGAGGAAACACGAGCAGAACTACCCCACCCATGATTTAGAGATGGCTGCAGTGGTGTTTGCACTCAAGATCTGGAGACATTACCTATACGGTGAGTCGTGCCAGATATTCACTGACCACAAGAGTTTGAAGTATATCTTCCAGCAGCGAGACCTGAACCTGAGACAGCGCCGTTGGATGGAGTTGGTGAAGGATTATGACTGCGAGATATTATACCATCCGGGCAAGGCGAATGTGGTGGCAGATGCTTTGAGTAGGAGGCCCGGAGGTAGTTTATCTTGTTTGAGCGCAGTACAGATGCAGTCGACGGCGGAGTGGCAGGTTTTATGTGATAGCAGAGTGCAGTTCGAGTTTACTCCTACAGGGGGACAGCTGGCCCATTTCAGAGCACGCCCACAGTTACTTGACCATATCCACGAGGCACAGTCCGGCGATGCTCGTACATTAGAGATCATTGAGCAGATTCGACAGGGCAGAGTTTCTGAGTTCGTGATTGATGATCAGGGGATACTTCGATTTGGGACTCGACTGTGTGTGCCAGATTCAGAGGGACTGAGGCGTGATATTTTCGAGGAGGCACATAGATCAGTATACAGCGTTCACCCAGGTTCCACCAAGATGTATCGTGATTTGAGAGAGGTTTACTGGTGGGACGGGATGAAGAAGGATATTACAGACTTTGTGTCGAGATGCCTGACTTGTCAGCAAGTCAAGGCTGAGCACCAGAGGCCAGCCGGCGAGTTACAGCCTTTGCCATCCCTGAGTGGAAGTGGGAGCAGGTCTCCATGGACTTCGTTGTGGGTCTACCCAGGACCATTCGAGGGTATGACTCTATTTGGGTGATTGTGGATCGACTGAAGAAAGCGGCTCACTTTCTGCCAGTGAAGACCACTTTTGGATTTTCTCAGTACGCCCAGGTTTATATTGATGAGATTGTGCGACTGCATGGTGTTCCGACTTGCATCGTGTCCGACCGCGGCACCCAGTTTACCAGCCGATTGTGGCAGAAACTCCAGGAAGCTTTGGGCACCCGATTGAGTTTTAGCACAGCCTTTCATCCTCAGACTGACGGTCAGTCGGAGCGTACGATTCAGACTCTTGAGGACATGCTCAGAGCTTGTGTTTTGGATTTCGGTGGTAGCTGGGATCGTCATTTGCCTTTGATCGAGTTTTCCTACAATAATAGCTTCCAGGAGACGATTCAGATGGCACCTTTTGAGGCTTTATATGGGAGGAGATGTCGATCGCCTGTATGTTGGACAGAGCTCAGGGAGAGCAGTATTTTGGGGCCGCAGATCGTACAGGAGACGACCGAGAAAATACAGCTGATTCGGGACAGGATGAGAGCGGCACAGAGCAGGCAGAAATCTTATGCTGACAGGCGTCGTCGCCGACTCGAGTTCGCTGTTGGCGATCATGTTTTCCTGAAGGTCTCTCCGATGAAGGGTGTGATGAGATTTGGGCGGAAAGGGAAACTGAGTCCTAGATATGTTGGTCCTTTCGAGATCCTAGAGCGTGTTGGTCCAGTCGCTTATCGGTTAGCTCTTCCGCCCAGCTTCCCCGATGTTCACCCCGTATTCCATGTCTCGATGCTCCGCAAGTACCTTCATGATCCTTCCCAGGCGATTCAGCACCAGACGATCCAGTTAGAGCGTGACCTTTCTTTCACCGAGCAGCCGGTTGTCATCTTGGATCGGCAGGTGAAGAAATTGAGGTCGAAGGTCATACCGTCTGTCAAGGTTCTTTGGCGTGGCCCGAACAGCGAGGAGGTCACCTGGGAGACCGAGGTCGAGATGAGGAAGAGATATCCCCATCTTTTTGAAGGTACGCGTAGTTAAATTCTAAATTCGGGGACCGAATTTCTTTAAGGGGGGAAGATTGTAACCCTTCGAAAATCGTTTAGGCAGTTTTTCGGTAATCGGCCAATTTTTCGGCTTTTTCCGTAAAAAGTCAAAATTGATATTTTTCATTGTAGACCTAATTATACAAAATTTAAATAAGATATTACTATAATTTTGTCACTAAAATGTCATTTATAATTTTCTAGTTAAATAAATTTTTTTTCGTAATTAATTATTTTTTTATTATTTTAAGCCTTTTTAAATACATTTAATTAGGGATAAATACAAATTTAATTACGTAAATTTCTTAATTAGGAGTCTTTATAAGCTAAAATATGGTGTTAATAAAATTATATCATGTCTTGCAAACTTTTAGATTTTTGGTGGGAAAATTATGAACAAAATGGCTTAAAAAGGGGTTTTTTTGTAAAAAGGTTGAAATGAAAGCATTAAATGATTACATGGGGTGTTTAATCACCTAGAAACTTCTCCAAATTTTCCTCATTCCCTCTCCGTTGCTGCAGCCGACCCTCTTCCTGCAGAAATTCCCATTCCCACTTCATTCTTGATTCATTTTCATGCTAAAAAATCAATAAAAATCCACAAAAATGCACATTTTTCTTCTCTAATTCAAATCAAAACCCTAAGCCACCTCTTTCCCACCCTAAATTGTTTCAAAACATGATGAAAGGAGGCTTCTTGGTGACTTGATCAAGCTAGGGTTCAAGCTTGAGAGGTGAAAATCCTAAACTAGTTGCAAATTGGTAGTTTGCTTATGCTAAATTAGATGTTTAAAGTATTAATTTAGTGTAAATCCTTGTTAATGAAAAATCAAGAGAAGGTTTTGATTTTTAAAAATTAGGGTTTGTAGCATAATGGTTGGATTATGTTAGGGATGGTTATCTAATTGATTAGAATGGTTAATGGTGAAATTATTTGCTCGCTAAATCGACAAAATATCGATGTTTGCATTGAATCGGCGTTGAATTCGCTTACTAGATTTTTGTAGAAAATAGAATGCGGTCAATTGGCGTTAGGTTAGCAATATTATTAGCTTCGTATAGGATTATTAGAATGCGCGAACGCGGGGTTTCGTCTAGTCGGGTGGTAGTTTGTCGATTTCCCCGAAATGACGATTTTTGTTAAAGGATTGCGATTTTCGTGCGTTTTTCCGCGCACCGAGTGCATGCTATGATTAATTTGTGAGCGTCGATATTTGTATAATGTGACTTGCATCGTTTAGGGTTATGTAATCTTATACTTGGTGTTGTGCAAATTTAGGATCGGTCGGAGAAACATCGGACACGGCGCGTAAAGGCAAAGCGGTGGCCGGATCAGATTAGCGGGGATTTCTGGTGAGTAGATATATTCATCTATGGGGGAATCGTCTGGATGGCGTGAGGCGCCCCCCCTAGTTAGGATTACCCTACTTTTTACAAGATTATATTGTTAGTTAGCTTATCCATTCATGTACACTGCATACCCTTATAGCGAACAGTATGTTAAATTGCATGGACATTTATCTCTACCTATGCGATATCATTTCGTAGGACACGAACACCTTACCATTGGCATATGTTGCACGCGCACTATTCATGTGACACACACGCCTTGGTAATTGGCATGCCACGTGCACGATAGAACCTGTTTATCTTAATATCATCACCTGCATTCATACTTGATATATGAAACTGCATCGCATGCACATATCTCGCATCATCATCATATTTACATAGAACTCTAGCCAAAATTTACATCATACACATTGATATCATAGACATTTGTCATATATATAACATGTGGACATTATGATTTTCTTGATGATTTCAGTTTTTCTGCGATTTCTGGATTTTTTGGGGAAAACCGCAAGAATTTAACAAAACCTTATATTTATCATTTTCAAAACAAAGTTGCGGTTTTCGCGTGATGTATGTGTCGTCCACCATGAGTTTTCATGTTTTCTGTTGGATTTCGAGACCCGGTTCGAGGAGTGGATGAACCGTCTCGGGTACATGGTGGGCCCGGTATGGTACCCCGGGGCAAGAAGATCGAGTTGTAGACGATGAGCCTGGCAGGGGAAGACTACCTACCGGTGATGTCTGGCGCGGCGGATATCCGGAGGATACCGACCGTTGTCGTGAGATTTATGATATGGGCCGATCCGGACTGACGGAGCCCGATATTGAGACAGATGTGATTCCTATTTGGTGTCGATGCTTGACACGGGTTTTCAGAGGATTTCTTGATGATATTTAGCTATTATGCAGACATTCATTTTCTAAAAGTTAAGAATGCAGTAACATTAACATTTAAAACACTTAAAGAGTTAGAAAAGATATTGCATACATGTGCATGCATACTAGAGTTATTATATCACATATGGACATACATGTTGTTCCGCATTGCGTGCATTCTTACGATTGCCTTAGTAGATGTTATATTTACTCACGAGCTGGCAACTCACCCCCGTTGTGCCACAGTGTCTTGCAGGTCGGACCCGTCAGTCTCGTAGCGGCGGGCTATCTTGTCATCAGTTTCTTTTGCTCAGACTCGCGACATCGCCCGTAGGTGGGTTGCGAGTATACTTTATTCCTTTTTGCTTTATCATTGTATCTAGTATTCTCCATCTACCACTTGTATTGTATATGCGACCTAGTGATGAGACTGAGAGATTTGTATATTTGTGGTTTCTTTTGGGTCGAGCTCACTTGAGCCGACGTGTGTTTTCTGGTATTTGCATCTCTTTTATGCTCTTTTTCTTGATATTACTATTATATTGCATGTGGTTGTGATCCGCCTTGGGCGAAGAGCTAGCTCCCGCTTGGGGATGCCATTTTTATAATTACAGGTTTATTATCTTGTTGTACCCATTTTGGGGGATAGAAAATACAGGGGAGACTCTGCCGAAATTTTCAGAAATTTTTGATGTTTTTTTTTTTTGGATTCTATGCAACTTAATTGATTTCAAAACCGTTTTCATTTAAGGTTTTCCTTCACTCTCTTTTGATTTTGGGTTAGATTTCTGGGCTTTGGCCGACTTAGGTTACGGTACGCCTTTAGACGTCTCGTAATCTAAGTGCCAGTCACGTTCCGTACTTTCGGGTCGTGACAGGGTGATTCCGTAACAAGCCGGTAGATTACCGCGCTTGGAATCTTCCATACTGAATCGTTTCAGTATGGTGTCGATGTACCTTGACTGTGAAAGTCCCAACATCCTCTTAGATTTATCATGATAGATCTGGATCCCCAGAATGTAGTTGGCATCGCCCAGGTCCTTCATGGAGAATCTCTGTGACAAGAATCCTTTGACTGACTGTAGCATAGGAATATCATTTCCTATTAGGAGAATGTCATCGACGTACAAGACGAAGAATACCACATTTCTCCCTACAATCTTACTGTAAATGCATGGTTCATCTGGGTTTTTGACAAAGTCGAATTCTTTGACAGTATCATCAAAGCAGATGTTCCAACTCCGCGATGCCTGCTTGAGTCCATAGATGGAATTGAGCAATTTGCACACTTTACCGCTGCTCCAACTCTGATTGAATCCCTCTTGCTGATCCATATAGACGCACTCTTCCAAATTTCCATTTAGAAAAGCCGTCTTTACGTCCATCTGCCAGATTTCATAATCGTGGAAGGCAGCAATGGCAAGAAGGATCCGAATGGATTTAAGCATGGCTACCGGAGAAAAGGTCTCGTCATAGTCCAAACCAGGTCTTTGACGAAAACCCTTTGCAACGAGCCTAGCTTTATAGGTTTCAACCTGCCCATCTACACCAATCTTCTTTCTGAAGATCCATTTGCAGCCTACGGGTTTTACCCCTTCTGGAGCAAAGTCTAAAGTCCAAACTTTGTTGGTGTACATGGACTCCATCTCGGTCCGCATTGCATCCAGCCATTTTACCGAGTCACCGCTCTGAATGGCTTGCTAGAAGCTAGTAGGCTCACCATAATCCATGGTGCAATCCTCTCTATCCCCGTCTATGAGAAAACCGTAGTATCTCTCAGGCGGATGAGACTGCCTACTACTCTTGCGGAGTGGCGTAGGAATGTCCGGTTCCCCTGAACCTTCTTGTTCTACTAAGGTTTCAGTAATAGCTTGTGGTTCTGGAATTTCTTCCAGTTTTATTGCGCTCCCACTTATCTGATTTTCTAAAAACTCAGTTTCCAAGAAGCGGGCATGACGAGAGACAAGGACTTTTTGCTCCTCTGCGTAATAGAAAAGATACCCCTTGGAGTTCTTTGGGTATCCTACAAACTTGCACTGTACTGAGCGTGCCTCGAGCTTGTCCGCATACTGCTTTTTTACAAAAGCTGGACATCCCCATGTCTTAAAGGATTTAAGACAGGGTTTCTTCCCACTCCACATCTGATATGGTGTGGTAGGCACTGTCTTAGTAGGAACTTGGTTCAAGAGATGTGCAGCTGTTTCTAGTGCATAACCCCAGAAAGATCGCGGTAACTCAGCCTTACTCATCATGGAACGAACCATATCTAATAGGGTTCGATTCCTCCTTTCCGATACACCGTTGTGTTGTGGTGTGTATGGAGGAGTACGCTGAGAGAGAATTCCATTCTCTTTTAAGTAGTCCAGAAACTCGGCACTCAAGTATTCTCCACCTCGATCAGATCTTAGTGTCTTAATACTTTTTCCTGTTTGTTTTTCAACTTCATTTTTGTATTCCCGAAATTTCTCAAAGGCCTCGGATTTGTGCTTCATTAAGAGGACATGTCCATACTTAGAGAAATCATCTGTGAAAGTAATGAAGTATGAATAACCGCTTCGCGCATGTGTAGACATTGGACCACACACGTCACTGTGTATGAGTCCCAAGAGCTCGCTCGCTCTTACTCCGTGTCCAGTGAACGGTGTCTTTGTCATCTTTCCCATGAGACAAGATTCACAAGTGGCATAAGACTGGTACTCGAACGGATCCAAGTATCCTTCTTTATGTAACTTAGTCAACCGTGTCTCATTGATGTGACCCAGTCTACAATGCCATAAGAAAGCCCGATTTAATTCTGGAGACATTCTTTTAAGTGTGTTCTGGACACTGAATATCTGAGCTTGATTCAATACGTATATACCGTTATTTAATGTACCTGACCCAATCAGTACTTGATTTAGGTGGATGTTTACTACATCGCTTACAAAAGAAAAATCATATCCTTCCTTAGAAAGTAAGGATACAGATATGATATTACAAGTCGCACCTGGTACATACAAACAGTTACGCAGAATCAATATCTGCCCAGTTGTCAGTCCTAGGTGATATTCCCCTACGGATACAGCATCCATGCTCATTCCGTTAGCAACCCTGAGAGTCATATCACCTTTCCTGATAACCCTACGGTTTCTCAGAGCCTGTAACGAATTACAGATGTGAGATCTTGATCCGGTATCCAATACCCAGGAAGTAGGGTTAACTGACAAACAGTTCTCTATTACAAACACACTCGAAGCCGTAGCCACAACATGCTTCGAATTCTGGCTACTGGCTTTGCAAGCCCTGCAATCTTTCTACCATTGTTCATTCCCGTTACAATAGGAACGTCCCTCTTTTACTATATCCAGTCCTGAAACTTTTGCCCTTGCTTTTCCTTTTTCTTACCTGGTTTCTTTCAGGGTATAAGCAGAGGGCAGGGACTATAGAATTAAGTCAGTACTTGACCCATTCTTCAACGTGGTCTCCAGGTCCGTGAGCTTAAAATAGCTGGTCTCTGTAAGGACGTTGTCCCTTACAGATGACCCGACAGCCAACCTCGCTTGAAGCAATTCGTTCGAGGTCTCATATCTTGCGATACGAGATTGCTCTCCATATAAATTTTTGTTAAGGAGGAAGATAGAAACTGAGTCCATCTTCTCGTGCTGCCCCTGGTTCGCACCATCAACTGAGGCTAACACGAGGCACTTGGCTTTCGCACAATCCTTTTCCGATGTCCTTTGGAAGTAAACATCCGTGACAGGGAAAACTGGACCTGAGACGGCAGGGGTTTTATTAGTTAAGAGGTGTCCCAGCTTGTCATGGGTAATGGACATCTGGACAGACCTTTGCCAGTCATAACAGTCAGATTCAGTCATTTTTATTATCTAGATGTAACCTAGGTGCGGTCACTTGGTCGCTGCAATTAAGAGAGAGAGAAGAAAACACTCAGCATGATGCTCTTGTAAGTTTAGAGTGGTTTTTAATTTGTCTAAACAGGATGGCTCCCACTGTCTCTCGAATCCCTCCTCAAAACCAAAAAGGAAGAATTAGTCAGGATCAATCTCACCGTACAATTCTTGCTTGACCGTTCAGCCAGGCCAGTGTCGGTACTTCGAGGGAGGTTTTCCAACGCTTTCGCGAAGTTCCTTAATTCAAGAACCTCTTTTCCCTGGGGGCGTAGCCTCGCTAACACCTTTCTAGGCACCTACTTGGTTTATAGCATTGATCGTTAAGTGAGAAATTTCCCGAGGAGTAGCATATACTCACAGTAGGATCGGGATCCAAATATCATCGTGTGACGAAACTGAAGGAATCCTGGCAGGATCATCACACTCCAAATGGTATGCAACACTAGCAAGTTTCAGTACTTTTGAAACTCCCGATGTGGATTTTTGCCCCATGCTCTTATGACCTTGACTAAGGCCAACAAATCATAAGTCACATGTCAAGTTCTACCCGTCGTTGTCCAGGTTGATTTGAACCCACCCGTATATACCCTTGACTATGGCCAACAAAGTAATACGACTGTCCCAAACCAACGCATTCTATCTATGCAACATATGAATACCCACCAGCTACCAAACACTGTGCCTTGACTAAGGCCAACAAACACAGCTTGAATACTGTTGATTATTCATATGAAACGACGGAGGGCTACGGATGGTTTTGGCGAAACCTTGAACGTAGTGAACTTGATATAATCGAAGGAACGAAATAGCTTTTAAAAGGAGTGGCTCAAGCTCCGCATTTAAAAGTTAGTTTTGAAAAGAACCGAGTGGTTTTCAAAGTGTTCCAACGACTTTTACTTGGTTTATTTTCTTGCATCAGTTCTTTTAATGCGTGTTATTCTTGCATTAGTTCTTTTAATGCGTCCCATCATTTAATCCTACCATTGCAGAAAACAACCAAAATATGACGTACGCTTATGCCATTCGCATTCGCCACGGGGCCCCGTCATTACCCGTTAGGTTACTTAACTAACGACAGAGCGGGGGCTGGGCTAGCGTGGCTGTAAAACATAAGCAACGCCTAAATAATATCATATATAGATATATACTGCAATGATAGCCATTTCAGATCATAGATGAATACATTGGATATACTAGGAATCCGCAATTCGTACGAGCCTGTAACAAAAAGCAAATTACACGGTCGCGGTGAATAGCCAATACCCTACCCAAGACCCCTACGGATGCGGCAAACTACCCGCCAAGTACCCGAAGTGAAGCAACCTCCCTCAACTCCGTGAGTAGGCCACTCGGCACTTCGGCATACCCGGTAGTTTGTGCACCCCCTCCATGGGTCTATCCTAGGAGCAAAAACAGTAAAAAGAAATTATACAATGACGGCTACAACCCCGATCCGGTTGTGCGGCCATACAAATAATTATTACATCAATTTACAAATTTACACGAATTGAAAGAAAAGAAAACTCTCGTCTCACAACCCCCGGCTATTCACCCGCGACAATCCAATGAATTCATATACACATTCCAATAACATTACAGATCACAGATTTGTATAACCCCCACTAATCGACATATAGCGATTAGCAGACGTTCAATACAAATATCACATTACAGAAAAACCCGTCAGCTTAAGTCTTTTAGAAGTTCGATCAAAAATACGGATTTTCAGGCCCCAAACACAAAATTTTCGTTCTGGAAAATCTGGGCAGAAAATACATATTCCAAAAATCCCAAAATACCCCACTGAATATACTGTAGCAAAGAAAATCCAGAGAGGAGCCAATACGGCCGCGGAACCGCGGCAATAGCAAGCTATTGCCGCGTTTCCGCGGCGCGTTGATGAGATCAGAGGACCGTCTTTCTACAGTATACTCTAAAAACCCTGAGTCGATTTTTGAAGCATGATTTATTACTTTTACAGAACTTTAAAAAAAGACAGCAACTTTGAATTTCGGGTGTATTTCGCGACTTTTTTTCCGATCGAATTTCTAATTACTTCGTTAACATGTTAGATAGAGTTTAACTACGCTCTGATACCACTGTAAGTCCATGCTACCTCTCCCGGTACTTACAGGCTTGCGGAATTTGGTGAAAAACGATTTTCTTAGAGGTGGTAACGTGGACTCAAAACCCGGATCTTTGTTAAACTTCTAACTAACAACCTAACAAGAGTTTACCTACTCCGTTAGGGGACTATACCTTTCTTGAACTCCTTCGCCTTCAACTCGTCCCGGAGTTCGGATCGGCCTCACCTCGTCGTCTCCTTGCGTCGAAGATGGATCCACCCGAAAGCTTCTACCTTTGGCTTGTTCTTCGGACTTTGAAGAAACTAGATCACTTGGCTTGCTAGGCCTTGTGAGCTAGAATGAGTAGAGAAGAGTATGTTGGGATTTTGCTCTATGGTTCTTGCTTCTCAACACATGAGACAAGTGAACCATAGACTAAAAAAGAGAGAGCAAGAGGAAGAGGGTGAGAGCAAGAGCCTGAGAGCTCAAAACCAAGAGAGAGAAAGGTCAAGCAAGAATAAGCCACTCTTTTGTCTTTCACCCTCTCATAATCCAAAAACATCATTAGCCATAATGTCAACCAAGTATTATGTGATGGTTCATATCATGACAAAGGCACTATCATTTCCATGCACTCATTTTGCAAACTACAACAAGCAAGCAAAAGTCTTTGCATGAAAATGACAACCATTGTGATGATGATGGTCAACTAGTCCAACCTAGTCAACCGGTCAACAAAGTCAACAAGTCAACAAAGTCAACCCTCCAACAACCATGTCACTATAATACTTAATTAATATTATTGCTAAATATATATATATATATCATATTCTCATTAGGGTTAAGCAAAAAGTCAATAGTCAACAGTCAACGGTCAACAACCCTAATGAGAATCCTCTGCCTCTATCTCTCCGTCAACTGTGCATACACACCCGCGTCCGCGTTCCGAGGAACACGGATGAAAACTGGATAAAACCAATCCCAATATGTACACTAGGATCTGGCTTAAACCAAAGCCCGCTAGTGTAAACTGTCCGGACACTAAACGTGCACAAGTGCACGGATGTGACTGAACCCTGTCGCAAAACCATACGACCTGTCGCAAAACCATGCGACCTCTACTCTTTTGCCTAAAGGCGAATAGCTTTCTGTGTGGGACTCTAAAGACTCGACACTACGCTGGCAGTGGGTTTAACCACAGACCGCAAGCGGCACTAGCTGTGCGTAACGGTCCCCAGGTAGATGCCGACAAGAAGACTGACGAGGTGAAACCCATCTGAACTCCTACTGAGCCTGAATGTGACAATCTTCGTACTGTCCGGTCTGTTCGTCTGATACATCGCATGGCGGGCCTAGGGGGGCGGTAAACGTCAGTCCCCTAATAGCGGTACAAGTCGTGTCGAAGTGAAGCCCAAAACACCCTGAGATAACACTAGAAGCCTACTAGTATATCTCGTTTGCCCTGGCCAGGGACTACTCGTGTAATGGCTCTCCTAGACACAGCGCGATGTCAACCCCCAATACCGGGAGAGACGAATCCTGTCTAACCGTCACTGCCTCCAAGTGCTTCGGGACTGCACCCAACTACCACCTGTTTGCATGACTCCTTTGAGCCGTGGTAGGGTAGTAATCAAAGTACAGTGGGAACACACTCGAGGCGAAGTGACAGTGTCAAGTCAGCGGACTAAGCTGTACTCATGTCACCTGGGAACTGATAACTGACGATAGGCATAATACCAACTAGTCAGTTCCCGACGAGTTCTGTCCAGTGTACTCGTAACCCAACGAGCACCCGCATACTATCTCAAGTACGACGTACCGACGGCTGTGGGACAGACCGTCTCCCACACTGGGATGAGAAGCGCATGCGCTAGTCTACTGCGGAGTATCGATGCCCTGTCTCGATAGTCCTGCGACCAGGGACCTGCATAAGGATGTGCTTATAGATTACCCAGCCCCCACTAGTGTGACTGCCATCACAACGCTGGTAATCAAGCAAAGATCCTAAGGGCTCCACTAATATGTATAGGTGATATACTAAAATAAAGACATTTACACATTGAAGTAGAAACAAACCAAGTAGCATACTACCATTTTGAGCAAGATTGTCAATACAAGGTGAATATCCCAAGCTTCCATTAAGTAATATACATACTAGTATGATACAGTAATGGCCTCTAGGGCATATACACTAACAAGAAGGTATGCAATCTCATTGCAAATTTCAACACTTGAAATTCCCGATAATATTTTGCCCCCTGCAGCTATATGACCTTAACATAGTCAACAAATCATAAGTGCTAGTCAAGTTCAACCCGTCATTTCCCGATTGAATTAAACCCACCCGCACGACCCTTAACATTGTCAACAAAGTCGCACGACTACCCTAATCCAATCGCATCATATTCTTATACAGATAAGCACTAATCAGCTACCGCACACTACGCCTTAACATAGTCAACAAACGTAGCACGAATACTAACTAGTACTTATCTGAAATGACGGAGGGCTACGACAGGTTTTTCTGAAAACATATTGCGTAATGAACTTGATATCGTTGTAGAATCAAATGGTTTTAAAATGGAGTGTTTTTTAGGCTTTTCTAGTTTTGCTAAAGGGGTCACTCCCGGTGAAGGGATCGTCGGCCCTTTCCTCATCGAATGAGGTGCGGGATATATCATATATATCACTGTGCAAAGCAGAAACTATAGAGACTACCAAAAGACAAACCGAGTGTGTAGCATCTGCCAGTTATTGCTAAAGGGGTCACTCCCGGTGAAGGGATCTCGGCCCTTTCCTCATCGAATAAGGTGCAGGATGTTCTACAAGGAACACCGCGATGCAAAGCAAGAACTGTAGCTACCTGTTTTTGAAAATTCGATTCCACAACATCTTTAGGTTTCTTTTCTTTCATTAATCACATTAATGAAGTCCCATCATTTAATTACCTAAACATCACAGATAAATACGACGTACACTTATGCCATCCGCATTCGCCTCGATGTCCCCTCATGCACCGTTAGGTTAGGTAACTAATGGCAGAGCGGGGCAGGGCTAGCGCGGGTGTAAAACATAAGTAACGTCTATATAATATATCATATATACTATATACAGTATCTATCACAGAACATCAAATGATCACATCACAGATATCGCAGCAGAATAAACATATGAAACATTGGATATACTAGGACGTCCGTGTTTTATTTTGAGCCTCTATAAAACACGGATTCCACGGTCGCGATGAATATCCAAACCCACACCCCTAGACCCCTACGAGAGCGGCAAGCAACCCTTCCAATTCTAGGGTTATGTCACGTCCCGAACGTATGGAACATGACCGGCACTTAAACTATGAACGTTTTGAGGCGTACGTAATCTAAGTAAGCCGAAACCCAGAAATCCAAACCAAGAAAAGTAGTAGAGTGAAGGAAAACCAATTTAAATCAAGTAGTTTTAATAGCATAAGCCGAATTATGCGTTTTTTTTAAAAACATCAAATATTTCCTGAAAATTTCGGCAGAGTCTCCTTTGTAAATACTGGCCCCCAAACGGAATACAACATGAATAGTATACGAAATCAATAAAAGGCATCCCCAAGCGGGAGCTAGCTCTTCGTCAATCGACGGTCACAACCACACAAGCAATATAATATACAACGCCAAGGGCGAGGATCAAAACTCAAAAAGAAACTCAAAACAACAAGAAATCCATAGAAATACAGCGCGCGACTCTAAGGTCGAAAGAATAAACATCACTGGTCTCTATCTCTGAAATAAAATACATGTTTGGTTGATGGAACTTCTAAATACAACTGAATAATAATATACAATGTATAATGATGGGTACGATACAAATAAACCCACCTACTAGCAAGTCACCCGAAAGAAGCAGTGCCAGCAAAGCCGTAAAGAAACTTGTACGGCAAAACCTGCAAGAAACTGTGGCACAACGGGGGTGAGTTGCCAACTCGTAAGTAGAAAAACATCTACGAACAGAAACCGCATGAACAACGCAATCCTAGGCCATATGATCATAATATATCCTCAAATATATAACCAGCAGCCTATAACAATGGCTAGGGTACATGTCTAACCCAAGTGTAATCCCATGTGCCCGTGTCAGTGCATCAGATAGCAATATATCATAAGGATGATGTATGAATGCATAAACAGAATGCATGTACTGAAGAAAACTGCTTTCAAAAAAATTTGTGAGATTTCTGTATCTTTTTAAAACGAGGTATCATAATGAAATCAGCATAAACAGTGCCTAGCATCGACACAAAACAAATATCCAAATATCTCGATATCTCTATGTCGCAATCTCTGTACCTCAATATCTCAAATATCACTCTATGTCTCAATCTCACTATCTAGGGCGCCGTCTGTCCAGACCGGCCCCTAATATCCATCTCAATACCACGACGGTATCCTCCGGATATCTTACGTGTCAGGGTAATATCACCGGTCGGTCGTGCTCCCTGCACAGGCTCAACGTCAACAACACGATCCTCTTGCCCGGGGGTACCGTACCGGGCCCACCATGTACCCGAAACGGTTCATCCATCTCCACAAATCGGGTCTCAAAATCCATCAGCAAACTCATGGTGGACGACTCATACATCATGGGAAAACCGCACTTTTTATTTGAAAGAGAGGAAAGAAGTTTATACAAGTTTTGCGGTTTTCCCCCAAATCCAGAAAATCTCGTGGAAATCCGAATCCAAATCATCAATAGCATGTGAAACCATGAATATAGGCATGAGAATCCATGAATACGGCATAACAATGAATAACAGTATGCATGAAGTGACAAGTAATAACTACAATATCTAAGCTGGCATATAAGGTAAGTACACTAATATCATGTCAAACTACTAGCTATCAAGCTAAGTTAAGCAATAATATTTTCTAAGGTGTACATGACATGGCAATTACCGATGAAGATGTGTGTCAGACGGCAAGTAAGTGTACGTGGTACATACGCATCATCGGTAATGGTGCTGGTGTCCTAACAGCATAATATCAATAATGCAATATGAAATAACAATGTAAGCATGCGATGCGGAGCAACAGCAATAATGTGCGGGAGCTGAATACTAGACACAACGATAACTAATCTGCATTACCCTAATATAAGTCCTATAATAGTGCCTTTTGAAATAACACGAATCGCGGTGTTTTGAAAATAAGGGCTACGGTGTTTTTAAGAAAAGATACGTCTTTTGAAATATCCGTAGAATCCCTTGACCTTTCTTTTAAAATACCCACGATTCGTTAGTTTTGAAATAGGTAGGGGTCTAATCTAGTCTAACAACTACACTAAACTATACGGCTGAACTAACAAGCTGAACTACAGGTAAGGAAACCGCCTAACATCTGAGTCGATACATATACAAACCTGTATATATATTAGTCGGTGATCCCACCTCAATAATATCATATCCGATACCATATCTATAATCAGACATCCTAAGTAAAGAGTGTGGATCAATCATCAATATATAGCTCGTACGTAAATCCGTCGTACGGCATCCCCAAATTTGGGTACGGGTCAATATCACATTCATCATACTATTCATCTGGTATCCTCTTTATCAAATATCATGATCGGGGTAGTGATCTAGGTCTAGTACAATACTGATACCGCCTAAGTATGCATGCACGTGTGTGAAACACTACGTCAAGGACCCGCTACAACGTCATGTCGTATCTCAAATACGAACCCTACCATATCACCGATCTCACGGCCTCAAATCAAATCTCATCGACTCATCTTAAATCCCAAGTACTATCCTCATCATCCATGCATGTGTATATGAATGTATATATGCATAGTCCCATACCCACGCGTATATACATATATACACAACCCCATCTACGCACAAGAAAGTAATGTATGCAAGTCTGTGTGTGCGTATGTGGGTATAACAACTACTCCAAGGTTTCGCAATTAACCCAAAGGTAATCCATGAACACATAATCATATCATGAATAAACATTCTCGTATCATAAAACACCTATATAAACATATATATATATGAACTATACTACGGACTGCGGGGGTGCTATACGCCATCCACCCGACTTCTCCCCGTAGATATAAATCTACTCACCTGGTCCTCGCTCGCCGGTGCCGGCGTCGCCACGCGCTTGCTTGTCGTCTCGAAGTCCACATGGGGTACCTACATATCATAACGCACCATATAGCATTAAAACCAAATTCTAAATCGAAACGGCATATGAAAATCAAATCGGCACGCGTATCACGCATAGGTCAAAAGCTATCGCCTACGCATGCAAGAATAGTCAAACCAACCCTCGATGTCGATGTACAAACGCCAAACCATCGAGAAAACCCAAACACACTCATTTGCGCATTCACGAACACTAACTATAATATAAAATAGGTTAAAATTCACAAAAACCCCAAATTCACCTTAAAAGGCATTTTTCCGAAAATCTAGCAAGCAAAAATTACCCGTTTTAGTACAAAACTCGGCGTTTAAACAAATCTAGGGGCTATAATACTTATTAAACATCTCAAATAAGTCATACAACCCATTTCAAGAATTTAATATCATCAATTCTTATAAAAATAAAAATTCTAGTTTTGCAATTTATCTAATTTTAACAATTTCATCTAAAAATGCACAAAACAATAACTACGCTTGATTTTGCATGGTCCAAAGTCATTAAAACACTCATTATAATATTAATGATGACATGAAAGCTTAATTTAGATTTTAATCCCAATTATAAATCAATTCCTAAAAAACCTAGTTAGCAAAATAGCACATTTATCACAATTTCCAACTAACAATTTGAAACTAGTAACTAGATTAGGTTTTAGCAAGTATTAACATGTTAATCTACTCATGGAAACCTTAATGATGTGATAAAACCCTATCTTGATTTTAATCTCACATATTTCCATTAATCCCACAATTCAAGTTTGCAATTTAACCAAAATTAAACACCAAATTTAACTAAATTGGAGTGATTAACCAACAATTAAGACATGGGTTAAGATTTATACCTCCCAATAAGAGATCTAGCAAGAATCTAAGCCTCTCAAATTGCTCTCTTTTCACCAAGATCCACGCTAGATGCGCCAAGGAAAAATGGGTAGAGATTGGATTTTGATTTTGTGAGGTTTTTGTGTTGATTTTTGGGCATTTTGTGATGAAATTTTGAGGTGAAATGAGAAAGAGAAGAGAGGGGGCTGTTGCAGCAGTGAGAAAGAGGAGGGTTCAGCCAATTTTGGGGAGATTGGAGAGAGAATGAGGTGGGGAAAGTATTGACAAGTCAAAGAAGTCCAAAGTCAACACAACCATATCTCTTTTCTTATACTTTTCTTTTTGTTTTCTTTTCTTATTTGTGTGGAATGGAGTGGGGAAATGGGGGGAAGTGCTGCTGAATTTCAGCCACATGGGGATGGGGGTGAGTGGGTATGGGTGTGGGGGAAAAAGATAAATGTTATACCCCAAACAACCATTTACACTAAATTCACTGAAAAAAACCTTTTTTCTTCAATAATTTCTAAACCGTTTTGGCAAACGATTTCGTTTCAGAAACAATATTTTACATGTCAGTTTAGTGTGTCAAGAATTATAAAATTTGTATCAACCCATTCCAATTTGTAATTTTCCCTAATTAAATGTATTAGTGACGGCTTAAAATAATATTAAAATAAAAAAAATTTCAGAAAATTTGAAATTTTGCCAGTGGCTCAATAAACACCAAATACTAGCAATTATATAGCTAGAATATGTATATTTAATTTTAAAATAAAGATATTTGTATTTTGACTTTTTACAGAAAACCCCCTTATTTTACCGATTTTCCGAAATTTCACCGAAACGATTTTCAAAACGTTACAGGTTAGGAGACCCGGACTCGACTCCTCGAGTTGGTCTCCCACTGGACCCTAGAACCCGGTTACTTGTGCTCCCCTCCTTAGGTCTATCCTAGTACGGAAAAGTAAATAATATACATCAACGGTGACATCTTCCGCAACCTGGAAGTGCCCCAATAAAAGAATATTCTGTAGGGTTCCTAGGCACACAATAGAGGTCTCACAAGGCATCAATCATGCCAATTTCAAATTTTACAAGTGCCGAGAAACCCTAATACGGATCGTCGACTAGAAATTTAGGCGAAAAGATAAGCTAGTTAACATCTTAACTAAAAGAAGGAAGCTACAACCTTTGTAGATCCGGTTATCCACTTCCTTAGCTCCACGTAGTCGCTCCCTCGCTGTCCATCTCGAATCCCGGACTCTCGCATCGGCTTCATCGGAGAAATGAGCGGAGCGGAATAGTCGTCGGGTACGATGCCGAAGATGATCTACGTCGAGGCTTCACAAGATCAAGCTCCGACTTCACCAAGTTGTGAAACTTGTGAAGAAAACACCCAAAACCACTTGGCAAGAGGTAGAGGATGAAGAAATAGGAGGTGGGTTCACTTTAGAATTGGATTTCTCACTTTAGAACTCAAGATGCCATTGATGGAGTTTAGTTTTCTTTCTTGAAGAAGAAGGAGAAGATCAAGATAGAATATGATAAAAATATTTTTATAATAGAAAATAAATCAATACTTATCATATCCTAACTAAGGTCAAGTGTAGAGAATATACCATGGTAAGTGGGAATGGTTAGGGTTAAGCATGAAGACAAAATGGTCTCTTTAGTCAAAGCTTCATGAAGCTTCAACAAGCTTCATGATAAAAAGAAACCATTTTATTTTCATTTATCCATTTAAATAAATAAAGAATGGTTAAATAAATGAGTGAATAAATCAAAACCCTAACCATTATCATAACCATGGTACAATTCTTTACACAAAGCCAATATTCATGCATCATCAAACATGATACAATCAAGTGCACAAAAGTATATCACATATACAACTTGTGAACATCAAGTGAGAAAATCCATTGAAAGTGAACCAATACTAGTTAATGCAAAGTAATATATCAAATATATAATTATACATTTAATCATTAAATCAATATTTGATTCAATGATCCGGTCATGTCGCACATAACCGACCAGTATCCAATGTATCGATTTATCGAATCAATGATTCGATAACTAGGTCATATCGTATACAACAAATCGAAACATTCATCGCGAGAATTAAATGCGGTATCAAATACACGCATTATTCTCGGTCCCGCACATATCTCATATGCGCTCCTATTTCATTTCGCTTGAGCCAGGAAACCTCTGTGTAGGACTCTAAAGACTCGTCAATACGCCGGTAGCAGATGATAATCATATCAATCACCCACAAGCTGCAAGCGGTCTGCTAAACGTAACGGCCATCCGGGTATTGAGCGATCCGAAGATCGACGAGCTAGCCCGCTCACACTCCTGTGAATCCAACCAGAAACACTTACCGTACAGTCCGGTCTGTTCGTCTAATATGTCGCATATCAAGTCTAGGGGTGGTAAACGTCAGACCCTAATAACCGATAAGTCGTGCCGATGTGAGGCTGATAACGAGTCGAGAAACTACTGGTAACACTTACCAGCAAATCTCTGATCAGCCCTGGCCAGGGACTTCCCTGTTACGGCCAATCGAGCACAGCGCAACATCAACCCCTAATACTGGGAGAGACGAAACCCCTCCTATCGCTCATTGCCTTCATGTGACTCGGGACTGTACCCAAAGACCACCGTTTTGCACGCCCTCATGGACGTGGTAAGGTGGAGATCAAAGCACAGTGGGAATCACACAAGACTCTATGACGATCTCGGGTCTACAGACTAACCTGTACAAGTGTCACCTGAGAACTGCCATCTGACGTGAGGTATAATACCATCTGGGAGTTCTCGGCGAGTCCGTCCAGTGTACCCAGTCTCTACTGAGCACCCGTATACCATCTCTGATGTCAAACACCAATGGATATGGGATCATCCATCGCCCATCTCATGGGTCGAGAGGCGAATACGCTAGTCTACACTGGTATATCGATGCCCCATCTCGATACACCCACGACTAGGGACCTTGAAGGATGTACCTATGGACTACCATGTCCCCACTAGTATGATCTGCATCATAGTCCAGGTAGTGAAGTACACATCCTAAGGGCTTTACCAACATGTAACTATAAGACAGTTTAAAGAGACAAGTGTACATGTTAAGATAAAGAGCAACCAGATAGCATACTATCATATCGAGCAAGAAAGTCATCTCTATATATGTCCAAGCATCCAATATAATATACATCATCTGTACAATACTGGCCTCTAGGGCATACATACAACTAACAATCTCCCACTTGCACTAGGGCCAGCTGCTGTAGTATCGCATACCGAGCATCCCGAAGAGTCTCTCAAACTGTATCAGGGGAATGGCCTTCGTGAGTGGATCCGCCGTGTTGTTCTTCGTGTCAACCCTCCTGACCTCGATCCCCCGGCGATCAACTATCTCCCGGATCAGGTGATACCGCCTCAGAATATGCCTGGATCGCTGATGGGACCTAGGTTCCTTGGCCAAAGCCACCACTCCATTGTTATCGCAATACAAAGGTATTGGATGCTCAATGGATGGAACCACTCCAAGTTCAGTAATGAACTTCTTGATCCAGACGGCCTCTTTAGCAGCATCGTTGGCAGCGATGTATTCAGCCTCCATCGTCGAGTATGCCACGGTTTCCTTCTTGGAACTCTTCCAGCTAACCACCCCTCCGTAAAGGGTAAAGACAAATCCCGACTGCGACTTAGAGTCGTCCTTATCACTCTGGAAGCTCGAATCGGTAAAGGACTCCACTTGGAGTTCTCCATTGCCATACACCAAGAGCATCTCTTTAGTCCTTCGCAAGTACTTGAGAAAGCTCTTCACAGCTGTCCAGTGACTCTCTCCAGGATCAGCTTGATATCTGCTCACTACTGTAGGGTTCCTAGGCACACTATAGAGGTCTCACAAGGCATCGAACCTGCCAATTTAAAATTTTATGGGTGCCGAGAAACCCTAATACGGATCGTCGGCTAGATTTCTAGGCGAAACTATAAACTAGTTAACACTTTAACTAAAAGTTAGATGCTACAACCTTTGTTGTAACACCTTAGAATGTGTTTTGTAGCTAATTATATTTTAATGTGTGGTTTTTAAATAAAAGTTTACCAAATTAAGTTTTAAATAATTTATCCTAATTATTGTGTATTTTATTAGAATTTTATTAGGCACACACACACTTGTGCATGTAAACTAGGATGTAATTGTGGTTTAACCATTGTCTTAAGTTAGTTTTAAGTTTTGTTTAAGGGTTATGGTTGTTATTAGGAAAGGAAAATGTTTTTCTTCTTTTCTTTTAAAATAGAAATTTTAAAATGGTTGAATGGTTGACTTGAGAGGGAATGGGCATGGGGCAACATGGCTTGTGCCATGCCCATTTAATGAAGAGAGAGAGGGTGAGAATGAGAGGGGTCGTGGTGTTTACCCTCACTCTCACTCATTTCTCTCATTTCCTCTCTTCTCTCTTTCTCTCACACACACACACTTCCAGCAGCAGCAGCAGCTGCCCCAGCAGCAACAACAACAACAAAAATAATAGCAACAGCAGCAAAAGCAGCAGTGGCAACATCATCATCATCAGCACTAGAGGCAGCAGCAGAAGCAGCAGCAAAACAGCAGCAGCAGGAGGGGCCCAGCACTTGCAGAAGCTCTCACCTCCTCCACCCACTTCTTCTCCTGTTTCTTAGGGTGCTACAGGGTAATTTCTGAACCCCATTTCATGTTTGCTTAAGTTTTGTGTCGATTAGTGCTAATTAGCTAGTTTAGTGCTAGTTTGAGTGATTTGTGAGATATTGTGGTAAATTGTCGATTGTGTTAGCTACCTTAGGTTAATTTAGTGTTAGTAGGGTCACTCATTCTGAGAAATTCCCAGATTACACTAAAATACCATAAGGTTTCTATTTGGTGCAAAATTGTCGTTTTAAGTGATATTTTGGACATCTGGAATCTGCTATGGACCCGGACCCTACAGAACAAAGTTGAGAAAACTGGAGCATGCTGATTAGGTCTAGACACCACCACCAAAATACGAGCCACCTCCTCCCTAACCTGGCCGCCAATTTCTCCATATTGGCCGCAAATTGCGGCCAAGTGGGGGACTTGGGTGTTGGGGTTTGGTGTGGGGTTCCCTGCTGTGTAGTGTAGTGTTTTGGTATGTCTAGTTTTGTAAGTTTTGGCCTGTAGGAAAATCTGGGATCATATATCGTTTTTGGTGTCCGTTGTGTTTGCGCGATACGCGCGATACGTGAGTGAGTTCTGTGATCCAGCGTATCGCCGCGTGTCGCGATGGGTTTTAGACGCGTACACACACGATTCAGCGTATCGTGCACACGCGCGTTTAGTTCGTGACGCGAGTTTCTCGTTTCGATTCGATATCGCGTTTCGCGGAATATTTTGGCTTATATGTGATATTCATGTCGTATTTGCAGGTTTGCAGACAGGAGCTACGGGCACGGCTACAGGGGGAGCAGATGATAGGATTCACCCAGCGTGGAGTTTAGGTGAGTAGATATAACATCTACAGGGGAATCGCCCGCATGGCGTTATGCGTCTGGGCTAGGATTCAATTACCTGTCGCACATTCTACGTCATTGTAGAATTGCGCCTTACTGCATTTCTTTGATATAGTTATATACTGTGACTAGCAGCCGTAGGACACTGCACACATTATTGACGGTTCATGTTGCACGAGCACGGATTGCATGCTACACACACGCCGTCAATAATTGCCATGTCACACACTACCCCTTATAGCTACCATTGCCTGTCACACTTGACACCTAGCTTATCGGTATACCTATAGTGTATCATACCTTTAGTGATAGGTATATTTTCACTTTGCGATACAGCTACAGGTATACCTCCTACATCTTTTACCTACACCGGGAGGGATTTCCTACATATGTTACTTATACCCAGGGGGGTATACGACATCAGTTCCTATAGGTAGATACCTATACTTTGCTACACCTGTATGTTAGATACATATTCAGTTGTTGTTGCATATTCACATTTACTGATGTTACTTAGCTGTACCTTATCATGATTTCGCATACATCTGGTTCAGCTATATACGTGTGTTTACCTGCTCGCATTCAGATATATCGCATACATTTATTCCTGGATTATGAATTGTTTATCTGGATTTTATATGATGTTTTTGGGATTTGGGAACTGCGGGAGTTCATGAAATTATGCATACATGTAACAACCCGGTTTCCTTGATATGATATTTGAGCGTCCCCCATGAGTTTTATCGGTGCTGATTATATACTCCATACGAGGTGTGGTTGCCGTATGAGAGTACATGGTGGGGCCCGGTATGGTTCCCCTCGGCAAGAAGATCGATGGGTTTGCCGATTGAGCCTGGAGGCGGGCGAGTACCTACCGGTGATTGTTTGGACCTGGCAGTTGTTCGGAGGCTACTGGCCAGAGTCGAGAGATGGATGCGGGAGGATCTGTACTGGCGGGGCCGAGGGCCGATACCGCAGACGGACCCCGTGGGCTGATCCGGACTGACGGAGCCCGATATACGAGGATTTCTGTGTCGATGCTTGGCACACGGTTTCATGATATTTCTTTAACCCCTTTTTGTATATATAACAGGGGATTTAGCCGTTGTTATATATACCCTTACACCAATATTAGTGGAATGGGACGCTAATATATGTGTATTGCCCCCATCATATTTATTTCTGTACATATATATATACCTTTAGGATGCTAGAAACTTACTTGAGATTGGACTTGGGATACTAGGTGATTCATTGGGATTGGACATTGGATATACCTATGTGATTGGTGATTTGTACATTCGGGATATAGGAGATTACTCGATATTGTACATTGAGGAGATGTGAGACTTATATGATGTGAATGCCCAATGTGGGGGCTGGTTTGAGGATTTGGGATTGGAGTATCTTGTTGGATTGTGATCCTGCCACGACGTCAGGTTTCCGTGGGAAATGACATATTCCACCTCATACCTCACTTTTACCTACTTCATGCACAGATTCATATATTGGTAGTACTTGTAGTGTACCCTTATGATGGTTGCATATTGCTTTCTCATATCTCTATTGCATAGTCATTGCACACTATTATCATGCCATCATTACTTCATATATTGATTGTACCTGCTAGCGTACTCTCCTTATTTCAGCATTGCATGACATATTATTATTGTAATCGCATATCTTAGATTCATGCTGTACGTGCATTCCTGCGATTACCTGCATATGTTTTATACTATTCACGAGTTGGCAACTCACCCCCGTTGTGCCACAGGTGTTTCAGGTTTTCCCCCAGAGTAGTCGAGGCAGGCTATTCCCCTATCCAGCTACCATCTTTTGCTACAGATACCGCATCAGCTCACAGTACCATTTTGCATAGGTGGGTTAGATGGTTATCTGTATTATATATTGTACCTTCGTTGTATTGTACTCTCCATCTACTGTTGTATTATTGACATAGAGACTTGGTGAGGACGTTATGTGTATTATTGTGGATTTGAGGTCTTATGTATATACAGGTTTTCTCTATTGTCATTATCTCTGTTGTACTCATCTAGACTAGTCTTTATAAAAATGGGGGTGTTGCTAAAATTTTAAAGGAAAGAAAGTAAGACTTTTAAAGAATTTGGGTTGCGATTTCAATGGTTTTTAAACTTATATTATCTTTTCCGTATTTTTCTTGGTTTAGATTTCTGGGTTTTGGATTTCTTTTACTACGTTGCGTCTTTAGGCGTTGCGTAGTATTAGGGCCGTCACGGGCCATTCTTGGGTCGTGACATTTGTAGATCTGGTTCTCCACTTCCTTAGCTCCACGTGGGTGTCCTCTCGCTGTCCATCATGAATCCCGAACTCATTCGTCGGCTTCATCGGAGAAACGAGCGAGCTTGGTCGTCGGCTTCGTGTCAAAGACGATCTACGTCGAGGCATCACAAGTTCAAGCTCCGACTTCACAAAGTTGTGAAACTTGTGAAGAAAACACCCAAAACAACTTGGCAAGAGGTAGAGGGTGAAGAAATAGGAGGTGGGTTCACTTTTGAATTGGATTTCACTCACTTTTGCTCAAGTTGCCATTGATGGCATCTAGTTTTCTCTCTTGAAGAAGAAGGAGAAGATGAAGCTAGTTTATGATAAGATGTTTTAAAATGAAAAGAAAAATTCATACTTATCATAATCTAACTAGAGTTAAGTGTAGAGAATAAACCATGGTCACTTGAGAGGGTTAGGGTTAAGCATGATGACAAGAATGGTTGCATAAGTCAAAGCTTCATGAAGCTTCAACTAGAAACAAAAGAAGCCACCATTCTTATCTAAATCATTTCCAAATAAATAAACAAATAAATAAATGAAAAAGCAAAACCCTAATCATCTCATAACCATGGTTTAATCCTTTACACTTAACGACATGATCAAGTATCATCAAACATGATACAAAAAAGTGCACAAAAGCATATCACATATACAATGTGCATCAAGTGAGAAAAATCCGTATAAAGTGAACCAATACTAGTTAGGAGACCCGGACTCGACTTTCCGAAAAGCCCCCTTATTTTACCGATTTTCCGAAATTTCACCGAAACGATTTTCAAAACGTTACAGGTTAGGAGACCCGGACTCGACTCCTCGAGTTGGTCTCCCACTGGACCCTAGAACCCGGTTACTTGTGCTCCCCTCCTTAGGTCTATCCTAGTACGGAAAAGTAAATAATATACATCAACGGTGACATCTTCCGCAACCTGGAAGTGCCCCAATAAAAGAATATTCTGTAGGGTTCCTAGGCACACAATAGAGGTCTCACAAGGCATCAATCATGCCAATTTCAAATTTTACAAGTGCCGAGAAACCCTAATACGGATCGTCGACTAGAAATTTAGGCGAAAAGATAAGCTAGTTAACATCTTAACTAAAAGAAGGAAGCTACAACCTTTGTAGATCCGGTTATCCACTTCCTTAGCTCTACGTAGTCGCTCCCTCGCTGTCCATCTCGAATCCCGGACTCTCGCATCGGCTTCATCGGAGAAATGAGCGGAATAGTCGTCGGGTACGATGCCGAAGATGATCTACGTCGAGGCTTCACAAGATCAAGCTCCGACTTCACCAAGTTGTGAAACTTGTGAAGAAAACACCCAAAACCACTTGGCAAGAGGTAGAGGATGAAGAAATAGGAGGTGGGTTCACTTTAGAATTGGATTTCTCACTTTAGAACTCAAGATGCCATTGATGGAGTTTAGTTTTCTTTCTTGAAGAAGAAGGAGAAGATCAAGATAGAATATGATAAAAATATTTTTATAATAGAAAATAAATCAATACTTATCATATCCTAACTAAGGTCAAGTGTAGAGAATATACCATGGTAAGTGGGAATGGTTAGGGTTAAGCATGAAGACAAAATGGTCTCTTTAGTCAAAGCTTCATGAAGCTTCAACAAGCTTCATGATAAAAAGAAACCATTTTATTTTCATTTATCCATTTAAATAAATAAAGAATGGTTAAATAAATGAGTGAATAAATCAAAACCCTAACCATTATCATAACCATGGTACAATTCTTTACACAAAGCCAATATTCATGCATCATCAAACATGATACAATCAAGTGCACAAAAGTATATCACATATACAACTTGTGAACATCAAGTGAGAAAATCCATTGAAAGTGAACCAATACTAGTTAATGCAAAGTAATATATCAAATATATAATTATACATTAAATCATCAAATCAACATTTGATTCAATGATCCGGTCATGTCGCACATAACCGACTAGTATTCAATGTATCGATTTATCGAATCAATGATTCGATAACTAGGTCATATCGAATATAACCAATAGAAACATTTATCGCGAGAATGAAATGCGGTATCACATACACGCATTATTCTCGGTCCCGCACATATCTCATATGCGCTCCTATTTCGTTTCGCTTGAGCCAGGAAACCTCTGTGTAGGACTCTAAAGACTCGTCAATACGCCGGTAGCAGATGATGATCATATCAAGCACCCACAAGCCGCAAGCGATCTGCTAAACATAACGGCCATCCGGGTATTGAGCGATCAGAAGATCGACGAGCTAGCCCGCTCACACTCCTGTGAATCCAACCAGTAACACTTACCGTACAGTCCGGTCTGTTCGTCTGATATGTCGCATATCAAGTCTAGGGGTGGTAAACGTCAGACCCCAATAACCGATAAGTCGTGCCGATGTGAGGCTCATAACGGGTCGAGAAACTACTGGTAACACTTACCAGCAAATCTCTGATCAGCCCTGGCCAGGGACTTCCCTGTTACGGCCAATCGAGCACTGCGCAACATCAACCCCCAATACCGGGAGAGACGAAACCCCTCCTATCGCTCATTGCCTCCATGTGACTCGGGACTGTACCCAAAGACCACCGTTTTGCACGCCCTCATGGACGTGGTAAGGTGGAGATCAAAGCACAGTGGGAATCACACAAGTCTCTATGACGATCTCGGATCTACAGACTAACCTGTATAAGTGTCACCTGAGAACTGCCATCTGACGTGAGGTATAATACCATCTGGGAGTTCTCGGCGAGTCCGTCCAGTGTACCCAGTCTCCATTGAGCACCCGTATACCATCTCTGATGTCAAACACCAATGGATATGGGATCATCCATCGCCCATCTCATGGGTCGAGAAGCGTATACGCTAGTCTACTCTGGTATATCGATGCCCTGTCTCGATACACCCACGACTAGGGACCTTGAAGGATGTACTTATGGACTACCATGTCCCCACTAGTATGATCTGCATCATAGTCCAGGTAGTCAAGTACACATCCTAAGGGCTTTATCAACATATAACTATAAGACAGTTTAAAGAGACTAGTGTACATGTTAAGACAAAGAGTAACCAGATAGCATACTATCATATCGAGCAAGAAAGTCATCTCTATATATGTCCAAGCATCCAATATAATATACATCATCTGTACAATACTGGCCTCTAGGGCATACATACAACTAACAATCTCCCACTTGCACTAAAGCCAGCTGCTGGAGTATCGCATACCGAGCATCCCGAAGAGTCTCTCAAACTGTATCTGGGGAATGGCCTTCGTGAGTGGATCCGCCGTGTTGTTCTTCGTGTCAACCCTCCTGACCTCGATCTCCCGGCGATCAACTATCTCCCGGATCAGGTGATACCGCCTCAGAATATGCCTGGATCGCTGATGGGACCTGGGTTCCTTGGCCAAAGCCACCGCTCCATTGTTATCGCAATACAAAGGTATTGGATGCTCAATGGATGGAACCACTCCAAGTTCAGAAATGAACTTCTTGATCCAGACAGCTTCTTTAGCAGCATCGTTGGCAGCGATGTATTCAGCCTCCATCGTCGAGTCTGCCACGGTTTCCTGCTTGGAACTCTTCCAGCTAACCGCCCCTCCGTAAAGGGTAAAGACAAAGCCCGACTGCGACTTAGAGTCGTCCTTATCACTGTGGAAGCTCGAATCGGTAAAGGACTCCACTTGGAGTTCTCCGTTACCATACACCAAGATCATATCTCTAGTCCTTCGCTAGTATTTGAGAATGTTCTTCACAGCTGTCCAGTGACTCTCTCCAGGATCTGCTTGATACCGACTCACTACACTTAGTGAGTATGCAACATCGGGTCTGGTACATAGCATCGCATACATGATAGAGCCTACTGCCGAAGCATAGGGTATCCCTTGCATGCGAGCTCTCTCCAAATCAGTCTTGGGAGACTTCTCTTTGGAGAGAGTGAGTCCAGAGATCGTGGGCAAGTTCCCACGCTTGGATTCTTCCATACTAAACCTCTTTAGTATGTTGTCAATGTACCTGGATTGGGACAATCCCAATATCCGTTTGGATCTATCTCTATAGATCCTGATTCCCAATATGCAGGAGGCATATCCAAGATCTTTCATTGAGAATCTTTGTGATAAGAAGAGCTTGACCGATTGCAGCATAGGAATATCATTTCCTATCAAGAGTATGTCGTCTACGTACAATACGAGGAAGACAACCTTACTCTCTGCCACCTTCTTGTAGATACAAGGTTCATCTGGGTTTTTGACGAAATCAAACTCTTTGATAACGACGTCAAAGCAGATGTTCCAACTCCGCGATGCTTGCTTTAATCCATAAATGGATTTAAGCAGCTTGCACACCTTTCCGCTGCTCCCACTATCTACGAAGCCCTCTGGCTGAGTCATGTACACGCACTCTTCTAAATCACCATTTAGAAAGGCGGTCTTAACATCCATTTGCCAGATTTCGTAATCATGATAAGCAGCGATGGCAAGCATGATCCGGATAGATTTAAGCATAGCCACTGGAGAAAAGGTCTCGTCATAGTCCACACCTGGTCTTTGACGAAAACCCTTTGCTACAAGTCTAGCTTTGAAAGTCTCCACTTTCCCATCTACACCAAGTTTCATTTTGAAGATCCACTTGCTCCCAATGGGTTTTACCCCTTCAGGAGCAACGTCCAAAGTCCATACTTTGTTGGTGTACATGAATTCCATCTCGGACCGCATAGCATCCAGCCATTTCACTGAGTCCCTACTCGTGATGGCCTGCTCGAAGCTAGTTGGATCATCATCCTCCATGATGCAATCCTCGCTTCCACCGTCAATGAGAAAACCGTAGTATCTCTCAGGTGGACGAGAAACCCTACTAGATCGGCGGAGAGGCTGGGGTTCGTCGGGTTCTACTGAATCCTCTGGTTCTACCAAGTCTTCTGTTACAGTTTGTGTTGCTGGAACCTCTTCCAGTTCTACCTCAATGCTACTTGTCTGTTTCATAAGAAAACTCTTTTCTAAGAAAGTGGCATGTCGAGAAACAAACACTTTTTGTTCCTCGGAGTGGTAGAAGATATACCCTCGCGAATGTTTGGGATATCCAACAAACTTACATAGAACAGACCTTGCCTCGAGTTTGTCCGGATTTTGTGTTTTAACATAGGCCGGACAACCCCATATCTGAATAAAATTAAGACATGGTCTCTTACCATTCCATATCTCATATGGAGTGGTAGGCACAGATTTGGTTGGAACTCTATTCAATAGATATGCAGCAGTCTCCAGTGCATATCCCCAGAAGGAAATAGGTAACTCAGCTGTACTCATCATAGAGCGCACCATATCTAATAGGGTGCGATTTCTCCGCTCCGATACACCGTTGTGCTGTGGTGTATAAGGAGGAGTAAGCTGAGAGAGAATCCCATTCTCTTTTAGATAATCTCTGAATTCGTTACTTAAGTATTCTCCTCCTCGATCAGATCGAAGGATCTTAATACTTTTGCCCGTTTGGTTCTCTACTTCTTGTTTATATTCTCTAAATTTCTCAAAAGCTTCTGATTTGTGTTTCATCAGGAACACATATCCGAATCTAGAGAGATCGTCAGTGAATGTAATGAAGTATGAAGAACCATCCCTGGCATGTGTAGACATGAGACCGCATACATCACTATGTATTAGTCCCAAGAGTTCGGTAACTCTTTCTCCGTGTCCCGTAAACGGAGTTTTGGTCATCTTTCCTTTGAGACATGACTGGCAAGTGTCATAAGATGAAAATTCAAACGGATTTAAATACCCATCCTTATGCAACTTAGCTAGTCGTGTCGCATTGATGTGACCCAGTCTACAATGCCACAAGAAGGATTCGTTCAGTTCAGAACTCTTCCTCTTGTGTGTGTTTTGTAAATTGAGGACTGTATTTTGATTTAGAATGAATATACCATTATGTAACGAGCCTGATGCAATCAACTTTTGATCTAGGAATATGTTCATAACATTATCCTGTACTACAAAATTATATCCTTCTTTACTCAATAAAGAAACCGATATAATGTTGCACATCATGTTCGGTATATAATAGCACTCATTCAGAATCATTGTATCACCATTTGGTAATACTAGGTGATATTCGCCAACTGCTTTGGCTGCAACATTTGCACCATTCCCTACTTGAACGGAATGATCACCTTTTCCCAGTTCTCTACCTTTCCGTAGCCCATGTAACATCTTACATATGTGGGATCCTGATCCGGTATCTAATACCCAGGACGTAGGGTGAACTGAGAAATAATTCTCAATGACAAACACACCCGAAGATGATGCATCAACATGCATATTCTCCTTTTGGGTGGTGTGAGAATCCAGATATTCTCCTGTTTCCTGTTCATTCTTATAACACTTATAAGATAGAACGGGTTCAACGTTCCCCTGCACAGTATAACATGCGGGTTCGGTCAATACATCCATATTATTATCTTTATTAAGGCATGAAATGGTCGCTACCTGGAGAGAGAGAGAAGAAAACACTTTAGCGTAAGCTCGTGCAAGATCAGATTGGTTATTATCTTATCTAATCAGGATGGCTCCCACTGTTTTTATCAAATCTTCCTTCAAACCCTAAAAGGAAAGACTAGCCGGGATTAATTACACGCTACAAGTTCGCCAATCTTTCAGCCAGGCCAGTGTCGGTACTTTGAGGGAGGTCCCCCGTGCTTTCGCACGAACCTAATTAATGTAAACCTCATTTTCCCAGAGGCGTAACCCCGTTGACACCTTTCTAGACACCTACTTGATCGGCTATTTGCAATGTGTAAAACTCTCCCAGGAGTAACTCTTACTCGCAGTGGGTATCGGGAACCAACTATCTCATAGAAGGTATGCAATCTCATTGCAAATTTCAACACTTGAAATTCCCGATAATGCTTTCGCCCCTAGCGTCCTATGACCTTGACGGAGGCCAAACAACCCATAGTCCGCTAGTCAAGTTCAACCCGTCATTTCCTGATTGAATCAAACCCACCCGCACGACCCTTGACGGAGGCCAAACAACGCCGTACGAATACCCTAATCCAATCGCATCATATGCTAGCAGATAAGCACAAGTTAGCTACCGTACACTGCGCCTTGACGGAGGCCAAACTACCGCAGCACGAATACTAACTAGTACTTATCTGAAATGACGGAGGGCTACGCAGGTTTTTCATAAAAACCATGAGCGTAATGAACTTGATATCGTTGTAGAATCAAATGAAGTTTTGAAATGGAGTGATTTTGAGGCTTTTCTAGTTTTGCTAAAGGGGTCACTCCCGGTGAAGGGATTGTCGGCCCTTTCCTCATCGAATGAGGTGCGGGATATATCATATATATCGCTGTGCAAAGCAGAAACTATAGAAGCAATCAAAAACAAACCGAGTGTGTAGCATCTGCCAGTTATTGCTAAAGGAGTCACTCCCGGTGAAGGGATCTCGGTCCTTTCCTCATCGAATAAGGTGCAGGGTATATCATATATACCGCTATGCAAAGCAAGAACTGTAGCTACCTGTTTAGTTTAAAATTTGATTCTACAACATCTTAGGTTTCTTTTCTTTCATTAATCACATTAATGAAGTCCCATCATTTAAATACCTAAACATCACAGATAAATACGACGTACACTTATGCCATCCGCATTCACCTCGATGTCCCCTCGTGCACCGTTAGGTTAGGTAACTAACGACAGAGCAGGGCAGGGCTAGCGCGGGTGCAAAACATAAGTAACGTCTATATAATATATCATATATACTATATACTGTATCTATCACAGAACATCACATGATCACATCACAGATATCGCAGCAGAAGAAACATATGAAACATTGGATATACTAGGACATCCGTGTTTTCAATACGAGCCAGTATAAAACACGGATTCCACGGTCGTGATGAATAGCCAATCCCACACCCCTAGACCCCTATGAGAGCGGCAAGCAACCCTGCCAATACTAGGGTTAGGAGACCCGGACTCGACTCCTCGAGTTGGTCTCCCACTGGACCCCAGAACCCGGTTACTTGTGCTCCCCTCCTTGGGTCTATCCTAATGCGGAAAAGTAAATAATATACAAAGGGTGACAACTTCCGCTACCTGGAAGTGCCCCAAATAAAAGAATATTACATACAAGTTTTTACATGAAAGAAAATGAAAAACACTCATCTCACATAAAAAACCCCCGGCTATTCAAACACGGCGATCCAATATAACATATCCAGCAACACATAACATCACATGTCATCAACGTAAGTAAGTATGCATACCCCAATTGTCGTTGACGTATTGCAACGAAACCGGCGATATGAACATACTACACTTACGGTCACAGAAAAGAAAGTGTAAAACTACAACAATTGGAATCCGCAACCTCTTTAGACATCATATGCCTAACAGTTATAAACCCCGCATTTTAGTCCCATTATCGAAAACTCTTTTCGATATCAAGTGAAACTAAACCGCTAGATTTATAACATTCATTCAGTTATCTCATAACTGTTTGTGAATTCCAATTATTGTATCACTTTCCAGATAAACAGAAAATGTTAAACTTTCCGATCGAACATTCGAATACCCAAGTTTTCTCGATACAGCTCAATACATGAAATAAGTCTAACAACATTCAGTTCGTGCCTCAGGACCAACGGTCCAGCCATAGAAGGGTCAAGCCAATGCCTCACATGTGGCACGCCGTACTGCCCTAAACCCGAAGGTTCAAAGGGCAGTTCAAGACGGTCACATAATCGAGTTAAGGTTTGTTGTCTTCTAGAGGGTCCATCGCGTTACTTGCACTACTTAGAACGTCGTTAAACTACGGAAAAATCCAACACTTGGAAATTTCCCGACAGGGGAAAAATTGGGTATTTATATCCAGTCGAACTGTTTAACATATTCTAAAATTTATCCAGAAAGCCACATAGACAAAATCTGATACTCCGATCGAAACACCGAATCCCCAAAACAATCCCAGAAAATTCAACTCTTGAATAAATATTAAAAATTCCCTGAAAATCCAGCACTGCAAAGTAAGAATTACTGTGTGAAAATTTTTGAACAGTGGGGCCGTACGGCCGCGGAACCGCCGCACGAGCCATGCTCGTGCCGCGGAACCGCGGCAGTTTAATTGAATTACACCATCGAATTTCACAGTAAATCTTACAATCTCCTGCTGATTTCTCTGCATATTTTTAATATGGAAAAAACCCCATTTTTGGAAAAAGTCCAGAGAGCTCATGGGTTTTTGGGTTTCGGGTTCGTTCGGACTTCAAACTCCGTCTAGACTTCGCCTAAGGCTCTAGCTTGGCTCTGATACCACTGTAGGGTTCCTAGGCACACTATACAGGTCTCACAAGGCATCGAACATGCCAATTTAAAATTTTATGGGTGCCGAGAAACCCTAATACGGATCGTCGGCTAGATTTCTAGGCAAAACTATAAACTAGTTAACACTTTAACTAAAAGTTAGATGCTACAACCTTTGTAGATCCGGTTCTCCACTTCCTTAGCTCCACGTGGGTGTCCTCTCGCTGTCCCCATCATGAATCCCGAACTCATTCGTCGGCTTCATCGGAGAAACGAGCGAGCTTGGTCGTCGGCTTCGTGTCAAAGACGATCTACGTCGAGGCATCACAAGTTCAAGCTCCGACTTCACAAAGTTGTGAAACTTGTGAAGAAAACACCCAAAACAACTTGGCAAGAGGTAGAGGGTGAAGAAATAGGAGGTGGGTTCACTTTAGAATTGGATTTCACTCACTTTTGCTCAAGTTGCCATTGATGGCATCTAGTTTTCTCTCTTGAAGAAGAAAGAGAAGATGAAGCTAGTTTATGATAAGTTGTTTTAAAATGAAAAGAAAAATTCATACTTATCATAATCTAACTAGAGTTAAGTGTAGAGAATAAACCATGGTCACTTGAGAGGGTTAGGGTTAAGCATGATGACAAGAATGGTTGCATAAGTCAAAGCTTCATGAAGCTTCAACCAGAAACAAAAGAAGCCACCATTCTTATCTAAATCATTTCCAAATAAATAAACAAATAAATAAATGAAAAAGCAAAACCCTAATCATCTCATAACCATGGTTTAATCCTTTACACTTAACCACATGATCAAGTATCATCAAACATGATACAAAAAAGTGCACAAAAGCATATCACATATACAATGTGCATCAAGTGAGAAAAATCCGTATAAAGTGAACCAATACTAGTTAATGCAAAGTAATATATCAAATATATAATTATACATTAAATCATCAAATCAAAATTTGATTCAATGATCCGGTCATGTCGCACATAACCGACTAGTATTCAATGTATCGATTTATCGAATCAATGATTCGATAACTAGGTCATATCGAATATAACCAATCAAAACTTTTATCGCGAGAATGAAATGCGGTATCACATACACGCATTATTCTCGGTCCCGCACATATCTCATATGCGCTCCTATTTCGTTTCGCTTGAGCCAGGAAACCTCTGTGTAGGACTCTAAAGACTCGTCAATACGCCGGTAGCAGATGATGATCATATCAAGCACCCACAAGCCGCAAGCGGTCTGCTAAACGTAACGGCCTTCCGGGTATTGAGCGATCAGAAGATCGACGAGCTAGCCCGCTCACACTCCTGTGAATCCAACCAGTAACACTTACCGTACAGTCCGGTCTGTTCGTCTGATATGTCGCATATCAAGTCTAGGGGTGGTAAACGTCAGACCCTAATAACCGATAAGTCGTGCCGATGTGAGGCTCATAACGGGTTGAGAAACTACTGGTAACACTTACCAGCAAATCTCTGATCAGCCCTGGCCAGGGACTTCCCTGTTACGGCCAATCGAGCACTGCGCAACATCAACCCCCAATACCGGGAGAGACGAAACCCCTCCTATCGCTCATTGCCTCCATGTGACTCGGGACTGTACCCAAAGACCACCGTTTTGCACGCCCTCATGGACGTGGTAAGGTGGAGATCAAAGCACAGTGGGAATCACACAAGACTCTATGACGATCTCGGGTCTACAGACTAACCTGTACAAGTGTCACCTGAGAACTGCCATCTGACGTGAGGTATAATACCATCTGGGAGTTCTCGGCGAGTCCGTCCAGTGTACCCAGTCTCCACTGAGCACCCGTATACCATCTCTGATGTCAAACACCAATGGATATGGGATCATCCATCGCCCATCTCATGGGTCGAGAAGTGTATACGCTAGTCTACTCTGGTATATCGATGCCCTGTCTCGATACACCCACGACTAGGGACCTTGAAGGATGTACTTATGGACTACAATGTCCCCACTAGTATGCTCTGCATCATAGTCCAGGTAGTCAAGTACACATCCTAAGCGCTTTATCAACATGTAACTATAAGACAGTTTAAAGAGACTAGTGTACATGTTAAGACAAAGAGTAACCAGATAGCATACTATCATATCGAGCAAGAAAGTCATCTCTATATATGTCCAAGCATCCAATATAATATACATCATCTGTACAATACTGGCCTCTAGGGCATACATACAACTAACAATCTCCCACTTGCACTAAAGCCAGCTGCTGCGGTATCGCATACCGAGCATCCCGAAGAGTCTCTCAAACTGTATCTGGGGAATGGCCTTCATGAGTGGATCCGCCGTGTTGTTTTTCGTGTCAACCCTCCTGACCTCGATCTCCCGGCGATCAACTATCTCCCGGATCAGGTGATACCGCCTCAGAATATGCCTGGATCGCTGATGGGACCTGGGTTCCTTGGCCAAAGCCACCGCTCCATTGTTATCGCAATACAAAGGTATTGGATGCTCAATGGATGGAACCACTCCAAGTTCAGAAATGAACTTCTTGATCCAGACAGCTTCTTTAGCAGCATCGTTGGCAGCGATGTATTCAGCCTCCATCGTCGAGTCTGCCACGGTTTCCTGCTTGGAACTCTTCCAGCTAACCGCCCCTCCGTAAAGGGTAAAGACAAAGCCCGACTGCGACTTAGAGTCGTCCTTATCACTCTGGAAGCTCGAATCGGTAAAGGACTCCACTTGGAGTTCTCCGTTACCATACACCAAGAACATATCTCTAGTCCTTCGCAAGTACTTGAGAATGTTCTTCACAGCTGTCCAGTGACTCTCTCCTGGATCTGCTTGATACCGACTCACTACACTTAGTGAGTATGCAACATCGGGTCTGGTACATAGCATCGCATACATGATAGAGCCTACTGCCGAAGCATATGGTATCCCTTGCATGTGAGCTCTCTCAAAATCAGTCTTGGGAGACTTCTCTTTGGAGAGAGTGAGTCCAGAGATCGTGGGCAAGTTCCCACGCTTGGATTCTTCCATACTAAACCTCTTTAGTATGTGTCAATGTACCTGGATTGGGACAATCCCAATATCCGTTTGGATCTATCTCTATAGATCCTGATTCCCAATATGCAGGAGGCATCACCAAGATCTTTCATTGAGAATCTTTGTGATAAGAAGAGCTTGACCGATTGCAGCATAGGAATATCATTTCCTATCAAGAGTATGTCGTCCACGTACAATACGAGGAAGACAACCTTACTCTCTGCCACCTTCTTGTAGATACAAGGTTCATCTGGGTTTTTGACGAAATCAAACTCTTTGATAACGACGTCAAAGCAGATGTTCCAACTCCGCGATGCTTGCTTTAATCCATAAATGGATTTAAGCAGCTTCCACACCTTCCCGCTGCTCCCACTGTCTACGAAGCCCTCTGGCTGAGTCATGTACACGCACTCTTCTAAATCACCATTTAGAAAGGCGGTCTTAACATCCATTTGCCAGATTTCGTAGTCATGATATGCAGCGATGGCAAGCATGATCCGGATGGATTTAAGCATAGCCACTGGAGAAAAGGTTTCGTCATAGTCCACACCTGGTCTTTGACGAAAACCTTTTGCAACAAGTCTAGTTTTGAAAGTCTCCACTTTCCCATCTACACCAAGTTTTTTCTTGAAGATCCACTTGCTCCCAATGGGTTTTACCCCTTCAAGAGCAACTTCCAAAGTCCATACTTTATTGGTGTACATGGATTCCATCTCGGACCGCATTGCATCCAGCCATTTCACAGAGTCACCACTCGTGATGGCCTGCTCGAAACTAGTCGGGTCATCATCTTCCATGATGCAATCCTCGCTTCCACAATCAATGAGAAAACCGTAGTATCTTTCAGGTGGACGAGAAACCCTACTAGATCGGCGGAGAGGCTGGGGTTCGTCGGGTATTACCGAATCTTCTGGTTCCACTAAATCTTCAGTTATAGTTTGTGTTTCTGGAACTTCTTCCAATTCTACCTCAGAGCCACTAATCTCTTTTGCAAGAAATTCCTTTTCTAAAAAGGTGGCATGTTGAGCAATAATCACTTTTTGTTGTTCACTGTGGTAGAAAAAATATCCATTTCAATGTTTAGGATATCCCACAAACTTACATAGAACTGACCGTGCCTCGAGTTTGTCTGGATTTTTCCTTTTGACATAGGCCAGACAACCCCATATCTTAACTCGTTTAAGACATGGTCTCTTCCCACTCCATATCTCATATAGTGTGGTAGGTACAGATTTAGTTGGAACTTGATTCAATAGGTATGCTGCTGTCTCAAGCGCATACCCCCAGAAGGAAATAGGTAACTCAGCTGTACTCATCATAGAGCGCACCATATCTAATAGGGTGCGATTCCTCCGCTCCGATACACCGTTGTGCTGTGGTGTATAAGGAGGAGTAAGCTGAGAGAGAATCCCATTCTCTTTTAGATAATCTAGGAACTCATTGCTTAAGTATTCTCCTCCTCGATCAGATCGAAGGATCTTAATACTTTTTCCTGTTTGTTTTTCTACTTCGTGCTTATATTCTCTGAATTTCTCAAAAGCTTCAGACTTGTGTTTCATCAGGAACACATGTCCGAATCTAGAGAGATCGTCAGTGAATGTAATGAGTAGGAAGAACCGTTCCTGGCATGTGTAGACATAGGACCGCATACATCACTATGTATCAGTTCTAAGAGTTCATTAACTCTTTCTCCGTGTCCACTAAACGAAGCTTTGGTCATTTTTCCTTTGAGACATGAATGGCAAGTATCATAAGATGATAATTCAAATGAATTCAAATAACCATCCTTATGTAACTTAGCCAGTCGTGTCGCATTGATATGACCAAGTCTACAGTGCCACAAGTAGGATTCGTTCATTTCTAAACTTTTCCTCTTGTGTGTGTTTTGTATATTGAGGACTGTATTCTGATTTAGAATGAATATGCCATTATGTAACGAGCCTGATGCAATCAGCTTTTGATTTTGGAATATGTTCATAACATTATCCTTTACTACAAAATTATATCCTTCTTTACTTAATAAAGAAATTGATATAATGTTGCACATCATGTTCGGTATATAATAGCACTCATTTAGAATTAGTGTATTACGACTTGGCAATACAAGGTGATATTCGCCAACAGCTTTGGCTGCAATACTTGCACCGTTCCCTACTTGAACGGAATGATCACCTTTTCCCAATTCTCTACCTTTACGTAGCCCATGTAACAATTTACATATATGGGATCCTGATCCGGTATCCAATACCCAGGACGTAGGGTGAACTGAGAAACAGTTCTCAATAACTAACACACCTGAAGAAGATGCATCAACATGCATGTTCTTTTGGGCGGCGTGAGTATCCAGATATTCTTCTGTTTCCTGTTCAGTCTTATAACTCTTATAAGAAAGAACGGGTCCAACGTTCCCCTGCTCAATATAATAAGCGGGTTCAGTCAATACATCCATATTATTATCTTTATTAGGGCATGACATGGTCGCTACCTGGAGAGAGAGAGAAGAAAACACTTTAGCGTATGCTCGTGCAAGATCAGATTGGTTATTATCTTATCTAATCAGGATGGCTCCCACTGGTTTTTATCAAATCTTCCTTCAAACCCTAAAAGGAAAGACTAGCCGGGATTAATTACACACTACAAGTTCGCCAATCTTTCAGCCAGGCCAGTGTCGGTACTTTGAGGGAGGTCCCCCGTGCTTTCGCACGAACCTAATTACTGTAAACCTCGTTTTCCCAGAGGCGTAACCCCGTTGACACCATTCTAGACACCTACTTGATCGGCTAATTGTAATGTGTAAAACTCTCCCAGAAGTAACTCTTACTCGCAGCGGGTATCGGGATCCAACTATCTCATAGAAGGTATGCAATCTCATTGCAAATTTCAACACTTGAAATTCCCGATAATATTTTGCCCCTAGTGTGCCATTACCTTGACAGAGGTCAACAAACCATAGCGCACTTGTCAAGTTCAACCCGTCATTTCTTGATTGAATCAAACCCACTCGCACGACCCTTGACAGAGGTCAACAAGGTCATACGACTACCCTAATCCAATCACATCATATGCTTTACAGATAATTACTAGTTAGCTACCGCACACTACGCCTTGACAGAGGTCAACAAACACAGCACGAATACTAAATAGTCTTTATCTGAAATGACGGAGGGCTACGACAGGTTTTTCTGAAAACCTATTGCGTAATGAACTTTATATCGTTGTAGAATCAAATGAAGTTTTGAAATGGAGTGATTTTGAGGCTTTTCTAGTTTTGCTAAAGGGGTCACTCCCGGTGAAGGGATCGTCGGCCCTTTCCTCGTCGAATGAGGTGCGGGATATATCATATACATCACTGTGCAAAGCAGAAACTATAGAAGCAATCAAAAGTCAAACCGAGTGTGTAGCATCTGCCAGTTATTGCTAAAGGAGTCACTCCCGATGAAGGGATCTCGGTCCTTTCCTCATCGAATAAGGTGCAGGATATATCAAATATACCGCTGTGCAAAGCAAGAACTGTAGCTACCTGTTTTGTTTAAAATTTGATTCTACAACATCATTTGGTTTCTTTTCTTTCATTAATCACATTAATGAAGTCCCATCATTTAAATACCTAAACATCACAGATAAATACGACGTACACTTATACCATCCGCATTCGCCTCGATGTCCCCTCGTGCACCGTTAGGTTAGGTAACTAACGACAGAGCAGGGCAGGGCTAGTGCGGGTGCAAAACATAAGTAACGTCTATATAATATATCATATATACTATATAAAGTATCTATCACAGAACATCACATGATCACATCACAGATATCGCAGCAGAAGAAACATATGAAACATTGGATATACTAGGACGTCCGTGTTTTCAATACGAGCCAGTATAAAACACGGATTCCACGGTCGTGATGAATAGCCAATCCCACACCCCTAGACCCCTACGAGAGCAGCAAGTAACCCTACCAATTCTAGGGTTAGGAGACCCGGACTCGACTCCTCGAGATGGTCTCCCACTGGACCCTAGAACCCGGTTACTTGTGCTCCCCTCCTTGGGTCTATCCTAATGCGGAAAAGTAAATAATATACAAAGGGTGACTGCTTCCGCTACCTGGAAGTGCCCTAATAAAAGAATATTATATACAAGTTTTTACATGAATGAAAATGAAAAAATACTCATCTCACATAAAAAAACCCCGGCTATTCAAACACGACAATCCAATATAATATATCCAGCAACACATAACATCACATGTCATCAACGTAAGTAAATATGTGCATCCCAATTGTCGTTGACATAGAGCAACGAAACCGGCGATATCACATATTACACTTACGGTCACAGAAAAGAAAGTGTAAAACTACAACAGTTGGAATTCGCAACCTCTTTAGACATCGCATGCCTAATCAAATGAAATACTTAGACATCACATGCCTAACAATTATAAACCCCGCATTTTAGTCCCATTATCGAAAACTCATTTCAATATCAAGTGAGACTAAACCGCTAGATTTATAACATTCATCCAGTTATCTCATAACTGTTTGTGAATTCCAATTATTGTATCCCATTCCGGATAAATAGAAAATATTAAACTTTCCGATCGAACATTCGAACACCCAAGTTTTCCCGAAACCGTTCAACACATGAAATAGGTTCAAAGACATTCACTTCATGCCTCAGTACCCACGGTCCAGCCGTAGAAGGGTCAAGCCAACGCCTCACATGTGGCACGCCGTACTGCCCCAAACCCGAAGGTTCAAAGGGAAGTTCAAGACGGTCACATAATCGAGTTAAGGTTTGTTGTCTTCTAGAGGGACCATCGCGTTACTTGCACTACTTGGAACGTCTTTAAACCTGAGAAAAATCCAACACTTGGAAAATTTCCGGCAGGGGAAAAGTTGGGTATTTATATCCGGTCGAACTTTTTAACATATCCAAAAAATTATCCGGAATCCACATAGACAAAATCTGATAATCCGATCGAATCATCGAATCCCCAATACAACCCAGAAAACTCAACTCTTGAGTTCAGATTAAAAATTCCCAGGAAAACCAACACTGCAACTTAGGAATTACTGTGCAAAATTGAATAACAGTGGAGACTATATGGCCGCGGAACCGCTGCATTAGGCATGCTAATGCCGCGGTTCCGCCGCGCTTCTATGGCATTAGGCTATCGAATTTCACAGTAACTCTTACAATCACCTGCTGATTTTTCTGCATATTTTTAATATGGAAAAAACCCAATTTTTGAAAAAAGTCCAGAGTGCAAGTTTGGGATTAGGGTTTCGATTCGTTCGGATTTCAAACGTCGTATACACTTCGCCTAAGGCTCTAGCTAGGCTCTGATACTACTGTAGGGTTCCTAGGCACACAATAGAGGTCTCACAAGGCATCAACCATGCCAATTTCAAATTTTACAAGTGCCGAGAAACCCTAATACGGATCGTCGACTAGAAATTTAGGCGAAAAGATAAGCTAGTTAACATCTTAACTAAAAGAAGGAAGCTACAACCTTTGTAGATCCGGTTATCCACTTCCTTAGCTCCACGTAGTCGCTCCCTCGCTGTCCATCTCGAATCCCGGACTCTCGCATCGGCTTTATCGGAGAAATGAGCGGAATAGTCGTCGGCTACGATGCCGAAGATGATCTACGTCGAGGCTTCACAAGATCAAGCTCCGACTTCACCAAGTTGTGAAACTTGTGAAGAAAACACCCAAAACCACTTGGCAAGAGGTAGAGGATGAAGAAATAGGAGGTGGGTTCACTTTAGAATTGGATTTCTCACTTTAAAACTCAAGATGCCATTGATGGAGTCTAGTTTTCTTTCTTGAAGAAGAAGGAGAAGATCAAGATAGAATATGATAAAAGTATTTTTATAATAGAAAATAAATCAATACTTATTATATCCTAACTAAGGTCAAGTGTAGAGAATATACCATGGTAAGTGGGAATGGTTAGGGTTAAGCATGAAGACAGAATGGTCTCTTTAGTCAAAGCTTCATGAAGCTTCAACAAGCTTCATGATAAAAAGAAACCATTTTATTTTCATTTATCCATTTAAATAAATAAAGAATGGTTAAATAAATGAGTGAATAAATAAAAACCCAAACCATTATCATAACCATGGTACAATTCTTTACACAAAGCCAATATTCATGCATCATCAAACATGATACAATCAAGTGCACAAAAGTATATCACATATACAACTTGTGAACATCAAGTGAGAAAATCCATTTAAAGTGAACCAATACTAGTTAATGCAAAGTAATATATCAAATATATAATTATACATTTAATCATTAAATCAACATTTGATTCAATGATCCGGTCATGTCGCACATAACCGACTAGTATCCAATGTATCGATTTATCGAATCAATGATTCGATAACTAGGTCATATCGTATACAACCAATCGAAACATTCATCGCGAGAATGAAATGCGGTATCACATACACGCATTATTCTCGGTCCCGTACATATCTCATATGCGCTCCTATTTCGTTTCGCTTGAGCCAGGAAACCTCTGTGTAGGACTCTAAAGACTCGTCAATACGCCGGTAGCAGATGATGATCATATCAATCACCCACAAGCCGCAAGCGGTCTGCTAAACGTAACGGCCATCCGGGTATTGAGCGATCAGAAGATCGACGAGCTAGCCCACTCACACTCCTGTGAATCCAACCAGAAACACTTACCGTACAGTCCGGTCTGTTCGTCTAATATGTCGCATATCAAGTCTAGGGGTGGTAAACGTCAGACCCCAATACCGATAAGTCGTGCCGATGTGAGGCTCATAACGGGTCGAGAAACTACTGGTAACACTTACCAGCAAATCTCTGATCAGCCCTGGCCAGGGACTTCCCTGTTACGGCCAATCGAGCACAGCGCAACATCAACCCCCAATACCGGGAGAGACGAAACCCCTCCTATCGCTCATTGCCTTCATGTGACTCGGGACTGTACCCAAAGACTACCGTTTTGCACGCCCTCATGGACGTGGTAAGGTGGAGATCAAAGCACAGTGGGAATCACAAAAGACTCTATGACGATCTCGGGTCTACAGACTAACCTGTACAAGTGTCACCTGAGAACTGCCATCTGACGTGAGGTATAATACCATCTGGGAGTTCTCGGCGAGTCCGTCCAGTGTACCCAGTCTCCACTGAGCACCCGTATACCATCTCTGATGTCAAACACCAATGGATATTGGATCATCCATCGCCCATCTCATGGGTCGATAGGCGTATACGCTAGTCTATACTGGTATATCGATGCCCCGTCTCGATACACCCACGACTAGGGACCTTGAAGGATGTACCTATGGACTACCATGTCCCCACTAGTATGATCTGCATCATAGTCCAGGTAGTGAAGTACACATCCTAAGGGCTTTACCAACATGTAACTATAAGAAAGTTTAAAGAGACAAGTGTACATGTTAAGATAAAGAGCAACCAGATAGCATACTATCATATCGAGCAAGAAAGTCATCTCTATATATGTCCAAGCATCCAATATAATATACATCATCTGTCCAATACTGGCCTCTAGGGCATACATACAACTAACATATTACATACAAGTTTTTACATGAATGAAAATGAAAAACACTCATCTCACATAAAAAAAACCCGGCTATTCAAACACGACGATCCAATATAACATATCCAGCAACACATAACATCACATGTCATCAACGTAAGTAAAAATGCCCATCCCAATTTTCGTTGACATATAGCAACCAAACCGGCGATATCACATGTTACACTTACGGTCACAGAAAAGAAAGTGTAAAACTACAACAGTTGGAATCCGCAAACTCTTTTAGACATCGCATGCCTAATCAAATGAATTCCTTAGACATCGCATGCGTAACAATTATAAACCCCGCATTTTAGTCTCATTATCGAAAACTCTTTTCAATATCAGGTCGGGCAATTCAACAAGATTCCCGACATCTTGATCGAATGCTAGTCGCAAACTTTAGTAGACGGCTGCACCCCCGATGCCGTCGAGGAAATGCACCAAGGCGGAACACCGCTGCCGCGAGCATCCGAACGGATGATTTCGGCGACGGGGTTCTCCCACAGTCACTTGGTCGGGGCTATGGGGCGTGGCTATCTATTAAGTTTACCGGCGAGTATCCGCGTACGCTACGTGATTACGACGGACTTTTGATCACATCAAAATTCCGTGGCAACCGATCAAGTGAGACTAAACGGCTATGTTTATAACATCCAAATCAGTTATCTCATAACTACTTGTGGATTCCAAATATTGTATCACATTCCAGATAAATAGAAAATGTTAAACTTTCCGATCGAACAATCAAACACCCAAGTTTTCCCGAAACAGCTCAACACATGAAATAAGTTTAAAAACATTCACTTCATGCCACAGTAGCAACGGTCCAGCCGTAGAAAGGTCAAGCTAACGCCTCACATGTGGCACGTCGTACTGCCCCAAACCCTAAGGTTCAAAGGGCAGTTGAAGATGGTCACATAATCGAGTTAAGGTTTGTTGTCTTCTAGAGGGTCCATCGCGTTACTTGCACTTCTTCTAACGTTCTTAAACTACGGAAAGATCCAACACTTGGAAATTTACCGACAGGGGAAAAAGTGGGTATTTATATCCGGTCAAACTTTTTAACATGTTCTAAAATACCTGGAAAAACATACAGACGAAGTTGAACTTCCCGATCGAAACACCGAGTCCCCAATACTGTAGGGTTCCTAGGCACACTCAAGAGGTCTCACAAGGCATCAACCATGCCAAATTCAAAAATTCCGGTGCCGAGAAACCCTAATACGGATCGTTAACTAGAGTTTAGGCGAAACGAAATGCTACTAAACTACTTTAGTGCTAAGTGAACGGAAATACAACCTTTGTAGATCCGGTCCTCCACCTCCATAGCTCCGTGATGAAGTCCCTCCGCTGTACCCATCGGATCCCGGACTCTCGCTGTGGTTTCATCGAAGAAATGATCGGCTAGGTCGTCGACTTCGATGCCGAAGATGATCAACGTCAAGGCAACACAAGATCAAGCTCCAACATCACTAAGTCAAGAAACTTGTGAAGAAAACACCCTATACTACTTGGCAAGTGGTAGAGGATGAAGAAATAGGAAGTGGGTTCACTTTAGAATTGGATTTCTCACTCTTTTTCTCAAGTTGCCATTAATGGTAGCAAGCTTTTCTTCATTGTTGAAGAAGAAGAAGAAGAAAAGAATTATATTAAGAATAAAAAGAATTATCTTATCATATAGCAACCATAGTTAGGTGTAGAGAATAAACCAAGGTTAGGTTTAATGGTTAGGTTAAGGCTAAGAGACAAAATGGTCAAAGCTTCATGAAGTTTCATGAAAGAAACAAAAACTAGCCCCCATTTTATTCTTGCCTTAAAATGAATTAATAAAAATAAATATATATGTAAATCCAAACCCTAACCATTAAGATAACCATGGTTTAATCATACACACTCAAGTTTACATGTATCATCAAACATGATACAAACTAGTGCACAAAACTATATCATATATACAATGTGCACATCAAGTGAGAAAATATATCTTAAGTGAACCAATACTAGTTAATGTAAAGTAATATATCAAATATATAATTATACATTAAATCATTAAATCAACACTTGATTTAACGATCCGGTCATATCGTATATGACCGACTAATATCCAATGTATCGACTTATCGAATCAATCCTCGATTCGATAACTAGGTTATATCGCATACAACCATTCGATACATTCATCACGAGAATAGAATACGGTATCACATACACGCATTATTCTCGGTCCCGCACATATCTCATATGCGCTCCTATTTCGTTTCGCTTGAGCCAGGAAACCTCTGTGTAGGACTCTAAAGACTCGTCAATACGCCGCCAGCAGGTGATGATCATATCAAACACCCACAAGCCGTAAGCGGTCTGCTAAACGTAACGGCTACCCGGGTATTGAGCGATAAGAAGATCGACGAGCAAGCCCGCTCACACTCCTGTGAATCCAACAGCAACACTTACCGTACAGTCCGGTCTGTTCGTCTGATATGTCGCATATCTCGCCTAGGGGTGGTAAACGTCAGACCCCAATAGCTCGATAAGTCGTGTCGATATGAGGTCTATAATAGTTCGAGAAACTACTGGCAACACTTACCAGTAAATCTCAGCAACCCTGGCCAGGGATTTCCAGTTATAGCCAATCGAACACAGCGCAACATCAACTCCCTATACCGGGAGAGACGAATCCCCTCCTATCGCTCATTGCCTCCATGTGACTCGGGACTGTACCCAAAAATCACCGTTTTGCATGCCCTCTTGGACGTGGTAAGGTGGAAATCAAAGCACAGTGGGAATCACACAAGACTCTATGACGATCTCGAGTCTACAGACTAACCTGTACCTGTGTCACCAGAGAACTGCCATCTGACGTAAGGTATAATACCATCTGGGAATTCTCGGCGAGTTAGTCCAGTGTACCCAATCTCCACTAAGCACCCGTATATCATCTCTGATGTCAAACACCAATGGATATGGGATCATCCATCGCCCATCTGTATGGGTCGAGAAGGTATACGCTAGTCTACTCTGGTATATCGATGCCCCGTCTCGATATACCCACGACTAGGGACCTTGAAGGATGTACTTATGGACTACCATGTCCCCACTAGTATGATCCGCATCATAGTCCAGGTAGTCAAGTACACATCCTAAGGGCTTTACCAACATGTAACAGAGAGACAATCAGTGTACACGTTAAGGTAAAGAGTAACCAGATAGCATACTATCATGTCGAGCAAGAAAGTCCTCCCTATATATGTCCAAGCATCCACTACAATATACATCCTATGTATAGTAATGGCCTCTAGGGCATACATATAACTTACAATCTCCCACTTGCACTAGGGCCATCTGATAGTAGTGGTTGTAGTATCTCATACTCAACCATCCCATAAAAGTCTCTCTCTGGGAAAAGGCCTTTGTGAGTGGATCCGCCGTGTTGTCCTCTGAGTCTACTCTCCTAACCTCGATCACCCTGGAGATCAACCATCTCCATGATCAGGTGATACTGCCTTAGAATATGTCCGGATCACTGATGGGACGGACGTTCCTTGGCATAAGCCACAACTCCATTGTCACACAATGGGAGGAACTAAGTTCATCTCATGAACTAATATACACCCAGACTGCCTCTTTGGTAGCATCTTAAGTAGCGATGTATCTTGCCTTTAATCGTCTAGTATGCCACGGTATCTAGCTTGGAACTCTTCCAACATACCGTCCCTTTACTGAAGGTAAAGACAATGCCTGTGACTGATATTCAGTCGTCCTTATCACTCTGGAACTTTTCCAGTGATTCTCCCCTGGATCAATTGATACCTTCTCACTACTACTAGTGAGAATCCTAACATCCAATTACATCTATCTCATTGATGAAAACTCAGGGATTAGGAGGTATCATTTTGATCCTATATGGAGAATCCTTGTGATAAGCGGAGATTGATCGAGCGTAGCATAGGAAACTTCTTTCTTATCAAGAGTATGTCATCCACGTACTCTACAAGGATCGCCACCATACTCCCTACTACCTTTTTGTATATACAAGGTTCATCTACCATTTTGATGAAGTCAAACTATTTGACTACTTCATCAAAACAGATGTTCCAACTCCGCGATGCCTGCTTTATCCTATAAAGCATCTTTTACACGTTTCCGCTGCTCCCACTATTTACGAAGCCCTCTGGCTGTGTACTTATAGACGCCCTCTTATAAAACATCATTTAGAAAAGCTGTCATGACACCCAACCACCAGATATCGTAGTCATAGTATGTAGCCATGGCAAGTAGGATCTGGATGGACTTAAGCATAGGCCCCAGAAAAGGTTTCATCATTATCCATGCCTGGTTGATGACGAAAACCTTTAACAAGTCTAGCTTTGAAAGTCTCAACTTTTCCATCTACACCAAGTAATCTTCTCAAGATATACTTGCTCCTGATGGGGATTTAACCCTTCAGATATAGCAACCAAAGTCCATACTTTGTTGGTATACACAGATCGCTAAGCATCCAGCCATTCTTAGAGAGTCCCACTCCTGATGGCCAGCTCGAAACTAGTTGGGTCATCATCTCATGATGCAATCCTCGCTCCCACTGTCATAGAGAAACAGAAGTATCTCTCAGGTGGGTGAGGAACCCTACTAGATCGGCGGAGAGGCTGAGGTTCGTTGGTATCTACTGAATCCTTTGGTTCTATCAAATCATCTGCTGTAGTTTGTATAGCTGGAACCTTTCCAGTTCTACATTACAGACCTTGCCTCGAGCTTGTCCAGATTTTACTTTTCAGACAAAGGCTGGACAACACCAAATCTTAACTAACTTAAGATATGGGCTCTTCCCTTTCCATATCTTATATGGAGTGGTAGGTGTGATCTGATTCGAACCTAATTTCAGTAGGTATGCAGCTTCTCAAGTGCATAACTCCCAAAAGGAAACAGGTAACTCAGTAGTACTCATCATAGAGCGCACCATATCGAATAGGGTGCAATTGCTCCGCCCCGATATACCATCGTGCTATGGTGTATACGGAGGAGTAATGCTGAGAGAGAATCTCATTCTCCTTTAGAATAGTCCAGGATTTCCATGATCAAGTATTCTCCTCCATGATCACATCAAAGGACATAATACTTATATCTGTATTTTGGTTCACTACTTCTAACTTATATTCTGTGAATATCTCAAAAGGTTCAGACTTGTGTTTCAACAGGAACATATGTCTGAATCTAAAGAGATCATCAGAGAATGTAATAAAGTACAAAGAACCGGTCTTGGCATGTGTAGACAGGGGACCTACATACATCATCATGTATCAGTCCTAAGAGTTTACTAACTCTTTCTCTGTTTCCAATAAACAGAGCTATGGTCATCTTATCTTTGTGACATGACTGGTAAGTTTCACAAGATGTAAATTCAAACTGATTTAAATATGCATCTAAATATAACTTCAGCCAGTCGGGTCGCATTGATATGACCTAGTCTACAATACCTTAAGAAGGATTCGTTCATATCTGAACTCTTCCTCTTGTGTGTGTTCCGTATACTAAGAACTGTAGTTTGATTTAGAACATCAATGCTTTTAGATAACATGCCTGAACCGATCAACTTTTGATATAAGAAATGTTCAAAACATTATCCATCAATACAAAATTATATCCTTTCTTTACTAATAAAGAGACTAATATGATTTTGTATATTAGGTTCAGTATCTAATAACATTCGTTCAGAATCAATGTATTGGTAATACAGGGTGACAGTGACCAACAGACCTGGCTGCAACACTTGCCCCATTTTCTGTCTCATGAAACTTATCACCCGTTCTCAGTTCTTTACCTATCTGTAACTCATGTAACAAATTACATATGCGGGATCCTGATCCGGTATCTCATATCCAGGACGTAAAGAATACTGAGAAACAGTTTTGTATAATGAACACACCCGAAGATGATGCATCAGTATGCACTTTCTTCGTTTGGGCGGCACGGGAATTCTGGTAATCCCTAATTTCCTGCTCTGTCTTATAACAATTATAAGTTGGAGCGGGACCAACGTTCCCCAACTCAGTATAACAAGCGGGTTCGGTCAATAATCCGTATTATTATCTTGATTAAGGCGTGATATGGTCGTTACCTGGAGAGAGAGAGAAGAAAACACTCTGCGTGCGCTCTAGCAAGATTAGATTGGTTATATATTTTATCTAATCAGGATGGCTCCCACTGTTTTTATCAAATCTTCCTTCAAACCCTAAAAGGAAAGACTAGCCGGGATTAATTACACACTACAAGTTCGCCAATCTTTCAGCCAGGCCAGTGTCGGTACTTTGAGGGAGGTTCCCCGTGCTTTCGCACGGACCTAATTAATGTAAACCTCGTTTTCCCAGAGGCGTAACCCCGTTGACACCTTTTAGACACCTACTTGATCGGCTAATTGTAATGCGTAAAACTCTCCCAGGAGTAACAATTACTCGCAGTGGGTATCGGGATCCAACTATCTCATAGAAGGTATGCAATCTCATTGCAAATTTCAACACTTGAAATTCCCGATAATTTTGCCCCTAACGTGCTATGACCTTGACGAAAGCCAACAAACAATAGCCCGCTAGTCAAGTTCAACCTGTACATTTCTTGATTGAATTAAACCCACCCGCACGACCCTTGACGAAAGCCAACAAAGCCGCACGACTACCCTAATCCAATCGCATCGTATGCAGCAGATAAGCAGCATATAGCTACCGCACACTACACCTTGACGAAAGCCAACAAATGTAGCACGAATACTATATACAACTTATCTGAAATGACGGAGGGCTACGACAGGTTTTTCTGAAAACCTATTGCGTAATGAACTTGATATCGTTGTAGAATCAAATGATTTTAAAATGGAGTGCTTTTGAGGCTTTTGTAGTTTTGCTAAAGGAGTCACTCCCGGTGAAGGGATCGTCGGTCCTTTCCTTATCGAATCAGGTGCGGGATATATCATATATAACACTGTGCAAAGCAGAAACTATAGAAGCTATCAAAAGACAAACCGAGGGTTGTAGCATCTGCCAGTTATTGCTAAAGAAGTCACTCCTGGTGAAGGGATCTCGGTCCTTTCCTCGTCGAATGAGGTGCGGGATATATCATATACATCACTGTGCAAAGCAAGAACTGTAGCTACCTGTTTTATTTTTGAAATTCGATTCTACAACATCTTTAGGTTTCTTTTACTTTCATTAATCATATTAATGAAGTCCTATCATTTAAGTACCTAAACATCACAGATAAATACGACGTACACTTATGCTATCCGCATTCGTCTCGATGTCCCCTCGTGCACCGTTAGGTTAGGTAACTAACGACAGAGCGGGGCAGGGCTAGCGCGGGTGTAAAACATAAGTAACGCCTATATAATATATCATATATACTATATACTGTATCTATCTCAGAACATCACATGATCACATCATAGATATCGCAGCAGAAGAAACATATGAAATATTGGATATACTAGGACGTCCGTGTTTTCAATACGAGCCAGTATAAAACACGGATTCCACGGTCACGATGAATAGCCAAACCCACACCCCTAGACCCCTACGAGAGCGGCAAGCAACCCTACCAATTCTAGAGTTAGGAGACCCGGACTCGACTCCTCGAGTTGGTCTCCTACTGGACTCCAGAACCCGGTTACTTGTGCTCCCCTCCTTGGGTCTATCCTAGAGCGGAAAAGTAAATAATATACAAAAGGTGACATCTTCCGCAACCTGGAAGTGCCCCAATAAAAGAATATTACATACAAGTTTTTACATAAATGAAAATGAAAAACACTCATCTCACATAAAAAAAACCCGGCTATTCAAACACGACGATCCAATATAACATATCCAGCAACACATAACATCACATGTCATCAACGTAAGTAAACATGCATATTCCAATTGTCGTTGATATATAGCAACGAAACCGGCGATATCACATATTACACTTACGGTCACAGAATTGAAAGTGTAAAACTACAACAGTTGGAATCCGCAAACTCTTTAGACATCGCATGCCTAACCAAATGAATTCCTTAGACATCGCATGCCTAACAATTATAAACCCCGCATTTTAGTCTCATTTATCGAAAACTTTTTTCAATATCAAGTCGGGCAATTCAACAAGATTCCCGACATCCTGATCGAATGCTCGTCGCAAACTTTAGTAGACGGCCGCACCCCTGATACCGTCGACGAAGTGCACTAAGGCGGAACACCGCTACCGCGAGCACCCGAACGGATTCTTTCGGCGACGGGGTTCTCCTAGAGTCACTTGGTCGGGGCTATGGGGTGTAGCTGTCTATTAAGTTTACCCGGCGAGTATCCGCATACGCTACGTGATTGCGACGGACTTTTGATCGCATCAAAATTCCGTGGCAACCAATCAAGTGAGACTAAACTGCTAGATTTGTAACATTCATTCAATTATCTCATAACTACTTGTGAATTCCAAATGTTGTATCACATTCCGGATAAATAGAAAATGTTAAACTTTCCGATCAAATAATTAAACACCCAAGTTTTCCCGAAACAGCTCAACACATGAAATAAGTTTAAAAACATCCAGTTCATGCCTCAGTACCAACGGTCCAGCCGTAGAAGGGTCAAGCCAACGCCTCACATGCGGCACGCCGTACTGCCCCAAACCCGAAGGTTCAAAGGGCAGTTCAAGACGGTCACATAATCGAGTTAAGGTTTGTTTTCTTCTAGAGGGTCCATCGCGTTACTTGCACTACTTAGAACAATCTTAAACTACGGAAAAATCCAACACTTGGAAATTTCCCGGTAGGGAAAAAGTGGGTATTTATATCCGGTGGAACTTTTTAACAGTTTCTATCATATCCGGAAAAACATAAACGAAGTTAAATTATCCGATCAAATTAACGAGTCCCCAATAAAACCCTAGAAAACTCAACACTTGAGTGGAATTAAAAAATTCCCATAAAAAATTGCCAAGAAAGGACCTAAGAATAAATATATGAAATTTCAGGGACTAAGTCCAAATTTTGGCCACGGAACCGCCGCCAAATCCATGGTTTAGCCGCTGTTCCGCGGTCAAATTATTGACTTAGTGGACCGTACTTCACATTAATTCTTAGTTTTTCTTGCTTGTTTTTCTGAGAATTTTTAATTCACAAAATTCCACTGTTTTGAAAAATGTACAGAGAAGGGTTTTGTCGGGGTTTACGGGTTCGATCGGACTTCTAACTTCGTCTACACTTCGCCTAAAGCTCTAGCTAGGCTCTGATACCACTGTAGGGTTCCTAGGCACACTCAAGAGGTCTCACAAGGCATCAACCATGCCAAATTCAAAAATTCCGGTGCCGAGAAACCCTAATACGGATCGTTAACTAGAGTTTAGGCGAAACGAAATGCTACTAAACTACTTTAGTGCTAAGTGAACGGAAATACAACCTTTGTAGATCCGGTCCTCCACCTCCATAGCTCCATGATGAAGTCCCTCCGCTGTACCCATCGGATCCCGGACTCTCGCGGTGGTTTCATCGAAGAAATGATCGGGCTAGGTCGTCGACTTCGATGCCGAAGATGATCTATGTCGAGGCAACACAAGATCAAGCTCCAACATCACTAAGTCAAGAAACTTGTGAAGAAAACACCCTATACTACTTGGCAAGTGGTAGAGGATGAAGAAATAGGAAATGGGTTCACTTTAGAATTGGATTTCTCACTCTTTTTCTCAAGTTTCCATTAATGGTAGCAAGCTTTTCTTCATTATTGAAGAAGAAGAAGAAGAAAAGAATTATATTAAGAATAAGAAGAATTATCTTATCATATAGCAACCATAGTTAGGTGTAGAGAATAAACCATGGTTAGGTTTAATGGTTAGGTTAAGGCTAAGAGACAAAATGGTCAAAGCTTCAAAGCTTCACGAAGTTTCATGAAAGAAACAAAAACTAGCCACCATTTTATTCTTGCTTTAAAATAAATTAATAAAAATAAATATATAAGTAAATCCAAACCCTAACCATTAAGATAACCATGGTTTAATCATACACACTCAAGTTTACATGTATCATCAAACATGATACAAACTAGTGCACAAAACTATATCATATATACAATGTGCACATCAAGTGAGAAAATCTATCTTAAGTGAACCAATACTAGTTAATGTAAAGTAATATATCAAATATATAATTATACATTAAATCATTAAATCAACACTTGATTTAACGATCCGGTCATATCGTATATGACCGACTAATATCCAATGTATCGACTTATCGAATCAATCCTCGATTCGATAACTAGGTTATATCGCATACAACCATTCGATACATTCATCACGAGAATAGAATACGGTATCACATACACGCATTATTCTCGGTCCCGCACATATCTCATATGCGCTCCTATTTCGTTTCGCTTGAGCCAGGAAACCTCTATGTAGGACTCTAAAGACTCGTCAATACGCCGCCAGCAGGTGATGATCATATCAAACACCCACAAGCCGCAAGCGGTCTGCTAAACGTAACGGCCACCCGGGTATTGAGCGATCAGAAGATCGACGAGCAAGCCCGCACACACTCCTGTGAATCCAACAGCAACACTTATCGTACAGTCCGGTCTGTTTGTCTGATATGTCGCATATCTCGCCTAGGGGTGGTAAACGTCAGACCCCAATAGCTCGATAAGTCGTGTCGATATGAGGTCTATAACAGTTCGAGAAACTACTGGTAACACTTACCAGTAAATCTCAGCAACCCTGGCCAGGGATTTCCGGTTATAGCCAATCGAACACAGCGCAACGTCAACTCCCTATACCGGGAGAGACGAGTCCCCTCCTATCGCTCATTGCCTCCATGTGACTCGGGACTGTACCCAAAAACCACCGTTTTGCACGCCCTCTTGGACGTGGTAAGGTGGAAATCAAAGCACAGTGGGAATCACACAAGACTCTATGACGATCTCGGGTCTACAGACTAACCTGTACCAGTGTCACCAGAGAATTGCCATCTGACGTAAGGGATAATACCATCTGGGAGTTCTCGGCGAGTCCGTCCAGTGTACCCAATCTCCACTGAGCACCCGTATATCATCTCTGATGTCAAACACCAATGGATATGGGATCATCCATCGCCCATCTGTATGGGTCGAGAAGGTATACGCTAGTCTACTCTGGTATATCGATGCCCCGTCTCGATATACCCACGACTAGGGATCTTGAAGGATGTACTTATGGACTACTATGTCCCCACTAGTATGATCCTCATCATAGTCCAGGTAGTCAAGTACACATCCTAAGGGCTTTACCAACATGTAACAGAGAGACAATCAGTGTACACGTTAAGGTAAAGAGTAACCAGATAGCATACTATCATGTCGAGCAAGAAAGTCCTCCCTATATATGTCCAAGCATCCACTACAATATACATCCTATGTATAGTAATGGCCTCTAGGGAATACATATAACTAACAGATACAACCCAGAAAACTCAACTCTTGAGTAAAGATTAAAATTACCCAAAAAACACAGGAGTCAAATAGAAACATTACTGTGCAAAGTGTGGTCAACGAAGCAATAGTATGGCCGCGGAATCGCCGCTCCACGTGGGGTACGGCCGCGGTTCCGCGGCTCATTGATGGAGTTAGGACCACGTTTTGCACAGTAATTCTTATAAAACCCTGCTGAATTTTTTGAGTATTTTTAATTCAGAAAAATCCACAAATTCAAAAATTGTACAGAGAAGGGTTCCGTTTAGGGTTTCGGGGTTCGATCGGACTTCTAACATCGTCTACACTTCGCCTAAGGCTCTAGCTAGGCTATGATACCACTGTAGGGTTCCTAGGCACACACAAGAGGTTCCACAAGGCGTCAACCATGCCAAATTCAATTTTCCATGTGCCGAGAAACCCTAATGCTAGATCGTTAACTAGAGATTAAGCGAAAAGCAAGCAAGCAAACTACTTTGCTACAAAGTGAAAGGGACTACAACCTTTGTAGATCCGGTCCTCCACTTCTCTAGCTCCGTGTTGACATCCCTCTGCTGCGATCATCGGAATCCCGGACTCTAGCGTCGGTTTCATCGGAGAAATAGGCGGGCTAGGTCGTTGACTTCGATGCCGAAGATGATCTCCGTCGAGGCGACTCTAACTCAAGCTCCATCTTCACTAGGTCATGAACCTTATGAAGAAAACACCCTATACAACATGGCAAGTGGTAGAGGATGAAGAAATAGGAAGTGGGTTCACTTTGGATTTGGATTTCTCACTTGGATTCATCACTTGGAATTTTCTAGCAATGGTTTTCTTTCTTCATGAAGAAGAAGAAGAAGAAAGAAAAGAATGAATATCAAAAAATAGAAAATCAAGTGATGCTTATCATTTAGCAACCATGGGTGAGTTAACTTGTGTAGAGAATAAACTAGGGTTTAGGTTGATAGTTAGGTTAAGGCATAAAACAAAATGGTTTGATTTTTCAAAGATGCTTAAAAGAAACTTCATGAAGCTTCAAGCAAGAAAACAAATAATGCCACCATTTTGGTTTTTGCCAAATTAAATAAATAAATAAAACCTTAACCATTAACCTAAACTATGGTTTAAAGCATACACACCCAAGTTTGCATGTATCATCAAACATGATACAAACTAGTGCACAAACATAAATCATATATACAATGTGCACAATCAAGTGAGATAATCAATCTTAAATGAACCAATATTAGTCAATGTAAAGTAATATATCAAATATATAATTATACATTAAATCATTAAATCAACACTTGATTTAATGATCTGGTCATAATGCATATAACCGACTAATATCAAGTGTATCAATGTATCGAATCAACACTTGATTCGGTAACCCGGCTATATTTCATATAACCGTCCAATGATACATATCGCGAGAATAGAATACAGTATCGCATACTGGTATTATTCTCGGTCCCGCACATATCTCATATGCGCTCCCATTTCGTTTCGCTTGAGCCAGGAAACCTCTGTGTAGGACTCTAAAGACTCGTCAATACGCCGGCAGTAGGTGATGATCATATCAAACACCCACAAGCCGCAAGCGGTCTGCTAAACGTAACGGCCACCCGGGTATTGAGCGATCAGAAGAGCAACGAGCAAGCCCGCTCACACTCCTGTGAATCCAACCAGTAACACTTACCGTACAGTCCGGTCTGATCGTCTGATATGTCGCAATCTCGCCTAGGGGTGGTAAACGTCAGACCCTAGTAGCTCGATAAGTCGTGTCGATATGAGGTCTATAACAGTTCGAGAAACTACTGGTAACACTTACCAGTAAATCTCAGCAACCCTGGCAAGGGATTTCCGGTTATAGCCAATCGAACACAGCACAACATCAACTCCCTATACCGGGAGAGACGAATCCCCTCCTATCGCTCATTGCCTCCATGTGATTCGGGACTGTACCCAAAAACCACCGTTTTGCATGCCCTCTTAGACGTGGTAAGGTGGAAATCAAAGCACAGTGGGAATCACACAAGACTCTATGACGATCTCGGGTCTACAGACTAACCTGTACCAGTGTCACCAGAGAACTGCCATCTAACGTAAGGTATAATACCATCTGGGAGTTCTCGGCGAGTCCGTTCAGTGTACCCAGTCTCCACTGAGCACCCGTATATCATCTCTGATGTCAAACACCAATAGATATGGGATCATCCAACGCCCATCACATGGGTCGAGAAGATATACGCTAGTCTACTCTGGAATATCGATGCCCCATCTCGATATTCCCACGACTAGGAACATTGAAGGATGTACTCATGGACTACCCAGGCCCCACTAGTATGATCTGCATCATAGTCCTGGAAGTCGAGTACACATCCTAAGGGCTTTATCAACATGTAACAGAGAGACAGAAAGTATACATGTTAAGATAAAGAGCAACCAGATAGCATACTATCATGTCGAGCAAGAAAGTCCTACCTATATATGTCCCAGCATCCACTACAATATACATCCTATGTAAAGTAATGGCCTCTAGGGCATACATATAACTAACAGAGAGTACACCTATTATGCTTACTGGATAGTCTTCTTCCAAACCATAGGCTGGTGTCGAACGGTAGGGATGGAAGAAAACCATTTAGCCTAACGATGGTGTACAAAAGGTAACGACTAAAGACAAATAAAGGGATTTGGAGAGATGGCAAATGAAATATACGGTTAAAGTCATGAATTGGATTATGGAAGAGGCATTACTAGGAGTGCCAGGAAACCCCTACGAAGCATTTTTATGTTTCAGTGCATTGTTAAAGGAAAACTGATTTCCCGATTAGACTCCACGGTATGTATGTCACGTCCCGAAAGTACGGAACATGACTGGCACTTAAACTGCGAACGTCTCGAGGCGTACGTAATCTAAGTAAGCCGAAAACCCAGAAATCCAAACCAAGAAAAGTAGTAGAGTGAAGGAAAACCAATTTAAAACAAGTAGTTTTAATAGCATAAGCCGAATTATGTGGTTTTTAAGAACATCAAAAATTTACTGAAAATTTCGGCAGAGTCTCCTTTGTAAATACTGGCCCCCAAACGGGATACAACATGAATAGTATACGAAATCAAAAAAAGGCATCCCCAAGCGGGAGCTAGCTCTTCGTCAATCGACGGTCACAACCACATGATTAATCCAAAAATTGTAGTTTTACCGTAATCAGAAACGGCGTCGCTTTGCCGCTAGCCGGTGAGTACGGGTCGATCCGCAGAGATGTGTAAATTTCTGTTTTTGTGTTTTTATGAGTTGATTCCGTTGGTTGTTTGGTTTTTGTCGATTGATTTAAAAACTAATTTATGTGATATGAAAGAACTCGTTAGGGTTAGGTCAAAGGTAGGGTTGATGAGATCAATATTTTCACCCCTTTCAATGCCGTTTGATTAAAGCTTTTTAGAAAATCACAACAATTATTAGCAAAGGGGATTAGGATGATCGGGAAGAAACAAAGTTTCTTCCTCTAGATCCTTGTCCGTCCTTTCCTATTAATTGCTGCAATCTTCATGGACGTCATGTATGTCCGGCCTTTTAGACTACGGTTCACCGTTACCTCGTAGGTAGGGTGCCGTAGAGGGCGGATCATACATGCGTGCATGAAGGTTTCATTTTGAAAATATGTTGGCATTAAAAGAGGTGAGAGATATCCATCTCTCACTCCATCCTTTGTTCCTAACCCTAACGAGCGAGGATTTTACTCGCTCATTAGGGAATTATTAAAAAGTGACATTTTTGTTGTTTATGTTTTAAAGTGTTACTCTTACGACAGATTAAAATTAGCTGAACTAGTGAACTACAGCAAATAAATGGATAACTAGGGCAAGTAATGATATTAAACTAAGGCAGGAATTAAATAAATTAAAAACTTACAAGAAAAGTTGATGCTCCAAATCTCCCAACAAGTCTGAACTTTTATTGATTGAAAAGAGGCATACATTTTACAGATTTTGAGTACAATTTATAAGCAACCAGTGAAGCTAGGGTTACAGACTCTCGTAGACATGCAATTACAGATTTGCCCCCTAAAAATCCCAACACCCGCACCGTCGCACCGACACAAGAAGTCGGTGCCGACACGGGCACCATACGGCCGCGGAACCGCGGCAATGATAGGCTTTTGGCCGCGGTTCCGCGGCCCTTTGGTGGCTTCATGCCACCATCTTCTGTGGTCTTCATTCTGGGTTCTTGGGCTTATTTGTTCTTCACTATTTTTCTCTGTTTGACTTCTTGGTCTTTTCCAGATCTTCAATGAAAACTTGTAAGGAGCTTTTGACCGTTCACTTTCGTCTTTTGGACCTTGCACTGTTCTTCATCTCGGCTTGAGTATGATCTGTCTGCTTGTTGGTCAAAAGTCTCTTTTCTGTAGCATCTCTCGTCTTTTTCACTGTATTTGTTCCAAGAGCCTGTATCCTGTGTTATGCAACAAACGAGCGTCAAAAGTACCTGTTTACTTATAAAATGCATAAAAGTGGGGCATATGAATTGCAATATTATGATATGAACAAATACCCCAAACTTATCTTTTGCTCGTCCTCGAGCAATCTTATTAATTTATTCTAACCTAGCCGCACTTTCGCAGGGAAACGCGATTGCACTGAGCACGTGCAACAAGCCGTTAAACCTCTAGGTGTCCCTAGTAGGAGGAGTGTTGTCTCCTGAGGGTTTTCAGCGGATTACACCCACAAAATCCTATCAACTTGGTTTTTCGACTTTTGTTTTCCAATTAGGTTTTCTAACAAGGAATTCTATTATCGTCGCCCCGCAAATTATCCACCCATATTCTTCACACTTCCTTATTATGTAACTTAAGATTGTACATGTTCTATAGAATTACTTAGAATTCAGCATTTCTTAAGTTTTTCTTCTGGAGTTTCATCTCCACTTAGGAATTTCTATCAATTCTATTAAAGATACAAGTTTTATTTTTCTTTCCTTTCTCTTATCTAAACTCTAATCACATATCCCCACGTGTGTGTAATTTTCACCCCTACACTTCGAAATTCAAATTAAGCAATCGTACTCTCGTCCATTGTCCAAAGCACTTAACTTTTTCTTACACATCCTTCATGCGACCGTTAATACTTCTTGAGGTACCAACAGTCGATTACAAGATGCGTTAGCCCTTTAAAGCGTATTTTCTAGTTTTTGCAACACCCAAGGCTTTTAGCAGTGACTCCCAAACCAGTTGGTCTAAGGCACTAGGTGATGAGGCACCCTCGCTAATTAGTTTTCTAGCCCTAAGTAGTCACAAAAACCAGTGTCCATTTTTTTTTATTCACTTTTTTTTTCTTTTTATTTTCATTGTGCTAAGGACTTTAGACAAGAGTACTTCAAGGTCTCTTCTACTAATCCAAGTTTCAAGGTGCGTGATTGTGCATTTTGTAGGGTACATGTTTTCAGAATCTAAACTCAAGCTAGGAACTATTTTTCGAACTTATACTTTAATAAGAACATTAATACTCTTCCCTCATGTTGACTTAGCCCAAGAAGTGAACCCAAAATTTACCTATTTCTAAATAACCCACAAAGACATATACTCTCTACCGCTAAACTCTAAGGAATGTTATTTTTAGGGTTTTTAATTTGCTAAGTCTAGGATCTAGTTTTTCCTACTCAGTTAACCTTTTTATCAAACTCAAATCAATTAACCAAAATTGAATATAATAATTTTTTTAATTTTTGAATTTTCTCAATTTTTATGGGTTTTTCAGTTTTCTAAATTTTTTATTTTTCAAATTTTCAAATTTTCATGAATTTTTTATATAAAGATGCAATGCAGAAATTAAATATGCAAAAGGGAAAGAAAATATATACAATATGCAATGCAAAAGATAACTATATACATTACCCTCTCCCCCAAACTTGAGTAAAGCAGTGCCCTCACTGCCCGGCCCCACGTCGCGCTCGTGAGCGTGAACGTGATCGTTCCCCTCTAGCCAAAAGTGTTTGGATTCCCCTCTCAATTTCCGTCAACCGACGGTCGTGATCTCGTGCAGTTGCCCGAAACTCATCTCTCAAAGAGTCAATTCTCCTAACTGTTCTCCTCACTAATCGCGCATGTTCCTGGGGAGTTAGCTCTTCCCCGCTCGAAATCGAGCTCGAGCTAGGGGTGTGTGCAGGTACATTTTCTGCCGGTTCAGTTCGTGTCCAAATATCCATGAGTCTAGAGTAGGACGACGAGACGCCCTCTAAAAGTGGTCGAATCGGGACACCGTCTATCATATATGAGTCAAATTCCTCGGCTAGGAGGAAATAACGGCAGAGTTGGGTAACGAGCATGGGACATAGGTATACGGTACCTCGTTTCCCCGTACCTATGGATTGGAGCAAAACCGTGCACATGTCGAACCTAGGATTTTTCGTCATCAGAGTGTGGACGACATGTAACGAAGGGGTGAAAAAGGTCGTGTTGTGAGAACTTCCAAAAATATTGTTTTGTGCCCACCGGCACATAGTTAAAACGTTTGCGAAAAGGGTCCGTGCTTGGATGCCCTTACGCGGTTCTCGTGCACAGTCATTACCCATTAATGGCATATAATCTTCAAAGCGCAGTGGGTGTTCATGTGCAGGTACACGTGGTATGAGTGTAACCTCGTGTATCATGTCCCTATCGATGTGAATTTCACGATTTTCCCAATTCAGTTTAATGTAACCTAAGTTGTCAAGGCTATTATCTTCTATGGATTCGTAAAATAGGGCAACTAGGTTAGGTAGAGCAAACGCAGATGCATGATTATAGAGGAGGAAATTCCAGCCCCTTTGTGCGATTTCGTGTGGGAAATATCTACCGTAAATCTCGTGTGCGAAAACAGGGGAAAAATCCCTTTCATACTGCATTTTATGTGCCATTTAGATGTTTACAGTAAAAGTATATGCAGTAACAGAGACTAAAGGCTCAGATTTACCTCCCCTGAAAAATTCAGGGGGTGAAGACACAAGGCGGCGGCGGTTGCGCGGCGGGAGGCGGCAGCAGCGGCGGAAGCGCGGCGCTCTGGTGGAGTTGCGGCGATATTTTTCTGCAGAGGCTAGGGGGCGGCGTCTAGGGTTTGATGAGATGAAATTTTTTTTAGGGTAAACACACAGGGGGCTCGGGTTCCTTTAAATAGGGGTGGGAGGGTGATTTGCATAAAACACCCTCTAAAACGAGGGTTTTATTTGTAAAATCAGCTCTTAATCTGCAGATTTGCAATAAGGTCCAAAAATTTTTTTATATAAAATATTTTTTTTTATGGTATTTTGGAAATATATATACAAATAATATACATACCCCCAAACTTATTTGAAATAGTGTCTTTGGGAAACGAAATTTGGGGGTGAAAGCGGAGGAATATCACTCAGTGTAGATCGGCTCCTGCAAGAGCAGGAGCTCCTCCGAAGGGTCCGCTGTGAAGAACGGTTTCAGTCGATGCCCATTCACCTTGAATAAGGTACCGTCTTCAGGGTTTTCAAGATCAACCGCACCGTGCGGATAAACGGTGCGGACTACAAAAGGTCCTCTCCATCTGGACCGGAGCTTACCGGGATGAAAATGCAACCGAGTGTCATAAAGTAGAACCTGTAGACCAGGTTCAAAAGTTTTTCGCAAAAGGTGTTTATCATGGAACACCTTAGCTCGGTTTTTAGCAGTTATGGCATTATCATATGCCTCATCCCTTAGCTCCTCCAGTTCATTCAATTGCAGCTTTCTGTTGCTGCCCGCATCTCCTAAAGACAAATTCAGCTCTTTGATAGCCCAAAATGCTTTATGCTCGATCTCCACTGGGAGGTGGTAAGCCTTCCCGTACACAAGCCGGTATGGAGACATACTAAGATCGGTCTTATATGCTGTACGGAAAGCCCATAGTGCATCTATCAGTTTAAGTGACCAATCCTTACGGTTTTTGGAAACCGTTTTCTCCAAGATTTGCTTTATTTGCCGATTTGAAACCTCGGCTTGCCCACATGTTTGGGGGTGATACGGCGTTGACAATTTGTGGGTGATAGAGTATTTGCGCATTAAGGACTCGAAAGTCCTATTGCAGAAGTGAGAACCATTATCACTTATTATCGCCGGAGGGTGCCCAAATCGAGAAAATATGTGTTCTTTAAGAAACCGAACGACAACTTTATTATCGTTCGTTCGGCTGGGCACTGCCTCGACCCACTTAGAAACATAGTCAACTGCCAACAGAATATACACATTTCCAAAAGAGTTAGGAAATGGACCCATGAAGTCTATACCCCAAACATCAAAAATATCCACAACCAAAATAGGTTGGAGTGGCATTTCGTTTCTCCGCGAAATCCGGCACAAGTGTTGGCACCGGGAGCAAGTTTTGCAATATTCAAATGCATCCTTGAAGAGTCGTGGCCAATAGAAACCACACTGCAAAACTTTTTCGGCTGTCTTCTTTGGGCCAAAGTGCCCGCCACATGCTTGATCGTGGCAAAAAGACAGCACGCTCTTGACCTCACTTTCAGGCACACACCGACGAATGATTTGGTCGGAACAGTATTTAAAAAGATAGGGTTCATCCCAGTAAAAATGCTTTACTTGGGATAAAAATCGAAGTTTATCCTGTTTTGACCAATCATTGGGTATCAGGCCGGTGGCTAAGTAATTCACAATATCGGCGAACCATGGTTCGCAAGAAAGGAAAAACATCAGTGATTGGAAGATCGAGCGTGGGCGAAGAAGGGAGTCGTGATAGGTGATCAGCTACTACGTTTTCACATCCCTTTTTGTCCTTAATGACAAGGTCAATCTCTTGTAATAAAAGGATCCAACGTATTAGCCTTGACTTAGCATCCTTCTTCGCAAAAAGGTGGCGAAGAGCTGAATGATCAGTATATACAACGACTGGAGAGCCGATTAAATAAGGCCGAAATTTTTCGAGTGCAAACACAACAGCTAAAAACTCTTTCTCTGTTGTTGTGTAGTTGAGTTGGGCCTCATTTAGGGTTCGGCTCGCATAATAAATCACGTGCGGCATCTTATTAATGTGATGTCCAAGAAGAGCGCCAATAGCAAAGTCTGATGCGTCGCACATGATTTCAAAAGGGTGCGTCCAGTCGGGAGATGAGAGGATGGGCGCAGTGAGTGAATGTTTCAAAGACTCAAATGCTTCAATGCAAGTGGAGTCGAAAGCAAAAGTTGTGTCCTTGGCCAGTAAGAGAGTCAAGGGTCTAGCAATCTTGCTAAAGTCCTTGATAAACCGTCTGTAGAAACCGGCGTGGCCAAGAAAGGCTCTAATATCTTTGACACATTTTGTGGGAGGGAGGTTAGAAATCACTTCAATTTTTGCTCTGTCTACCTCGATGCCGTTTTGCGAGATGACATGTCCTAAGACAATGCCCTCTCGCACCATGAAATGGCACTTCTCCCAATTCAATGTTAGGTTCTTATCCCTGCAGCGGGTAAGAACAGTGTCAAGATGGCGTAAACACTCGTCGAAGGAGTCGCCAAAGATGGAGAAATCATCCATAAAGATCTCCAAGAACTTTTCAACCATGTCTGAAAAGATCCCCATCATACACCGCTGAAATGTCGCGGGTGCGTTGCATAACCCAAAGGGCATGCGACGATAGGCAAACGTGCCAAAGGGACAAGTGAATGTTGTCTTGTCTTGGTCCTCTTTGGCGATGGGGACTTGATTGTAACCGGAATAGCCATCGAGAAAGCAATAGAACTCGGGCTCTGCCAATCGCTCGAGCATTTGGTCAATTAAAGGTAAAGGAAAGTGGTCTTTCCTTGTTGCGGCATTGAGTTTTCTATAGTCTGTGCAGACTCGCCACCCAGTTTGGGTGCGAGTGGGAATCAACTCATTTGCCTCATTTGTAATGACCGTAATGCCCGATTTCTTTGGCACGACGTGGATTGGGCTAACCCATTGGCTATCCGAGATAGGGTAAATGATACCGCTATCCATACACTTGACAATTTCCTTCTTAACAGCCTCTTTCATGATGGGGTTGAGGCGCCTTTGTGGATCCCGTGCTGGCTTGGCATCATCCATTAATTGTATATGATGTTCGACTATGAGGGGACTAATCCCCTTAATGTCCGCCATAGACCAGCCGAAAGCTTGCCGATTATTATGTAAGACCATCAAGAGAGCCTTCTCTTGCTCAAGAGCTAGAGAGGCTGATATAATGACAGGTAAGGTCTCATTATCACCTAGATATGCATATTTTAGGTGTGTCGGCAAAAGCTTTAATTCGAGTTTAGGAGGTGAAACAATAGATGGTAACAATGGGGTAGTTGTTTCAAACTCGAATGATTCCATCAAAGGCTCGAACCGAGTGTACGCAACAGTGTCGGATGGTTCAACTAACTCATCCGAAAAAGCAAAAGACTCCAATTCAGGTGGCGAGTCTTCAAAGTCGTCGACGAATGTAAAACACTCAAAATCGTTATCTGCCGTGAAAGCTGTGTCGGATTCTAGGAGGAACGCACTAGTGGCGTTAGCATTGCTGTGGTCGAACAAAAAATTCTTGAACTCACAGTCCTCCTCCGCGATCTCATTGATCGAGCAAACGTCGAGTACGCTAGCATTAAGCTCAGCCGGCTGACTTCCCAACTTGAAAATATTGAGCTCAATTATCAGATTGCCGAAAGATAGGTTCATTGAACCGTTACGACAATTGATCACTGCGTTGGAAGTAGCCAGAAATGGTCGACCAAGTATTACCGGAATTTGGTTCCGGGGGTTAGCAACAGGTTGTGTATCCATCAACGGGGAAAATGAAATCCCCTACTCTAATTAACACATCCTCCAGCTCTCCCTTAGGATGGGTTATTGACCGGTCGGCCATTTGGAGAGTACAGTGAGTGGGCTTAAGCTCTCCAACGCCCAATTGCTCGTATAAAGAATAGGGTAGCAAATTGACACTCGTGCCAAGATCTAATAGTGCTCTATTGATATTCTTGTCCCCAATTGTTATCGAAATGGTAGGACACCCGGGGTCCTTTTGCTTTGGGGGAAGGGAATTTACAAGAGCATCACTAATAGCACTAGCCACAAAAACTTTCTTTGGCACTTGCGACTTCCTCTTTTTGGTGCATAAGTCCTTTAAAATTTTTGCATATGAAGGAACTTGCTGGATGGCATCCAAAAGAGGGATATTTATGCTAACCTATTTGAACAACTCAACAATCTTTTCCATCTGCGGAGTTGGTTTATTGGATCTCAACCGATTAGGAAAAGGAACATTTTGAAAGGTGGTTGAGTCCAATTTTTGCGGATCAGACTGTCGAGTTGGAACGGCGCCCCGTGTAGATGTGTTCGTGTTGTGAGAAATGGGTCCGTTCGAGCTAGAAGGGGTAGAGCCATGTGAAGGGTGGAGAATAGGCTCTAAGGAAGAAGAACATGAAGGTGAAGAAGATGAAGAAGCCTCCCCGGCAACGGCGCCATTTGATTAATCCAAAAATTGTAGTTTTACCGTAATCAGAAACGGCGTCGCTTTGCAGCTAGCCGGTGAGTACGGGTCGATCCGCAGAGATGTGTAAATTTCTGTTTTTGTGTTTTTACGAGTTGATTCCGTTGGTTGTTTAGTTTTTGTCGATTGATTTAAAAACTAATTTATGTGATATGAAAGAACTCGTTAGGGTTATGTCAAAGGTAGGGTTGATGAGATCAATATTTTCACCCCTTTCAATGCCGTTTGATTAAAGCTTTTTAGAAAATCACAACAATTATTAGCAAAGGGGATTAGGATGATCGGGAAGAAACAAAGTTTCTTCCTCTAGATCCTTGTCCGTCCTTTCCTATTAATTGCCGCAATCTTCATGGACGTCATGTATGTCCGGCCTTTTAGACTACGGTTCACCGTTACCTCATAGGTAGGGTGCCGTAGGGGGCGGATCATACATGCGTGCATGAAGGTTTCATTTTGAAAATATGTTGGCATTGAAGGAGGTGAGAGATATCCATCTCTCACTCCCTCCCTTGTTCCTAACCCTAACGAGGGAGGATTTTACTCGCTCATTAGGGAATTATTAAAAAGTGACATTTTTTTTGTTTATGTTTTAAAGTGTTACTCTTACGACAGATTAAAATTAGCTGAACTAGTGAACTACAGCAAATAAATGGATAACTAGGGCAAGTGATGATATTAAACTAAGGCAGGAATTAAATAAATTAAAAACTTACAAGAAAAGTTGATGCTCCAAATCTCCCAACAAGTCTGAACTTTTATTGATTGAAAAGAGGCATACATTTTACAGATTTTGAGTACAATTTATAAGCAACCAGTGAAGCTAGGGTTATAGACTCTCGTAGACATGCAATTACAGATTTGCCCCCTAAAAATCCCAACACCCGCACCGTCGCACCGACACAAGAAGTCGGTGCCGACACGGGCACCATACGGCCGCGGAACCGCGGCAATGATAGGCCTTTGGCCGCGGTTCCGCGGCCCTTTGGTGGCTTCATGCCACCATCTTCTGTGGTCTTCATTCTGGGTTCTTGGGCTTATTTGTTCTTCACTATTTTTCTCTGTTTGACTTCTTGGTCTTTTCCAGATCTTCAATGAAAACTTGTAAGGAGCTTTTGACCGTTCACTTTCGTCTTTTGGACCTTGCACTGTTCTTCATCTCGGCTTGAGTAAGATCTGTCTGCTTGTTGGTCAAAAGTCTCTTTTCTGTAGCATCTCTCGTCTTTTTCACTGTATTTGTTCCAAGAGCCTGTATCCTGTGTTATGCAACAAACGAGTATCAAAAGTACCTGTTTACTTATAAAATGCATAAAAGTGGGGCATATGAATTGCAATATTATGATATGAACACCACACAAGCAATATAATATACAACGCCAACAGCGAGGATCAAAAACTCAAAAGGAAACTCAAAACCACAAGAAAAAAAAACGCGTGACTCTAAAGTCGAAAGAATAACATCACTGGTCTCTATATCAAAAATAAAAACATATTTAGTTGATGGAACTTCTAGATACAACAGAATAATGATATACAAGATATATAATGGGGGTACGATACAAGTAAACCCACCTACTAGCAAATCACCCGAACGAAACTATGCCCGCAAAGCCGTAATGAAACCTGTACGGCAAACCTGGAAGAAACTGGGGCACAACGGGGGTGAGTTGCCAACTCGTGAATAGAAAAACATCTACGCACATAAATCGCATAAATAACGCAACCTAGGTCAATGATCATAATATTTCCTCAAATATATGTATAACATGGAGCCTATAACAATGGCTAGGGTAATATCTAACCCGAGTGTAATCTCATGTGCCCGTGTCAGTGCCTCAGGTAGCAATATATCATATGAATGAGGTATGAATGCATGAAAACAGAATACATGTAAATGAAGAAACTATTTTCATAACTTAGTAAGATTTCCTTTGTATTTTTAAAATGAGGTATCATAAATGAAATCAGCATCAACAGTGTCTAGTATCGACACAAAACATAAATCTCAATGTCTCAAAACCTCAGGCTCCGGCTATCCGGACTGGCCTGTATCATCAAATCTCAGTACCTCAATATCTCGAAATCTCAATATCTAGGGCGCCGTCAGTCCAGACCGGCCCCTACCATCCATCTCAAGACCACGACGGTATCCTCCGGATATCCGACGCGTCGGGTAATATCACCGGTCGGTAGTGCTCCCCTGCCAGGCTCAACATCAACAACACGGCCTTCTCGCCCCGGGGTACCGTACCGGGCCCACCATGTACCCGAAACGGTTCATCCAACTCCTCGAATCGGGTCTCGAAATCCATCAGCAAACTCATGGTGGACGACTCATACATCATGGGAAAAATCGAGCTTTTCATTTAAAAAGAGAAAGAAGAAGTTTGTATATGTTTTGCGGTTTTCCCCAAATCCAGAAAATCTCATGGAAATCCGAATCCAAAACCTCAATAGCACGTAAAAAGTGAATATATGCATGAGAATCCATGAATGCGGCATAACAATGAATAACAGTATGCATGAAGTAGCAGGTAATAACTACAATGTCTAAACTAACATATAAGGCAAGTACACCAATATCATGTCTAAACTATTAGCTAACAGGCTATGTCAAGCAATAATATTTTCTAAAGTGTACGTGACATGGCAATTACCGATGAAGATGTGTGTGAGACGGAAAGTAAGTGTACGTGGTACATACGCATCATCGGTAATGGTGCTGGTGTCCTAACTACAAGATATCAACAGTAGAATATGAAGCATAATATAAGCATGCGATGCGGAGCGAACCACAATAATGAGCGGGAGCTGAACACTAGACGCAACGATAACTAATCTGCATTAACCTAATATAAGTCCTACAATGGTGCCTTTTGAAAATAACACGACTCGTGGGGTTTTGAAAATAGGGGCTACGGTGTTTTTATGAATGTAAGTCCACGTTGCCCACCCCGGTACTTGCGGGGAGGCGGAAAACGGAATAAAAATCAAATTTTTATCAACTTAGGCAACATGGACTAGACAAAGAAGGATCTTTGCTAAACAAAAACAAGCTAAAGCTAACTAGAAACTAGCTAAGTGTTAGAAAGGTTATACCTTGGGCTTTATGTCCTTCTCTCCTTGCTCCTTGGAGTAGTGGAAAGAGGTCACCTTTCTCGTCTTCTCACGTCGAAGAAAGATCCACCCGAAAGCCTCAACCTTTGGCTTCAACTCCAAGCTAGAAGTAACTAGGGTGCAAGAAGTGCTAATTCTAGAACCCTAGATGAGAGTAGAGATTATCAAGAAGAGGTTTTTCTCAAGCTCAAGTGTTTCTCAACACATGAGAGGGGAGAGCTTGAGGGAGAGGAAGAACAAGAGAGAGAAAGTCAATAATAGAATGAGAGAAAATATGAAGCATTCTCTCATATATGTGTGAATTATTGTAATTAGATAATTAGCTAGATAATTGTCATGGTTAATCAAGACATGACCATTATCATTTCATTTTTAATGCAATTTGCAAGGATCAAAGAGCATCTTCCAAATGAAATGATGATGGTCAAAGTGTCAACCTAGGTCAACAAGTCAAGGAGGTCAAATGGTCAACAACCATAACCATGTACAATTATTAAACTAATATCAATTAACCATAATACACACATAAGCATTAGGGTTAATAAAAATGACTATGGTCATTAACCCTAATCAAAGTCCTCTCCCTCTGTCTCAAGAAACTGTGTATACGCACCCGTATTCGTGATCCGAGGAACACGAATACAAAGAGATAAAACCAATCCCAAATCATATACTAGGATCCGGCTTAAACCAAAGCCCGCTAGTATAAGCTGTCCGGACAGCAAACGTGCACAAGTGCGCGGATGTGAACGAACCTTGTCGCAAAATCATGCGACCTCTACTCATTTTGCCTAAAGGCGAATAGCTTTCTGTGTGGGACTCTAAAGACTCGACACTACGCTGGCAGTGGGTTTAACCACAGACCGCAAGCGGCACTAGCTGTACGTAACGGTCCCCAGGTAGATGTCGATAAGAAGACTGACGAGGTGAACCCCATCTGAACTCCTACTGAGCCTGTATGTGACAGTATCCGTACAGTCCGGTCTGTTCGTCTGATACATCGGATGGCGGGCCTAGGGGGCGGTGAACGTCAGTCCCCTAATAGCGGTACAAGTCGTGTCGGAGTGTAGCCCAGAACACCCTGAGATAACACTGGAAACCTACCAGTATATCTCGCTTGCCCTGGCAAGGGATTACTCGTGTAATGGCTCTCCTAGACACAGCGCGATGTCAACCCCCAATACCGGGAGAGACGAATCATGTCTAACCGTCACTGCCTCCAAGTGCTTCGGGACTGCACCCAAAAACTACCTATTTGCACGACTCCTTTGAGCCGTGGTAGGGTAGTAATCAAAGTGCAGTGGGAACACACTCGAGGCGAAGTGACAGTGTCAAGTCAACGGACTAAGCTGTACTCATGTCACCTGGGAACTGATAACTGACGATAAGTATAATACCAACCAACAGTTCCCGACGAGTCCTGTCCAGTGTACTCGTAACCTAACGAGCACCCGCATACTATCTCAAGTACGACGTACTGACGGCTGTGGGACAGACCGTCTCCCACGCTGGGATGAGAAGCGCATACGCTAGTCTACTCCGGAGTATCGATGCCCTGTCTCGATAGTCCAATGACTAGGGACCTGTATAAGGATGTGCTTATAGATCACCCAGCTCCCACGAGTGTGAGCGCCATCACAACGCTGGTAATCAAGCAAAGATCCGAAGGGCTCTACTAATATGTATATCAGCGATATGCTAAAAGAAACACATGCACATATTAAAGCAGAGACAAACCAAGTAGCATACTACCATTTCGAGCAAGATTGTATATACAACTGTGAATATCCCAAGCTTCCATCAAGTAATATACAAACTAGTATGATACAGTAATGGCCTCTAGGGCATATACAATAACAATCTCCCACTTGCACTAAGGCCATTTACTGGCGTATCGAAGACCTATCATCTCGATCAGCCGCTCGAACTGAGTCTGGGGCATGGCCTTGGTGAATGGATCTGCTGTGTTATCTTCTGAAGCAACCCTCCGAACCTCGATCTCCTGGCGATCCATGATCTCCCTGATCAGGTGATACCGCCTCAAGATGTCTCTGGATTTCTGATGGGACCTGGGTTCCTTCGATAAAGCTATAGCCCCGTTGTTGTCGCAATACAGAGGTATTGGGTCAACAATGGACGGAACCACCTGAAGTTCTTTCAAGAACTTCCTCATCCAGACAGCTTCTTTTGCGGCATCAGATGCAGCGATGTATTCCGCTTCCATAGTCGAGTCAGCAACGGTTTCCTGTTTGGAGCTCTTCCAACACACCGCCCCTCCATTGAGGGTAAAGACAAAACCCGTCATGGACTTGGAATCATCCTTGTCACTCTGGAAGCTGGAGTCAGCAAAGGCCTCAATCTGGAGGTCTTTTCCGCCATACACCAAGAACATCTCCTTAGTCCTTCTCAGGTACTTGAGAATGTTCTTTACTGCTATCCAATGTTTCTCCCCAGGGTTTGACTGATACCTGCTTACCACACTCAGTGGAAAAGCCACATCCGGTCTGGTACACAACATCGCATACATTATAGAGCCTACCGCAGAAGCGTTGGGTATAATAGACATGCGATCCCTCTCCAAATCAGTCTTGGGAGACATCTCTTTGAAGAGGGTGATCCCGTGACAAGCCGGTAAATTACCGCGCTTGGAATCTTCCATACTGAATCTCTTCAGTATGGTGTCGATGTACCTGGACTGTGAAAGTCCTAATATCCTCTTGGATCTGTCACGGTAGATCCGGATACCCAGAATGTATGAGGCATCACCCGGGTCTTTCATGGAGAACCTGTGTGACAAGAACCCCTTGACAGATTGTAGCATAGGAATGTCATTTCCTATTAAGAGAATGTCATCCACGTATAAAACGAGGAATACTACAGTTCTCGCTACAAATCTACAATAGATGCATGGTTCATCTGGATTTTTGATAAAGCCAAATTCCTTGACCGTCTCATCAAAACAGATGTTCCAACTCCGCGATGCCTGCTTTAGTCCATAAATGGACTTAAGCAACTTGCACACCTTTCCGCTGCTCCCACTCTGAATGAAACCCTCTTGCTGGTCCATATACACACACTCCTCTAAATGTCCATTTAGAAAAGCTGTCTTTACGTCCATCTGCCAAATCTCATAATCGTGGAAGGCAGCAGTGGCAAGAAGGATCCGAATGGATTTCAGCATAGCTACTGGAGAAAAGGTTTCGTCAATAGTCCAAACCAGGTCTTTGACGAAAACCCTTTGCAACCAGTCTAGCTTTATAGGTCTCAACCTGTCCATCTACACCAATATTCCTTTTGAAGATCCACTTGTATCCTACGGGTTTTACCCCATCTGGAGCAATGTCCAACGTCCATACTTTGTTGGTGTACATGGACTCCATTTCGGTCCGCATTGCATCCAGCCATTTTACCGAGTCGACGCTCTGAATGGCTTGCTGGAAGCTAGTAGGCTTATCACAATCTATGATGCAATCCTCTCTATCCGCGTCAATGAGAAAACCGTAGTATCTCTCGGGCGGATGAGACTGCCTACTACTCCTGCGGAGTGGCGTGGGAATGTCTTGATCTTTCGAACCCTCTGGTTCTACTAAGCTTTCAGTAATAGCTTGTGGTTCTAGAATTTCTTCCAGTTCTATCGCGCTCCCACTTATTTCTTTTTCTATGAACTGGTGTTCCAGAAAATGGGCATTACGAGAAACAAGGACTTTTTGTTCCTCTGCGTAATAGAAAAGATACCCCCTGGAGTTCTTTGGGTATCCCACAAACTTGCACAGTACTGAGCGTGCCTCGAGTTTGTCCGCATGCTGCTTTTTGACATATGCTGGACATCCCCAAATCTTCAAGTATTGAAGATAGGGTTTCTTCCCACTCCATAACTCATATGGTGTGGTAGGCACAGTCTTAGTGGGAACTCAGTTCAAAAGGTATGCAGCTGTTTCTAGCGCATATCCCCAGAACAATCGCGGCAACTCAGCGTTACTCATCATGGACCGTACCATATCCAATAGGGTTCGGTTCCGTCTCTTCGATACACCGTTATGTTGCGGAGTGTATGGAGGAGTAAGCTAAGAGAGAATTCCATTATCTTTTAAGTAACCCAGGAACTCGGCACTAAAGTATTCACCACCTCGATCAGATCTCAGTGCCTTGATACTTTTGCCTGTTTGTTTTTCTACTTCATTCTTATATTCCTAGAACTTTTCAAAAGCTTCGGATTTATGCTTCATCAAGAAGACATGTCCGAACCTTGAGAAATCATCCGTAAAAGTAATGAAGTAAGAATAACCGCTTCGCGCATGTGTAGACATTGTACCGCACACGTCGCTGTGTACGAGTCCCAAGAGCTCGCTCGCTCTTACTCCGTGTCCAGTGAACGGAGTCTTTGTCATCTTTCCTTTGAGACAGGATTGACAAGTTGCATACGATTGATATTCGAATGGATCCAAATATCCTTCTGCATGTAACTTAGTCAACCTTCTCTCATTGATGTGACCCAGTCTACAATGCCATAAGAAAGTTTTATTGATTTCTGGAGACTTTCTTTTGTGTGTATTCTGGACATTGAAAATCTGTGGTTGGTTTAATACGAATATACCGTTGTTCAATGTACCTGACCCAATCAAAACTTGATTAAGGTGAATGTTCACTACATTACTTACAAATGCAAATTCATAACCTTCTTTAGATAATAAAGATACAGAAATGATATTACAGGTTGCATTTGGTACATAATAACAACTACGCAAAACCAAAAAGTGTCCATCCGACAATCCCAGGTGATAGTCCCCCACGGCCTCAGCATCCATGCTAGCACCGTTTGCAACTCTGAGGGTCATGTCACCTGCTTTCAAAACTCTACACTTTCTCAACGCCTGCAAAGAATTATAGATATGAGATCCTGATCCGGTATCCAATACCCAGGATGTAGAGTTTATTGATAGAAAGTTTCAATAACATACACACCTGAAGCTGAAGCTTCAACTCGCTTCAAATCCTGTGTTCTGGCCTTCCAAGCCTTGCAATCCTGTTTCCAGTTACCACTTTTGTGACAATAGAAGCATTCTTCCTTCCCCACCAGCTTTCCCGCTATCTTTGTTGCTTTTCCTTTTCCCATCGTATCCACTTTACTGACACCGCCTCTTGGTTTGGCCGGGGCTTTCTTCTTCTTACCCTTGGCTTTCGCCCTGGATCTAGAAGAGGAAGATCCTCCTACAAACAAAGTGGATGTCTCCCTACCTTTCTGTAGGGTGCCCTCAACACTCCTCAACATGTTCAGAAGTTCGGAAAGTTCAACCTCCTTTCCTTGCATGTTGAAGTTAAGAATAAACTGGGCGTAAGTGGAAGGAAGGGACTGGAGAATCAAATCAGTATAGAGTTCATTCTCCAACGTGGTCCTAAGGTCCGCGAGCTCCTCTATGTAGCCAATCATCTTAAGCACGTGTTCCGCTACCGATAATCCGACGGCCAACCTTGCCGAAAACAACTTCTTCGACACTTCGTATCTTGCGATACGAGACTGCTCTCCATACAGTTCTTTTGTATAAAGAAATATGGACTCTAGGTCCATATTCTCGTGCCTCCTCTGATGTTCGTTGTCCATCGAGGCTAGTACGAGGCATCTGTCCTTCGCGCAATTTATTTCCCAGGTTTTGTAGATTTCCCTATCTACGACACTGGTTTTGGGACCTGGGACAGGGGGAGCTTTGGTGGTAAGGACATACCCCAACTTGTCGTAAGTGATTGCCATCTTGACATTCCTGAGCCAATCTTTGTAGTTTGGCCCTGTCAATATGTTTTTATCTAGTAATAACTTAAGTCCGGTCATGTTGAATGGTCGCTGCAATTAGGAGAGAGAAAAGAAACACTTTAGCATGATGCTCTTGCAAGTTTAGAGTGGTTTTTAGTTTGTCTAAACAGGATGGCTCCCACTGTCTCTCGAATCCCTTCTCAAACCGTAAAGAAAGGATTAGTCAGGATCAATCTCACCGTACAATACTTGCTTAACCGTTCAGCCAGGCCAGTGTCGGTACTTCGAGGGAGGTTTTCGAACGCTTTCGCGAAGTTCCTTAATTAAGTAACCTCTTTTCCCTGTGGGCGTAGCCCCGCTAACACCTTTCTAAACACCTACTAGGTTTATAGCATTGATCGTTAAGTGAGAGTTTTTCCGAGGAGTAGCATATACTCACAGTAGGATCGGGATCCAAATATCATTGCGTGATAAAACCGAAGGAATCCTACCAGAATCATCACACTCCAAATGGTATACAGCGCTAGCAAGTTTCAGTACTTATAAAACTCCCGATGTGGATTTTTGCCCCATGCTCTTATGACCTTGGCGTGAGGTCAAAATGTCATAAGTCACATCTCAAGTCTTCCCATCATTATCCCGGTTAATTTGAACCCACCCGTACCTACCCTTGACGTAGGCCAAAATGGCAGTACGACTGTCTCAAACCAACGCATTCTATCTATGCAACAGATAAATATCCGGCAGCTACCAATCACTATGCCTTGGCGTGAGGTCAAAATACATAGCTTGAATACTACCGAATATTTAACGGAAATGATGGAGGGCTACAGATGGTTTTGGCGAAACAGTAAACGTAGTGAACTTGATATAATCGATGGAACGAGATAGCTTTTAAAAGGAGTGGTTCAAGCTCCGCGTTTAAAAGTTTAGTTTTGAAAAGAACCGAGTGGTTTTCAAAGTGTTCCAATCGACTTTTACTTGGTTTATTTTCTTGCATTAGTTCTTTTAATGCATCCCATCATTTAATCCTACCATTGAAGAAAACAACCAAAATATGACGTACGCTTATGCCATTCGCATTCGCCACGGGGCCCCGTCATCACCCGTTAGGTTACTTAACTAACGACAGAGCGGGGACTGGGCTAGCGCGGCTGTAAAACATAAGCAACGCCTAAATAGTTATCATATATAAATATATAGCAATGATAGACATTACAGATCACAGATGAATACATTGGATATACTAGGAATCCGCAATCCGTTCGAGCCTGCAACGAAAAACGGATTACACGGTCGCGGTGAATAGCCAATACCCCACCCAAGACCCCTACGGGTGCGGCAAACTACCCGCCAAGTACCCGAAGTGAAGTAACCTCCCTCACCACCGTGAGTAGGCCACTTGCACTTCGAGATACCCGGTAGTTTGTACACCCCTCCATGGGTCTATCCTAGGAGCAAAAACAGTAAAAAGAATTATACAATGACGGCTACAACCCCGACCCGGTTGCACGGCCATACAAATAATAATACATCAATTTACATATTAAAATGAATGAAAGAAAAAGAAACACTCATCTCACATCCACCCCGGCTATTCACCCGTGACAATCCAACACATTCATATACACATACCATCATCAAACAAAGATCACAGATATGTATAACCCCGACTAATCGACATATAGCGATTAGCCGACGTTCAATACATATAAACATCACAGATATAACCCATTAGTCAAAGTGTAGTGAAGTTCGATAAAAATACGGATTTATAGGCACCCAAAAACAAATTTCTATTCTGGAAAATCTGGGCACATATAAACCATCTTAGAAATCCCAAAACCATGCCAGAAGAACACTGCACCAAACTCGACCCAGAGACGAGCTAACTCGGCCGCGGTTGCACGGCAATAGCAAGCTATTGCCGCGGAACCGCGGCGCTTTGGTCGATTCACTGGACCGGGTTTGGTGGCTTTCTTCACAAAACCCTGAGACGATTTTTGGAGCATGATAAATTTTATTTTGAGCAGGAAAAAATTTAACAGAAAGTTAGGGTTTTGACATTTTGGTTTTCCGATTTTTCCGATCAAACTTCCATACACTTTCACTACATAGCTAGTTTATGTTTAGTTAGGCTCTGATACCACTGTAAGTCCACGTTGCCCACCCCGGTACTTGCGGGGAGGCGGAAAACGGAATAAAAATCAAATTTTTATCAACTTAGGCAACATGGACTAGACAAAGAAGGATCTTTGCTAAACAAAAACAAGCTAAAGCTAACTAGAAACTAGCTAAGTGTTAGAAAGGTTATATCTTGGGCTTTATGTCCTTCTTTCCTTGCTCCTTGGTGTAGTGGAAAGAGGTCACCTTTCTCGCCTTCTCACGTCGAAGAAAGATCCATCCGAAAGCCTCAACCTTTGGCTTCAACTCCAAGCTAGAAGTAACTAGGGTGCAAGAAGTGCTAATTCTAGAACCCTAGATGAGAGTAGAGATTATCAAGAAGAGGTTTTTCTCAAGCTCAAGTGTTTCTCAACACATGAGAGGGGAGAGCTTGAGGGAGAGGAAGAACAAGAGAGAGAAAGTCAATAATAGAATGAGAGAAAATATGAAGCATTCTCTCATATATGTGTGAATTATTGTAATTAGATAATTAGCTAGATAATTGTCATGGTTAACCAAGACATGACCATTATCATTTCATTTTTAATGCAATTTGCAAGGATCAAAGAGCATCTTCTAAATGAAATGATGATGGTCAAAGTGTCAACCTAGGTCAACAAGTCAAGGAGGTCAAATGGTCAACAACCATAACCATGCACAATTATTAAACTAATATCAATTAACCATAATACACACATAAGCATTAGGGTTAATAAAACTGACAATGGTCATTAACCCTAATCAAAGTCCTCTCCCTCTGTCTCATGCAACTGTGCATACGCACCCGTATTCGTGATCCGAGGAACACGAATACAAAGAAATAAAACCAATCCCAAATCATATACTAGGATCCGGCTTAAACCAAAGCCTGCTAGTATAAGCTGTCCAGACTGCAAACGTGCACAAGTGCGTGGATGTGAACGAACCCTGTCGCAAAACCATGCGACCTCTACTCATTTTGCCTAAAGGCAAATAGCTTTCTGTGTGGGACTCTAAAGACTCGACACTACGCTGGCAATGGGTTTAACCACAGACCGCAAGCGGCACTAGCTGTACGTAACAGTCCCCAGGTAGATGTCGATAAGAAGACTGACGAGGTGAACCCCATCTGAACTCCTACTGAGCCTGTATGTGACAGTCTCCGTACAGTCCGGTCTGTTCGTCTGATACATCGCATGGCGGGCCTAGGGGGACGGTGAACGTCAGTCCCCTAATAGCGGTACAAGTCGTGTCGGAGTGTAGCCCAGAACACCCTGAGATAACACTGGAAACCTACCAGTATATCTCGCTTGCCCTGGCCAGGGACTACTCATGTAATGGCTCTCCTGGACACAGCGCGATGTCAACCCCCAATACTGGGAGAGACGAATCCTGTCTAACTGTCACTGACTCCAAGTGCTTCGGGACTGCACCCAAAAACTACCTGTTTGCACGCCTCCTTTGAGCCGTGGTAGGGTAGTAATCAAAGTGCAGTGGGAACACACTCGAGGCGAAGTGACAGTGTCAAGTCAACGGACTAAGCTGTACTCATGTCACCTGGGAACTGATAACTGACGATAGGTATAATACCAACCAACAGTTCCCGACGAGTCCTGTCCAGTGTACTCGTAACCTAACGAGCACCCTGCATACTATCTCAAGTACGACGTACTGACGGATGTGGGACAGACCGTCTCCCACGCTGGGATAAGAAGCGCATACGCTAGTCTACTCCGGAGTATCGATGTCCTGTCTCGATAGTCCAAAGACTAGGGACCTGTATAAGGATGTGCTTATAGATCATCCAGCTCCCACGAGTGTGAGCGCCATCACAACGCTGGTAATCAAGTAAAGATCCTAAGGGCTCTACTAATATGTATATCAGCGATATGCTAAAAGAAACACATGCACATATTAAAGCAGAGACAAACCAAGTAGCATACTACCATTTCGAGCAAGATTGTATATACAACTGTGAATATCCCAAGCTTCCATCAAGTAATATACAAACTAGTATGATACAGTAATGGCCTCTAGGGCATATACACTAATAATGAAAAGATACGTCTTTTGAAATATCCGTAGGATCCCTTGGGCTGTCTTTTAATATACCCACGATTCGTTAGTTTTTGAAATAGGTAAGAATCGAATCTAATCAAACAACTAAACTAAACTAAAGGGCTAAGCTAACAAGCTGGACTACAGGTAAAGAAACCGCCTAACATCTGAGTCGATACATATACATACCTGTATATATATTAGTCGGCGATCCCGCCTCAATAATATCATATCCGATACCATATCTATAATCAGACATCCCAAGTCAAGAGTGTGGATCAATCATCAAAATATAGCTCGTACGTAAATCCGTCGTACGGCATCCCCAAATCTGGGTACGGGTCAAAATCATATTCATCACATTATTCATCCGGTATCCTCTTTATCAAAGATCATAGTCTAAGGTACTGACCTATGTCTAATACAATACTAATATCATCAATATAGTCATGATCTGACTACTGATCGACAGTCTCGTACAAACCGATATCATCAGCACAAATCATCATCAAGGGGTATACATCGCCCAATACAGCCTAGGATCAATATCCTAGCATATCATATCTCATATCACGATCACATGTCGACCACTTTATTTATAACACTATTCACCCGTATCGTCGCCCCAAGATCCGCTCTAACACCAGGACGTACCTCAAGTACGAATCCTGCCATATCACCGATATCACAATCTCAACACAAATCTCATCGACTCATCTCAATCCCAAGTATCATCCCCAAATCCGTATGTGAACACATAGTCCCATACCTATGTGAACACATAACTATATATTCCCGTATGAGCACAAAAGAAAGAAGAAAGTATGCAAGTATGGGTGGGTGTGTGCAAGTGTGTGCGACCGCTACTCTAGGGTTTCGCGACACTCAATCATCCAAGAACACCAAATATCCATATTTATCATCAATAACTCAACAATATATAAACAATATATATATATGTGTGTATACGTATTCGTATACATCACCACGAACTGCGGGGGTGCTATACGCCATCCACCCGACTTCTCCCCGTAGATATAAATCTACTCACCTGGTCCTCGCTCGCCGGTACCGACGTCGCCACGCACTTGCTTGTCGTCTCGAAGTCCACATGGGGTACCTACATATCATAACGCACCGTATCGCATTAAAATCTGACTCATGACCAAAACGACGCACGAATCCCATATAGGTCAAAACCTATGGTTGCTTTCACAAATCGACCCAAAAACCCTCGACGTCGGCGTACAAACGCCAAACCATCGAGATAGCTCCCAACACACTCATTTGTACAATTACAAGCACTAATTATAATATAAAATAGCTTAAAATTCACAAAAACCCCAATTTCACTTAAAAAGTCATTTTTCCGAAAATCTAGCAAGCACAAATCACCGTTTTAGTACAAAACTCGATGTATAAATGAATCTAGCGGCCACAATATTCACTAAATATCTTAAATAAGTCATAAAAACCATTTCCATAATTTAATCTCATAAATTTGCATAATTTCCAAAATCCTAGTTTGCAAAAATATCAATTTTTAACACCTTTTAAAGCAAAATTCACAATTCATCAATTAAGCTTGGTTTTGCATGATCCAAAGTCATTAAACTACTCATTATAATATTAATAATGACATGAAACCATAATTATATTTTAATCTAAAGCATTTAACAATTTTCCAAAAACCCTAGTTAGCAAAATAACTTAATTAGGACATTTTATAAGTAATAATTTGTAATTAACAACTAGATTAGCTTTCTACAAAACTTAAGATGTTAATCCACATCACTAAACCATGCACAATATATCACAACACAAATCCACAACAAAACCCTAATCTAAACCTTCTCTTGAAAACCCACATCTTTAAATTAAACCATAATTAAACGTATAATTAGGCTAGACTAAAGTATTTAGCAACAATTTAAACAAAAGACCAAGATTTATACCTCATGAACCATGGATGAAACTTGAGATCTAGACCTCCAATTTGAAATCCTTGCACCAAGATCCATGCTAAAGGAGATGAGGGAAAATGGGTAGGAGTCGGATTTGGATTTTAGCTTGATTTTTGAGGTATTTTGATGAATTTTTGATGCAAAATGAGAGAGGGAGAAAGAGGGGCTGTTGTTGGTGCAGGAAATGGGAGGCTCGGCCAGAAATTGGAGGGGGGTGAGGGAGGAGAGAGAGTGAGGTGGAGAAAGTGTTGAAAAGTCAAAGTCTACCTTACTTCTACACTTCTTTTTCTTTTCTTTTCTTTGTTTTATTTTTTCTCTTGTGAGATGAGTGGCCCAAGAATGGTGGGCTGTCAAGGGGCTGTCCAGAGCTATGGGGGAGTGGGTGTGGGTTTTGTTTGGGTGAGAAAAAAAAATATAAATGTTATACCCCACTTCCATTAACACTAATTTCACCGAAAAAAGCATTTTTCTTCGATATTTTCTAAACTGTTTTGACAAAGCATTTCATTTCAAAAACCACATGATAAATGTTTATTTAATGTGTTATGATGCACAAAATTTGTTTCAACTCAATCCAATTTGTAATTTTCCCTAATTAAATGTATTAGTGACGGCTTAAAATAATATTAAAATAATTAATTTCGGAAAAATTTTCAGAAAATTTGAAATTTCACCAGTGGGTCAATAAACACCAAATACTAGCAATTACATAGCTAGAATATGTATATTTAATTTTATAATAAAAATATTTGTATTTTGACTTTTTACCGAAAACCCCCTTATTTTACCGATTTTTTCGAAATTTCACCGAAACGATTTTCAAAACGTTACAATCTTCCCTCCTTAAAGAAATTCGGTCCCCGAATTTAAATTAAAACTCCCCCCAAATACTAAAATATTTCAGCCAAAACCATCAAATCGCCGGGGCTCCGAAATCATAAGTACATAAAACGTATCATAGCGCAATGCATACGCATGAGTAATGAGCAGATAACTCAAAATCAAAACTCCGTCAAGTATCCCACAATCATCGGAGTCATGGTAAAGACACAAATGTCAAATCCAATACAAAACCAATATGATATAACTCGAAACTATACACGTAAATATCAAATCTATATATGTAAATATCTGAAGGAAATGAATGCCAAATATATTCAGGTACTGTCCTCTGACTAGTCCTGCCCAGTACGAAAACACATAGCAAATATCATAAAAACGTACTGCTCTATAGGAAAAATCAATCCCAAAATACGCATATGAATACTACGTGCGTCTGGTGCGCACGGAAATCAAAATCCATATACGTGCCATACAAGTGCACAGAAACAAGATCTAAGTGCATCGGGTGTGCAAAAAGCATCTGTCGCGGGCAACGTGTATGCCTGACAGCGAAGTCAGGTGCATCTGACATGCACGAAAAATCTCGATTTAGTGCATCTGGTGTGCACCAAAATCACATCTCAAAACATGCGCTCAACATGCGCGAAAATCCAAGGCAGGTGCATCTATCATGCACGAAATCATGAAATCCAATATCAAGCGCCGGACATGCGCAAAATCAAATCAGGTGCACAAGGTGCACAAAACAAATATCGAGTGTCACAATCGAAATCAAAGTCCAGTGCATCTAAGTGCACGAAATGCGTATCACTGCACTGCAAGCATATGTGAATCATACCGAGTGCAAAAACCAAATCGTATGCGTATATACGCACAAATCAACTCAACTGTATGAAATCCATATAATCACAAACATGAGAAATCAAGGCACGAAAACTATCTCAAGTGCAACAACTGTGCAAAAATCGTGAATACTCAGTAGGTGCAACCATGGCGCATGAAAACGATATCATGAAACTCAATCATCAAAACCAAATCATGCGAATAGATCGCTCAAAATACCAAAATCAAGTATGGCGGAATAGTCCCTCTCAAGCACATACTCAAGAATCTCTGGCCAACTGTCGTGGTCACTCATAGCATGTCTCGTCAATGATCAAGAACTCTGGTCTGCTGGCGTGCGTAACATGACCACTCCTGGGTCCTAGTCTTCTCGTAATTCATTCCAGAAAGGTCCTGTCGAGGCTCTCCCAAATCACGTCTCTGGCGAACTGTCCGGAAGTTATCGTCCTTTACTATATCTGTTTCTTGTTCCGGAACGGCTGCATACTCATCGCGACTCCTTCTGGAAGGTATATCTATGGACAATGCCTCGGCATGCGTATCGCATCTCTGATGTCGGCGGAGTGGAACGTCGTCTCATCAAGATCTCGTACGAACCCCTTACTCCACTTTCTCAATGTCGACTGCTTCGGACTCGTCTCATCGTGGCTGCATGGACTGAGCTCCAACGACTATCCTCGTATCTGGAGTCTCCCAAGAATGCATCTCGCCACCTAGCATCCGAATGAAGTCGAACCATTCGATCGATTCGTCAAAACCTCATAATCCCCCAAGAGCTCAACATCTTGGGCACAGTTTAATAGTATCGAATACATACCACAGCATCGGTGGTCCAGCCGTAGAAGGGCAAACCCAAGCCTCACTAATGGCACCGTGGAACTGCCGCAAACCCTAAGGTTCAAAGGCTTTCACACGGTCATTATGTCGAGTTAGGGTTTCATTCTTCTAGAGGGACCATAGAATTGCCTGCATGTCCTTCCGACTACTTTAAACTTGGAATAATAGGTTTCTGACATTCGATCGCCTCTGTCGACTCCCAACGTCTCCGCGTGAAGTCGTCTCTAGCTGGAATCAATCTATCTGATGACCTCTCATCGGGTAGGCGAACGAACCACATGTCTCAGTTATTCATCCGTGGGTGACTAGCGACCTTCTATCATTGGCTGAATCCTCTGGTGCTGATCTGTCCGTCCGAGTAATCTCATACAGCGATCCATCAACGCTCGTGGTGCGAAAACACAATAAAAAGACACATCTCTGCAATCGTGTGTCGCCAGAATCACGCCCTGGTCAGTCCTCGTTCGTAACGAGCTCGTGCTGACCGCAATTCTAGCCGTAGCTCTCCCTGCCCGTAATCGAGGCAGCAAAACCATAACTGGTACCGATGAGGCTAGATCAGGAATGAATATAATACTGAACAAAGAAATGTACATCCTAAGGCTTCTTAAGTGGAGTAGCGTATCGTAAGTATGCCGCGGAACATACCCACGGTATGTCACTCTACTTTAGTCACCTATTCCATCAACCAAGGGTCATCCTACGCTCCGAAGGTAAAACCTAACGCTCTGATACCAACATTGTCACGTCCCGAAAGTACGGAACATGACCGGCACTTAAACTACGAACGTCTCGAGGCGTACGTAATCTAAGTAAGCCGAAAACCCAGAAATCCAAACCAAGAAAAGTAGCATAGTGGAGGAAAACTAATTTAAAACAAGTAGTTTTAATAGCATAAGCCGAATTATGCGGTTTTTAAGAACATCAAAAATTTCCTGAAAATTTCGGCAGAGTCTCCTTTGTAAATACTGGCCCCCAAACGGGATACAACATGAATAGTATACGAAATCAAAAAAAGGCATCCCCAAGCGGGAGCTAGCTCTTCGTCAATCGACGGTCACAACCACACAAGCAATATAATATACAACGCCAACAGCGAGGATCAAAAACTCAAAAGGAAACTCAAAACCACAAGAAAAAAAAACGCGCGACTCTAAAGTCGAAAGAATAACATCACTGGTCTCTATATCAAAAATAAATACATGTTTGGTTGATGGAACTTCTAGATACAACAGAATAATGATATACAAGATATATAATGGGGGTACGATACAAGTAAACCCATCTACTAGCAAATCACCCGAACGAAACTATGCCCGCAAAGCCGTAATGAAACCTGTATGGCAAACCTGCAAGAAACTGGGGCACAACGGGGGTGAGTTGCCAACTCGTGAATAGAAAAACATCTACGCACAGAAATTGCATAAATAACGCAACCTAGGTCAATGATCATAATATATCCTCAAATATATGTATAACATGCAGCCTATAACAATGGCTAGGGTAATATCTAACCCGAGTGTAATCTCATGTGCCCGTGTCAGTGCCTCAGGTAGCAATATATCATATGAATGAGGTATGAATGCATGAAAACAGAATACATGTAAATGAAGAAACTGTTTTCATAACTTAGTGAGATTTCCTTTGTATTTTTAAAATGAGGTATCATAAATGAAATCAGCATCAACAGTGTCTAGTAACGACAAAAAACATAAATCTCAATGTCTCAAAACCTCAGGCTCCGGCTATCCGGACTGGCCTGTATCAACAAATCTCAGTACCTCAATATCTCGAAATCTCAATATCTAGGGCGCCGTCAGTCCAGACCGGCCCCTACCATCCATCTCAAGACCACGACGGTATCCTCCGGATATCCGACACGTCGGGTAATATCACCGGTCGGTAGTGCTCCCCTGCCAGGCTCAACGTCAACAACACGGCCTTCTCGTCCCGGGGTACCGTACCGGGCCTACCATGTACCCGAAACGGTTCATCTAACTCCTCGAATCGGGTCTCGAAATCCATCAGCAAACTCATGGTGGACGACTCATACATCATGGGAAAAACCTCGCTTTTCATTTAAAAAGAGAAAGAAGAAGTTTGTATATGTTTTGTGGTTTTCCCCAAATCCAAAAAATCTCATGGAAATCCGAATCCAAAACCTCAATAGCACGTAAAAAGTGAATATATGCATGAGAATCCATGAATGCGGCATAACAATGAATAACAGTATGCATGAAGTAGCAGGTAATAACTACAATGTCTAAACTAACATATAAGGCAAGTACACTAATATCATGTCTAAACTATTAGCTAACAGGCTATGTCAGGCAATAATATTTTCTAAGGTGTACGTGATATGGCAATTACCGATGAAGATGTGTGTGAGCCGGCAAGTAAGTGTACGTGGTACATACGCATCATCGGTAATGGTGCTGGTGTCCTAACCACAAGATATCAACAGTAGAATATGAAGCATAATATAAGCATGCGATGCGGAGCGAACCACAATAATGAGCGGGAGCTGAACACTAGACGCAACGATAACTAATCTGCATTAACCTAATATAAGTCCTACAATGGTGCCTTTTGAAAATAACACGAATCGTGGGGTTTTGAAAATAGGGGCTACGGTGTTTTTATGAAAAAATACGTCTTTTGAAATATCCGTAGGATCCCTTGGGCTGTCTTTTAAAATACCCACGATTCGTTAATTTTTGAAATAGGTAAGAATCGAATCTAATCTAACAACTAAACTAAACTAAAGGGCTAAGCTAACAAGCTGGACTACAGGTAAAGAAACCGCCTAACATCTGAGTCGATACATATACATACCTGTATATATATTAGTCGGCGATCCCGCCTCAATAATATCATATCCGATACCATATCTATAATCAGACATCCCAAGTCAAGAGTGCGGATCAATCATCAAAATATAGCTCGTACGTAAATCTGTCGTACGGTATCCCCAAATCTGGGTATGGGTCAAAATCATATTCATCACACTATTCATACGGTATCCTCTTTATCAAAGATCATAGTCTAAGGTACTGACCTATGTCTAATACAATACTAATATCATCAATATAGTCATGATCTGACTACTGATCGACAGTCTCGTACAAACCGATATCATCAGCACAGATCATCATCAAGGGGTATACATCGCCCAATACAGCCTAGGATCAATATCCTAGCATATCATATCTCATATCACGATCACATGTCGACCACTTTATTTATAACACTATTCACCCGTATCGTCGCCCCAAGATCCGCTATAACACCAGGACATACCTCAAGTACGAATCCTGCCATATCACCGATATCATAATCTCAACACAAATCTCATCGACTCATCTCAATCCCAAGTATCATCCCCAAATCCGTATGTGAACACATATTCCCATACCTATGTGAACACATAACTATATATTCCCGTATGAGCACAAAAGAAAGAAGAAAGTATGCAAGTATGGATGGGTGTGTGCAAGTGTGTGCGACCGCTACTCTAGGGTTTCGCGACACTCAATCATCCAAGAACACCAAATATCCATATTTATCATCAATAACTCAACAATATATAAACAATAGATATATGTGTGTATACGTATTCGCATAAATCACCACGAACTGCGGAGGTGCTATACGCCATCCACCCGACTTCTCCCCGTAGATATAAATCTACTCACCTGGTCCTCGCTCGCCGGTGCCGACGTCGCCACGCGCTTGCTTGTCGTCTCGAAGTCCACATGGGGTACCTACATATCATAACGCACCGTATCGCATTAAAATCCGACTCATGACCAAAACGACACACGAATCCCACATAGGTCAAAACCTATGGTTGCTTTCACAAATCGACCCAAAAACCCTCGACGTCGGCGTACAAACGCCAAACCATCGAGAAAGCTCCCAACACACTCATTTGTACAATTACAAGCACTAATTATAATATAAAATAGCTTAAAATTCACAAAAACCCCAATTTCACTTAAAAAGTCATTTTTCCGAAAATCTAGCAAGCACAAATCATCGTTTTAGTACAAAACTCGATGTATAAACGAATCTAGAGGCCACAATATTCACTAAATATCTTAAATAAGTCATAAAAACCATTTCCATAATTTAATCTCATAAATTTGCATAATTTCCAAAATCCTAGTTTGCAAAAATATCAATTTTTAACACCTTTTAAAGCAAAATTCACAATTCATCAATTAAGCTTGGTTTTGCATGATCCAAAGTCATTAAACCACTCATTATAATATTAATAATGACATGAAACCATAATTATATTTTAATCTAAAGCATTTAACAATTTTCCAAAAACCCTAGTTAGCAAAATAACTTAATTAGGACATTTTATAAGTAATGGTTTGTAATTAACAACTAGATTAGCTTTCTACAAAACTTAAGATGTTAATCCACATCACTAAACCATGCACAATATATCACAACACAAATCCACAACAAAACCCTAATCTAAACCTTCTCTTGAAAACCCACATCTTTAAATTAAACCATAATTAAACGTATAATTAGGCTAGACTAAAGTATTTAGCAACAATTTAAACAAAAGACCAAGATTTATACCTCATGAACCATGGATAAAACTTGAGATCTAGACCTCCAATTTGAAATCCTTGCACCAAGATCCATGCTAAAGGAGATGAGGGAAAATGGGTAGGAGTCGGATTTGGATTTTAGCTTGATTTTTGAGGTATTTTGATGAATTTTTGATGCAAAATGAGAGAGGGAGAAAGAGGGGCTGTTGTTGGTGCAGGAAATGGGAGGCTCGGCCAGAAATTGGAGGGGGGGTGAGGGAGGAGAGAGAGTGAGGTGGAGAAAGTGTTGAAAAGTCAAAGTCTACCTTACTTCTACACTTCTTTTTCTTTTCTTTTCTTTGTTTTATTTTCTCTCTTGTGAGATGAGTGGCCCAAGAATGTTGGGCTGTTAAGGGGCTATCCAGAGCTATGGGGGAGTGGGTGTGGGTTTTGTTTGGGTGAGAAAAAAAAGATAAATGTTATACCCCACTTCCATTAACACTAATTTCACCGAAAAAAGCCTTTTTCTTCGATATTTTCTAAACCGTTTTGGCAAACCATTTCATTTCAAAAACTACATGATAAAAGTTTATTTAATGTGTTATGATGCACAAAATTTGTTTCAACTCAATCCAATTTGTAATTTTCCCTAATTAAATGTATTAGTGACGGCTTAAAATAATATTAAAATAATTAATTTCGGAAAAATTTTCAGAAAATTTGAAATTTCACCAGTGGGTCAATAAACACCAAATACTAGCAATTACTTATCTAGAATATGTATGTTTAATTTTATAATAAAGATATTTATATTTTGACTTTTTACCGAAAACACTCTTATTTTACCGATTTTTTCGAAATTTCACCGGAACGATTTTCAAAACGTTACAATGTATTTACCAGGTTTCATTCTTATATCTTTATGGTTTTACAGATGATGAGTAGGAGTAAGTTATTGGGAATTAGGTGATCATCCTCATTATATCGGAATTCGTTGTAATTGGTGATATTTGAGGAAATCGCCTGGGTACAATTTTCAACCTACGATACACAGGTTTTGAGTTATTCAACTCAGCGGACTTATACAAAGTATTGTATGTTGTCCAGTGTCCGTCAGGACAAAGGGGTAGGTTCTCGCACTATGTTCTGTTTACTTGTGACTTCTCTAGTTTTTAGACAAGTGTTTCATAGAGATACAATGTCTGAGTTTTGAGAAGTTGTGGGTATAAGAATAAAGTAGAGAACCAGGTATCGCAAGTATCGGGATTCTTCAAAGAGATCGAAGATATAGATTCTTGTGATTGGTATTCATGTAATGGTTTTGAGAAACTTGTTTCTCTTTCGGGTTACTCATAATTGGATGTATTTCTAAGTTGAGTAATGCTGATTAGCCTCTCTCCATTAAGTTGATATGCACTGGAGACAGTTGCATGGTTTGAATCTGGTTCCAGTTAAATTAGTGCCTCTATTTCTATATTGTATATAGAATGGTTCATATCTTAAAGATGTTAAGATACGGGGAGTTTTCCGGCTTATTCTTAAAACCAGACTCTGGATAACTCAAGGCACGTTTCTGTAATGGCAGTTTGTGGGTTGACCCGGGCTATGTCGAAGGTTGATTTTTTACCATCTGGCAGATCAATAGTGATATTGTTCTTGACTCGCCACAGTTTTAGTAAAATGGATTTTTTCAGAAAACAGTAGTGGAAGTATGGTAGAACTGGAAGTGATTCCAGAACCGCAAACGATTACGGAAAATTTAATAGGACCTATATATTCAATCAGGTTTGACATTCCAATAGCCACTCAGCAGATATGGTGGGTAACCTCAGACACCCGAGAGGTACTCCGGTAGCCTCAAGGACGGTGACAGGGAGGTTCTAGTTTACCCAGACTTGACACTACTGTTGTTCCAGACTATGAGACCCGGCAGGAGGATAAGTATAGCGTCGTTCTAAACTAGCTTTAGAAGTGTACGTATATATTATTCTGCCAGAGGGTTGTCATAGTCAGTGGGAGCAGCGGAAGCATAGTGGGCAAGTAGCTTATGTCTATTTATAGGCTTGAGCAAATATAGCAGAGATAGATCATCTAATTTTGATGTGAGAGTCATGGGTTTGACTTCATCAGAATAGGGGATGCATCTGTTGAGAAGGTAGTAGGGTGTGATGTCCTAGTATTTGGATGACATACACAGAGTAGGAAGTAAAATTCCTATACAACGATCGGTTATACTGTGGTCATCACACAGTTGTTTCTCCACAAAGGATATGAATATAATATCTGACATTCTGGTTACTAGATCTATAGTTTTATATCTAGATTTGGGTAGTTTCCCAATGTGGGTATTTTGACAGTATTCTAATGGTATTTAGAATAAATGACTCCTGGCATGGTGGTGTACCTGCAGGTGATGGAGTCACCATCTCTAAAGGTGTCTTATAGACTAAAGGGGAGAGGGATGTGCATGATTGGCAAATCACTTGCTTAGGCAAAAAGTCAATCGTGAGATGCTAAGTACCACACCAGATGTTGTTTTTGCACTAGATGCGATAAATTTATATTAATCCAATCCTGAAGAAACATAAGGAAGCAGTTTTAGAACATAAGTGTATGTTCTATGGATTTGATGACGGCAGCCTCCTTCGGGAGACGGTTATCATTCCAGGCTTTAAAGGTGACATGGATGACAGAGTGATTGTCAGAGTTATAGTTTTCCCTCTGATAAGGGACAGTATTATGGACGGGTGGTCCAAGAGGATACTGTGGGAGGCATGGTGCTAGATACTGATTAGGTTCAGTTATCAATACAGTCTAAGAAGTTTGGATTTGGAGTTCATTTATGAACTAGGTCCCATCAGATATCCAGACATATTCTAAGACACCTATTACTCGATTCGGGAGATGGCTTTCTCCGCGAACTTGAGATTAAGAGAGACATAGAAAGAAACATCAGGGCAGATCCACTCACTAGGGCTATTTCTCGAACACAATGGTTGTACAAACGAGCTTTGTGAAACTGATTAGTAGAGGAGTTGGATGATCGGTGTCACACGGGCTGTAAGTATACGACATCGCAATAATTAGCCTTAAGTGCAAGTGGGATATTGTTGGATATAGTGCCCTCAAAGTCAATTATTGGATCACAGGTACGTGATTGCAATGATTGAGGCAGGACCTATACCGATATGACAGTCTTTCTCGAGATGATAGTATGCTATCTGGTTTGTCTTTATCATCGTATACATGCTTTAGTTCACTATTGCATGATGATAGAGCCTATAGGATTCTTTCTTGACTGCCAGCAGTATGATGGCGATCATATACGTGGGAGCTGGGGTCTATAAGCACATCCTTAAAGTGTCCCTAGTCATGGGAGTTTCGAGACAGGGCATCGATACTCCAGAGTAGACTAGTGTATACAGTCGAGACCCCGACGAGGGGCAGTGGTCGGTCTCAAAAGCCATTGGTGTTAGTTGGTTCACCTAAGATGTATACAGTTGCTCATTGGATTATGAGTACACCGGACAGGACTCGCCGGGAACCTGCTAGTTGGTATTATACCTAGTGTCAGATAGCAGTTCCCTGGTGACATGTGTACAGGTTAGTTCATCGACCTGAGGTCGTCATTTGTCTCGTGTGAGTTCCCACTGTGCTTTGATTTCTACCCTACCACGGCTCAAAGGAGTCGTGCAAACAGGTCTTTTTTGGGTACAGTCCCGAGCCACATGGAGGCAAGTGAGCGAATCGGCAGGTGATTCGTCTCTCCCGGTATTGGGGGTGAGATCGCGCTGTGTCTAGGAGAGCCATTACCTAAATCCCTTGGCCGAGGCAGGAGATTTACTGGTAGGTACTCCAGTAGTATCTCAGGGTGTTCTGGGCTACTCTCTGACACGACTTATACCGCTATTGGGGGTCTGACGCTACCAGCCCCCTAGGCCGATTTGCGATACTCATAGACGAACGGACCGGACTGTATGTATATTGTCACTGTCAGGCTCACTAGGGTTTATGGATGAGTTCGCTCGCCAGCTTCCTTTCCAATCAATACATAGGCAACCGTTACGTACAGCTTGTACCTCTGACGTGCTAGTGGTTATACCCAGTGCCAGTGTGTTGATGAGTCATTAGAGTCCCCCACAGACAGTTTCCCAAGTTCGGGCAAAACGTTGTAGAGGCCGTATGGTTTTATAGCAGGATTCGGAAAATGCACGTGCGTTTACGCACGTGTCATATTTCGGACAGATAATACTGGTGGGTTTTGGATTAAGCCGGATCCGAGTATTATACTGTGTAGATATAATATCTTTGTCTCAATTGCATTTGTATTCGGTCATAATACAAATGCGGGTATGTTTATACTGTTACGGGGTTATCCTGAAATTCGTTTCGGGATCACTTTTGGAAGTTGCCAGTTTCCAGTTTTCTATCGCCCGTCTTTAACATTCGGTTAAAGACGGATTTATCTTTTCTTGAGGTGAGTCGTGATGGTTCTAGAAGTTTCTAGATGGTGACTAGGATGATGAGGTGGCTAGTGAGTCATTAGGGCATTAATTGTTCATTTAATGAAAGGGTGACTAGGTTAATGATCATTGGTTTGCATTTATTGTTTAAGTGAGTCATTGTTTTCATGATGTGTTATGATAAGTATCATATTGTTATGGTCACCCTCTCCACTCCTACACTCACCCCCTCCTCCATATATTGGCCGGCCCTTTCTTGAAAAAGAAGATGATTGATTTTTGGGAAAAAGATTATGGTTTTGGTTCATGGAAATTAGATAGCCTCATTTCTCATTTCACCCGATCCAAAAGGCAACTACATTAACCGTTCGTCCATGGCTTTGAACGAAGTGAGACAAAGTGATCTACTCATTCTCTACATCAATCTTGGTCATCTCTTTTAGCAAACTTGATGATCGAGTTGCCTCGGTTCAGAGGCGGGAGCCCCTTTAAAGATCCGTCGACGTGGTGCCACCTGGACGAGAAGACTGGAGTTTCAGGAGATCGGAGCAGCCGCAACAAGCGTGGGATGATGGTTGAAGACCGAAGGACTCGGATCGTTCGGTATAACATTTCTACCCACTTTGTAGTTTGTTAGTTTAGCTTTAATGGCAGATCCGAGTTATAGTACGCGATAGCGCCAGTTGTAAAAGTTTTTGTTCCGCATTTGGCGTCTGTTAGAAGGCTGGGGCGCTACCGTGGACTTACAGTCTCCCACTGGACCCTAGAACCCGTTTACTTATGCTCCATGCCTTGGGTCTACCTAATGCGGAAAAGTAAATAATATACAATGGTGACATCATCCTCAGCCCGGAAGTGCCCCAATAAAAGAATATTACATACAAATGAATTTTTCATGAATGAAAAAGAAAAACTCTCATCTCACATAAAACCCCCGGCTATTCAAAACACGACGATCCAATATAACATATCACAGCAACACATAATATCATATATCATCAACGTAAGCAAGTATGCGTATCCCGATTGTCGTTGATGTATAGCAACGAAGTCGGCGATACACCACATACTACGCTTACGGTCGCAGAAAAGAAAGTGTAAAACTACAAATGTTGGAATCCGCAACCTCCTTAGACATCGCATGCCTAATCAAATGAATTCCTTAGACATCGCATGCCTAACAATTATAAACCCCGCATTTTAGTTTCGTTGCCGAAAACTCTTTTCAATATCAAGTCGGGCAATTCAACAAGATTCCCGACATCCTGATCGAATGCTCGTCGCAAACTTTAGTAGACGGACGCACCCCCGATGCCGTCGACGAAGTGCACTAAGGCGGAACACCGCTTCCGCGAGCACCCGAACGGATGCTTTTGGCGACGGGGTTCTCCTACAGTCTCTTGGTCGGGGCTATGGGGCATAGCTGTCTATTAAATTTACCCGGCGAGTATCCGCGTACGCTACGTGATTGCGACAGACTTTTGATCACATCAAAATTCCGTGGCAACCGATCAATTGAGACTGAACAGCTAGATTTATAACATTCAAATTAGTTATCTCATAACTACTTGTGGATTCCAAATATTGTATCACATTCCAGATAAATAGACAATGTTAAACTTTCCGATCGAATAATCAACCACCCAAGTTTTCCCAAATAGTTCTCAACACTTGAAATTAGTTTTAAAACATCCATCACATGCCACAGTACCAATGGTCCAGCCGTAGAAGGGTCAAGCCAACGCCTCACATGTGGCACGCCGTACTTCCACAAACCCTAACATTTAGAGGCAGTTCAAGACGGTCACATAATCGAGTTAAGGTTTGTTGTCTTCTAGAGGGTCCACCGCGTTACTTGCATGACTTAGAACGTTCTTAAACTACGGAAAAATCCAACGCTTGGAAATTTTCCGGCAGGGGAAAAAGTGAGTTATTGATATCCGTTCGAACATTTTAACACATTCTAAAAATTACTAGGACAAACTAAACAAAGTTAAATTATCCGATCGAATCAACGAGTCCCCAATACACCCCAGAAAACTCAACACTTGAGTAAGAATTAAAAATTCCCAGAAGACTCGGGAAACACCTACGGACGTTATTGTAGCAAAATGAGTCCCTAATCTCCACATACGGCCGCGAAACCGCAGCTAAAAGTAGGGTATTGCCGTGGTTCTGCAGCGCTACAGTGGAATTAGGCAGTCGTTTTCTATAGTTATCCTTATATTTCCCTGCTCAATTTTCTGAGCATTTTTAATACAGAAAACTCAACATTTTGAAAAAATATCCAGAGAAGGGTATAAACAGGTGTTTCGGAGTTCGATAGGACTTTAAACTTCGTCTAGACTTCGCCTAAAGCTCTAGCTTAGCTCTGATACCACTGTAGGGTTACTAGACACACGCACAAGGGTCTACGAGGTATCAACCATGCCCGATTAAAATTTAGTCGTGCCGAACAACCCTAAACAAGATCTTTATACTAGAGATTATGTGAAAACAAGCATGTTAAACACTTTAACACTAAGTGAGAGGGATTACAACCTTTGTAGATCCGGTCCTGCACTTCTTAAGCTCCGAGTTGAGGTCCCTTCGCTGTGATCATCGTGTTCCGAACTCTCGAGAGGCTCCACGAAAAGAAAGATGCAAGCTTGCTTTCGATCTTCGATAACAAAGATGATCAACCTTGAAGTTTCATTAACACAAGCTCTCACTCACTAAATGAAGTGAACACCCTCATCTAAATGGCAAGGATAGATGAGGATGATGAAGTAGGATTTTTGCTCTCATTTGTTTTCTATTTCTCACTCATTTTCATCACCTTTGAAAAAGCTAGAAAGCTTTTCCATGAAAAAAGAAGGAAGAAGAAGATGAATCATCAATTAAAAACCTTTTGTGATGAATAATGAAATAATATATGATTAATAATGTAACCATGGTCAAGGATGACTCATGTAGAGATTTAACTAGGGTTTGGGTTTGGGTTGGGTTAAGAATGAGTCACACAAAAATATCAAGCATAATATCTCTTTCATGACAAAAGAAAAACCTTCTAGAATGTTCATGAATGAACTAACCCAATTCAAACCCCATCCTTGTTTAATCTCCACTAAGCATGTTGCATTAGTAATCATATCATGTTACAATATTATATATCACATATATAATATTTATTGTAACAAAATAAAATAATACAATTAACATAAATCGCATATATATATCAATGTATTACCCGAGTGAGAAAAAGAATCTTTTAGTGAGCTAATATTAGTTAATGTAATTTAATATATCATATATATAATTATACATTAAATCATCGAATCAACACTTGATCCGACAATCCGGCTATATCGCATATAACCGACTAATATATCATTTACCGATTCATCGAATCAACACTTGATCCGATGACCCGGCTGATAACAAATATCGTGAGAATATAATACGGTATCTCATATCGCATTATCCTCGGTCCTGCACATATCACATATATGCCCCTACTCCGTTTTTCCTGAGTCAAGATTGTTAGTGTATATGCCCTAGAGGCCATTACTGTATCATACTAGTTTGTATATTACTTAATGGAAGCTTGGGATATTCACCTTGTACATACAATCTTGCTCAAAATAGTAGTATGCTACTTGGTTTGTTTCTACTTCAATGTGTACTTGTGTTTATTTTAGTATATCACCTATACACATTAGTGGAGCCCTTAGGATCTTTGCTTGATTACCAGTGTTATGATGGCAGTCACACTAGTGGGGCTGGGTAATCTATAAGCACATCCTTATGCAGGTCCCTAGTCGCAGGACTATCGAGACGGGGCATCGATACTCTGGAGTAGACTAGCGCATGCGCTTCTCGTCCCAGTGTGGGAGACGGTCTATCCCACAGCCGTTAGTACGTCGTACTGGAGATAGTATGCGGGTGCTCGTTAGGTTACGAGTACACTAGACAGGACTCGTCGGGAACTGACCGGTTGGTATTATACCTATCGTCAGTTATCAGTTCCCAGGTGACATGAGTACAGCTTAGTCCGCTGACTTGACACTATCACTTCGCCTCGAGTGTGTTCCCACTGTACATTGATTACTACCCTACCACGGCTCAAAGGAGTCGTGCAAACAGGTAGTAGTTGGGTGCAGTCCCGAAGCACTTGGAGGCAGTGACGGTTAGACAGGATTCGTCTATCCCGGTATTGGGGGTTGACACGCGCTGTGTCTAGGAGAGCCATTACACGGGTAGTCCCTGGCCAGGGCAAGCGAGATATACTGCTAGGCTTCCAGTGTTATCTCAGGGTGTATTGGGCTTCACTCTGACACGACTTGTACCGCTATTAGGGGACAGACGTTTACCGCCCCCTAGGCCCGCCATGCGATGTATCAGACGAACAGACCGGACTGTACGGAGACTGTCATATTCAGGCTCAGTAGGAGTTCAGATGGGTTTCACCTCGTCAGTCTTCTTGTCGGCATCTACCTGGGGACCGTTACGCACAGCTAGTGCCGCTTGCGGTCTGTGGTTAAACCCACTGCCAGCGTAGTGTTGAGTCTTTAGAGTCCCACACAGAAAGCTATTCGCCTTTAGGCAAAAGAGTAGAGGTCGCATGGTTTTGCTACAGGTCGCATGGTTTTGCGACAGGGTTCGGTTACATCCGTGCACTTGTGCACGTTTAGTGTCCGGACAGTTAACACTAGCGGGCTTTGGTTTAAGCCAGATCCTAGTGTACGTTTTGGGATTGGTTTTATCCAGTATGTATTCGTGTTCCTCGGAACGCGGATGCGGGTGTATATGCACAGTTGACGGAGAGACAGAGGTAGAGGATTCTCATTAGGGTTGTTGACCGTTGACTGTTGACTATTGACTTTTTGCTCAACCCTAATGAGAATATCATTTATGATTAACAATAATATTAATTAAGTATTGTGGTGACATGGTTGTTGAGGGGTTGACTTTGTTGACTTGTTGACTTTGTTGACCGGTTGACTAGGTTGGACTAGTTGACCATCATGATGACAATGGCTATCATTTCATGGCAAAGACTTTTCACTTGCTTGTTCTCTTGTGCAATATGAGTGCATGAAATGATATAGCCATTTTGACTTAAACCATTTACACAATACTTGATTACTATTTTTGTGATGATGGCTTTGGATTATGAGAGCCAAGAGAGAAAAGCCTTTCTCATTCTATCATTTTCATTCTCTCTCTTGTGTTCTTGAGCTCTCATCTTCTTCCTCTTGCTCTCCCTCTCTTTAGTCTATGGTTCACTTGTCTCATATGTTGAGAACCAAGAACCATAGAGAAAATCCCTACACACTCTTCTCTACTCGCTCTAGTTCATAAGGTTTAGCAAACCAAGTGAACTAGTTTTCTTCAAAGACCGAAGAAGAAGCCAAAGGTATATGCTTTCAGGTGGATCGATCTTCGGCGCAAGGAGACGACGGGGTGAAGCCGATCCGGACAACCATCGAGGCTTGAAGACGAAGGAGTTCAAGAAAGAAAGGTATAACCCCCTAACCGAGTAGTTAACAACTCCTAGTTAGGTTGTTAGTTAGATGTTTAACAAAGATCCGGTTTTGAGTCAATGTTACCACCTCTAGAAAATTGTTTTTCACCAAATTCCGCATGCCCGAAAGTACCGGGAGAGGTAGCATGGACTTACAGTGGTATTAGAGCCTAGTTAAACACTACCTAACATGTTAGCATAGTAACTAGAAATTCGATCGGAGAAAAAGTCACGAAATACACCCGGATTTCAAACTTTCTGTCAATTTTCAAAGTGCTGCAAAAATTATTTGAGATATACCAAAAATCGACTCAGGGTTTTTAGAAGAAACTGCAAAAATTCGACCAACTGAATCGATCAACGCGCCGCGTTTCCGCGGCGGGAGCTTGCTCCCGCCGCGGAACCGCGGCCGAGTTGACTCGGTCGTGGGGTTTTATTTTTGCAGTTTGTTCATAGGGGTATTTTGGGATTTTTGGAATATGTATTTTCTGCCCAGATTTTCCAGAACGAAAATTTTGTGTTTGGGGCCTGAAAATCCGTATTTTTGATCGAACTTCTAAAAGACTTAAGCTGACGGGTTTTTCTGTCATGTGATATTTGTATTGAACGTATGCTAATCGCTATATGTCTATTAGTGGGGGTTATAAAAATCTGTGATCTGTAATGTTATTGGAATGTGTATATGAATTCATTGGATTGTCGCGGGTGAATAGCCGGGGGTTGTGAGACGAGAGTTTTATTTTCTTTCAATTCATGTAAATTTGTAAATTGATGTAATAATTATTTGTATGGCCGCACAACCGGGTCGGGGTTGTAGCCGTCATTGTATAATTTCTTTTTACTGTTTTTGCTCCTAGGATAGACTCATGGAGGGGGTGCACAAACTACCGGGTATGCCGAAGTGCCGAGTGGCCTACTCACGGAGTTGAGGGAGGTTGCTTCGCTTCGGGTACTTGGCGGGTAGTTTGCCGCACCCGTAGGGGTCTTGGGTGGGGTATTGGCTATTCACCGCGACCGTGTAATCTGCTTTTCGTTAGAGGCTCGTACGAATTGCGGGTTCCTAGTATATCCAATGTGTTCATCTGTGATCTGAAATGGCTATCATTGCAATATATCTATATATGATATTATTGTAGGGTTCCTAGGCACACTAGTGAAGTCTCACAAGGCATCGAACATGCCAAATTCAAAAAATCAGGTGCCGAGAGACCCGACTACGGATCGTTTGCTAGAAAACTAGGCGAAAAAGCTAACTAGTTAACACTTAACTATGAGAATCGGAAATACAACCTTTGTAGATCCGATGCTCCACCTCCATAGCTCCGCAACGAAGTCCTCTCCGCTGTCCAAAAAGAATCCGGGCTCTAGCGTCGACTTCATCGGAGAATAAGCGAGCTAGGTCGTCGATGTCCATGCCGAAGATGATCTACGTCGAAGCATCGCAAGATCAAGCTCTCACTTCACCAAGTCAAGAAACTTGTGAAGGAAACACACTCTACTACTTGGCAAGAGGTAGAGGATGAAGAAATAGGAAGTGGGTAGACTTTAGAATTGGATTTCTCACTCAAATCATCAATCCACCATTGATGACCTCAAGCTTCTTCAATGAAGAAGAAGATGAAGAAGAAGAAGAAAGAATTATGATAAGTGTTAGTTGTATGTATGCCCTAGAGGCCAGTATTGTACAGATTATGTATATTATATTGGATGCTTGGACATATATAGAGATGACTTTCTTGCTCGACATGATAGTATGCTATCTGGTTGCTCTTTATCTTAACATGTACACTAGTCTCTTTATACTGTCTTATAGTTACATGTTGGTAAAGCCCTTAGGATGTGTACTTGACTACCTGGACTATGATGCAGATCATACTAGTGGGGACATGGTAGTCCATAAGTACATCCTTCAAGGTCCCTAGTCGTGGGTGTATCGAGACGGGGCATCGATATACCATAGTAGACTAGCGTATACGCTTCCCGACCCATGTGATGGGCGATGGATGATCCCATATCCATTGGTGTTTGACATCAGAGATGGTATACGGGTGCTCAGTGGAGACTGGGTACACTGGACGGACTCGCCGAGAACTCCCAGATGGTATTATACCTCACGTCAGATGGCAGCTCTCAGGTGACACTTGTACAGGTTAGTCTGTAGACCCGAGATCGTCATAGAGTCTTGTGTGATTCCCACTGTGCTTTGATCTCCACCTTACCACGTCCATGAGGGCGTGCAAAACGGTGGTCTTTGGGTACAGTCCCGAGTCACATGGAGGCAATGAGCGATAGGAGGGGTTTCGTCTCCCCCGGTATTGGGGGTAGATGTTGCGCTGTGCTCGATTGGCCGTAACAGGGAAGTCCCTGGCCAGGGCTGATCAGAGATTTGCTGGTAAGTGTTACCAGTAGTTTCTCGACCCGTTACGAGCCTCACATCAGCATGACTTATCGGGTTATTGGGGTCTGACGTTTACCACCCCTAGACTTGATATGCGACGTATCAGACGAAGAGACCGGACTGTACGGTAAGTGTTACTGGTCGGATTCGCAGGAGTGTGAGCGGGCTAGCTCGTCGATCTTCTGATCGCTCAATACCCGGGTGGCCGTTACGTTTAGCAGACCGCTTGCGGCTTGTGGGTGCATGATATGATCATCATCTGCTACCGGCGTATTGACGAGTCTTTAGAGTCCTACACAGAGGTTTCCTGGTTCAAGCGAAACGAAATAGGAGTGCATATGAGATATGTGCGGGACCGAGAATAATGCGTGTATGTGATACCGTATTTGATTCTCGCGATTAATGTTTCGATTGGTTGTATATGATATAACCTAGTTATCGAATCGAAGATCGATTCGATAAGTCGATACATTGAATACTAGTCGGTTATGTGCGACATGACCGGATCATTGAATCAAGTGTTGATTTAATGATTTTAATGTATAATTATATATTTGATATATTACTTTGCATTAACTAGTATTGGTTCACTTTAAACGGATTTTTCTCGCTTGATGTGCACATTGTATATATGATATGTTTTGTGTACACTTGTATGTATCATGTTTGATGATGCATATAGTTTTGGTTTTGTGTAAAGAATGCAACCATGGTTATGAGAGTGGTTAGGGTTTATGGTCTATTCTCTTATTATTTAATCCATTCATTATTTATTAAATGGATTTATGAAATACAAAATGGTTTCATTTTGTCTTGAAGCTTGTTGAAGCTTCATGAAGCTTTGACTAATGATAACCATTTTGTCATCTTGCTTAACCCTAACCACTCCCACTAACCATGGTCTATTCTATACACTTGACCATGGTTAGAAGATGATAAGAATGGATTTTATTATTCATTTTTCTTAAGACTTTCAAAAAGAATTCTATCATCTTCTTCTTCTTCTCAAAGTGAGAAAGCTTGCTACTTTAATGGCAAGTTGAGATCTAGTGAGTTAAATCCAAATCTAAAGTGAACCCACCTCCTATTTCTTCACCCTCTACCTCTTGCCAAGTTGTTTTGGGTGTTTACTTCACAAGTTTCACAAGTTTGTGAAGTCAGAGCTCGAACTAGTGATGCCTCGACGTAGATCATCTTCGGCACGAAGCCGACGACCTAGCTTGCCCGTTTCTCCGACGAAGACGAAACTTGAGTTCAAGATTCATGATGGATAGCGAGGGCATGGCCACGAGGAGCTAAGGAGGTGGATATCCGGATCTACAAAGGTTGTAGCTTCCGACCTTTAGTTAATTTGCTAACTAGTTTAGTTTTTCGCCTAGAATTCTAGTCTAAGATCCGTGTTACGGTTTCTCGGCACCATAATTTTTGTAAAATGGCATGTTCGATGCCTTGTGAGACCTCTATAGGGTGCCTAGGAACCTTTCAGTGGTATCAGAGCCTAGCTAGAGCCTTAGGCGAAGTCTAGACGGATTTTGAAGTCCGAACGACCCGAAACCCCAACCTTAAAATTGCTCTCTGGACGAATTCTAAAATCGGGGATTTTTCCACATTAAAAATATGCAGAGAACACATCACAAACATATAAGAGTTGCTGTAAAAATTTGGAGGCCCAATTCCTTTTTCCCAGCGCGGATCCGCGGCCTGAGCAATAGCTCAGGCGGCGGTTCAGCGGCCGTACGGCCATAATTTTTTATATAATTTTGTACAGTAACTGTTAGTTTTCAGTGGTGTTTTTTCTGGATATTTTTAAAAATTATTCAAGATTTGAATTTTCTGCATTTGTTTTGGGGATTCGGTGTTTCGATCCGGGTATCAAATTTCGTCTTTGTGTATTTCCGGATAAATCTTAGAATATGTTAAAAAGTTCGACCGGATATAAATACCCAATTTTTCCCCTGTCGGGAAATTTCCAAGTGTTGGATTTTTCCGTAGTTTAACGACGTTCTAAGTAGTGCAAGTAACGCGATGGTCCCTCTAGAAGACAACAAACCTTAACTCGATTATGTGACCGTCTTGAACTGCCCTTTGAACCTTCGGGTTTGGGGCAGTACGGCGTGCCACATGTGAGGCGTTGGCTTGACCCTTCTACGGCTGGACCGTTGGTATTGAGGTACGAACGGAATGTTGTTAGACTTATTTCATGTGTTGAGCTGTATCGGGAAAACTTGGGTGTTAGATTGTTCGATCGAAAAGTTTAACATTTTCTGTTTATCCGGAATGGGATACAATAATTGGAATTCACAAAAAGTTATGTGATAACTGAATGAATGTTATAAATCTAGCAATTTAGTCCCATATGATATTGAAAAGAGTTTTCGATAATGAGACTAAAATGCGGGATTTATATCTGTTAGGCATGCGATGTCTAAAGAGATTGCGGATTCCAATTGTTGTAGTTTTACACTTTCTTTTCTGTGACCGTAAGTGTAGTATGTTCATATCGCCGGTTTCGTTGCTATACGTCAACGACAATTGGGGTATGCATACTTACTTACGTTGATGACATGTGATGTTATGTGTTGCTGGATATGTTATATTGGATCGTCGTGTTTGAATAGCCGGGGGTTTTTATGTGAGATGAGTGTTTTTCATTTTCATTCATGTAAAAACTTGTATGTAATATTCTTTTATTTGGGGCACTTCCAGGTAGCGGAAGCTGTCACCCTTTGTATATTATTTACTTTTCCGCATTAGGATAGACCCAAGGAGAGGAGCACAAGTAACCGGGTTCTGGGGTCCAGTGGGAGACCAACTCGAGGAGTCGAGTCCGGGTCTCCTAACCCTAGAATTGGCAGGGTTGCTTGCCGCTCTCATAGGGGTTTAGGGGTGTGGGATTGGCTATTCATCACGACCGTGGAATCCGTGTTTTATACTGGCTCGTATTGAAAACACGGACGTCCTAGTATATCCAATATTTCATATGTTTATTCTGCTGCGATATCTGTGTTGTGACTCTGTGATGGATATAGTATATAGTATATATGATATATTATATAGACGTTACTTATGTTTTACACCCGTGCTAGCCCTGCCCTGCTCTGTCGTTAGTTACCTAACCTAACGGTGCACGAGGGGACATCGAGGCGAATGCGGATGGCATAAGTGTACGTCATATCTATCTGTGATGTTTAGGTATTTAAATGATGGGACTTCATTAATGTGATTAATGAAAGATAAGAAACCTAAGATGTTGTAGAATCATATTTTAAAACAAAACAGGTAGTTACAGTTCTTGCTTTGCATAGCGGTATATATGATATACCCTGCACCTTATTCGATGAGGAAAGGACCGAGATCCCTTCACCGGGAGTGACTCCTTTAGCAATAACTGGCAGATGCTACACACTCGGTTTGCTTTTGACTGCTTTTGAGTTTTTGCTTTGCACAGTGATATATATGATATATCCCGCACCTCATTCGACGAGGAAAGGGCCGACGATCCCTTCACCAGGAGTGACCCCTTTAGCAAAACTAGAAAAGCCTCAAAATCACTCCATTTCAAAACTTTATTTGATTCTACAACGATATCAAGTTCATTACGCTCATGGTTTTTATGAAAAACCTGCGTAGCCCTCCGTCATTTCAGATAAGTCCTGTTTAGTATTCGTGCTGCGTTTGTTGACCTTGTCAAGGCGCAGTGTGCGGTAGCTAACCAGTATTTATCTGCTTATGCATATGATGCAGATTGAGTTAGGGTAGTCGTACGGCCTTGTTGACCTTGTCAAGGGTCGTGCGGGTGGGTTTAATTCAATCAAGAAATGACGGGTTGAACTTGACTTACGGTCTATGGTTTGTTGACCTTGTCAAGGTCATAGATCGTTTGGGGCAAAAGATTATCGGGAATTTCAAGTGTTGAAATTTGCAATGAGATTGCATACCTTCTATGAGATAGTTGGATCCCGATACCCGCTGCGAGTAAGAGTTACTCCTAGGAGAGTTTTATACATTACAATTAGCCGATCAAGTAGGTGACTAGAAAGGTATTAACGAGGTTACGCCTCTGGGAAAACGAGGTTTACAGTAATTAGGTTCGTGCGAAAGCACGGGGGACCTCCCTCAAAGTACCGACACTGGCCTGGCTGAAAGATTGGCGAACTTGTAATGTGTAATTAATCCCGGCTAGTCTTTCCTTTTAGGGTTTGAAGGAAGATTTGATAAAAAGCAGTGGGAGCCATCCTGATTAGATAAGATAATAACCAATCTGATCTTGCACGAGCATACGCTAAAGTGTTTTCTTCTCTCTCTCTCCAGGTAGCGACCATTTCATGCCCTAATAAAGATAATAATATGGATGTATTGACCGAACCCGCATGTTATACTGTGCTGGGGAACGTTGGTTCCGTTCTTTCCTATAAGAGTTATAGGAATAAACAGGATATAGGGGAATACCAGGATTCCCATGCCACCCGAATGAAGAAAGTACATGCTGATGCATTTTCTTCGGGTGTGTTCGTTACTGAGAACTGTTTCTCCATTTGCTCTACGTCCTGGGTATTGGATACCGGGTCAGGATCCCATATATGTAATCAGTTACATGGGCTTAACAAAGGTAGAGAACTTGGAGAAGGTGATAAAGACATTAGAGTTGGAAATGGTGCAATTGTTGCAGCTAAGACTGTCGGGGAATATCACCTTGTATTACCAACTGGTAATACATTGGTTCTGAATGAATGCTATTACATGCCGAACCTGATATGCAACATTATATCGGTTTCTTTGCTAAGTAAAGAGGGATATAATTTTGTATTGCAGGACAATGTTATGAACATTTTCCATAACCAAAAGTTGGTTGGATCAGGCACGTTATGCAATGGCATTTATGTTCTAAACCAATCAACAGTTCTAAGCATAACAAACACACACAAGAGGAAGAGTTCAGAATTGAACGAATCCTTCTTGTGGCATTGTAGACTGGGTCACATCAATGTGACACGACTAGCTAAGTTGCATAAGGATGGATATTTAAATCCGTTTGAGTTTTCATCTTATGACACTTGCCAGTCATGTCTCAAAGGCAAGATGACCAAGACTCCGTTTACGGGACACGGAGAAAGAGTTACCGAACTCTTAGGACTGATACATAGTGATGTATGCGGTCCCATGTCTACACATGCCAGGGATGGTTCTTCGTACTTCATTACATTCACTGACGATCTCTCTAGATTCGGATATGTGTTCCTGATGAAACACAAATCAGAAGCTTTTGAGAAATTTAAGGAATATAAACAAGAAGTTGAGAACCAAACCGGAAAAAGTATTAAAATCCTACGATCTGATCGAGGAGGAGAATACTTAAGCAATGAATTCCTGGACTTCCTAAAAGAGAATGGGATTCTCTCTCAGCTGACTCCTCCATATACACCACAGCACAACGGTGTATCCGAACGGAGGAACCGCACCCTATTAGATATGGTGCGCTCTATGATGAGCACAGCTGAGTTACCTATTTCCTTCTGGGGATATGCGCTGGAGACAGCAGCATATCTATTGAATCAAGTTCCATCTAAATCTGTACCTACCACACCATATGAGATATGGAGTGGGAAGAGACCATATTTTAAACGAGTTAAGATATGGGGTTGTCCGGCCTATGTCAAAAGACAAAATCCGGACAAGCTCGAGGCACGGTCAGTTCTCTGCAAGTTTATGGGATATCCAAAGAATTCTTATGGGTATTTTTTCTACCACAATGAGGAACAAAAAGTGTTTGTTGCTCAACATGCCACCTTTTTAGAAAAGGAATTTCTTGAAAAAGAAATTAGTGGCAAAGTGGTAGAGCTGGAAGAGGTTCCAGATACACAAACAGTAACTGAAGATTTAGTGGAACCAGAAGATTCAGTAGCTCCCAATGAACCTCAGCCTCTCCGCCGATCTAGTAGGGTTCCTCGCCAGCCTGAGAGATACTACGGTTTTCTCATGGATGGTGGGAGCGAGGATTGCATCATGGAGGATGATGACCTAACTAGCTTCGAGCAGGCCATCACGAGTGGGGACTCAGTGAAATGGCTGGATGCTATGCGGTCTGAGATGGATTCCATGTACACCAACAAAGTATGGACTTTGGAAGTTGCTCCTGAAGGGGTAAAACCCATTGGGAGCAAGTGGATCTTCAAGAAGAAACTTGGTGTAGATGGGAAAGTGGAGACTTTCAAAGCTAGACTTGTAGCAAAGGGTTTTCGTCAAAGACCAGGTGTGGACTATGACGAGACCTTTTCTCCAGTAGCTATGCTTAAATCCATCCGGATCATGCTTGCCATCGCTGCTTATCATGATTACGAAATCTGGCAAATGGATGTTAAGACCGCCTTTCTAAATGGTGATTTAGAAGAGTGCGTGTACATGACTCAGCCAGAGGGCTTCGTAGACAGTGGGAGCAGCGGGAAGGTGTGCAAGCTGCTTAAATCCATTTATGGATTAAAGCAAGCATCGCGGAGTTGGAACATCTGCTTTGACGTCGTTATCAAAGAGTTTGATTTCGTCAAAAATCCAGATGAACCTTGTATCTACAAGAAGGTGGCAGAGAGTAAGGTAGTCTTCCTCGTATTGTACGTGGACGACATACTCTTGATAGGAAATGATATTCCTATGTTGCAATCGGTCAAGCTCTTCTTATCACAAAGATTCTCAACGAAAGATCTTGGTGATGCCTCCTGCATATTGGGAATTAGGATCTATAGAGATAGATCCAAAAGGATTTTGGGATTGTCCCAATCCAGGTACATTGATACCATACTAAAGAGGTTTAGTATGGAAGAGTCCAAGCGTGGGAACTTGCCCACGATCTCTGGAGTAACTCTCTCCAAAGAGATGTCTCCCAAGACTGATTTGGAGAGAGCTCGCATGCAAGGGATACCCTATGCTTCGGCAGTAGGCTCTATCATGTATGCGATGCTATGTACCAGACCCGATGTAGCATACTCACTAAGTGTAGTGAGCAGGTATCAAGCTGATCCTGGAGAGAGTCACTGGACAGCTGTGAAGAGCATTCTCAAGTACTTGCGAAGGACTAGAGATATGTTCTTGGTGTATGGTAACGGAGAACTCCAAGTGGAGTCCTTTACCGATTCGAGCTTCCAGAGTGATAAGGACGACTCTAAGTCGCAGTCGGGCTTTGTCTTTACCCTTTACGGAGGGGCGGTTAGCTGGAAGAGTTCCAAGCAGGAAACCGTGGCAGACTCGACGATGGAGGCTGAATACATCGCTGCCAACGATGCTGCTAAAGAAGCTGTCTGGATCAAGAAGTTCATTACTGAACTTGGAGTGGTTCCATCCATTGAGCGTCCAATACCTTTGTATTGCGATAACAATGGAGCGGTGGCTTTGGCCAAGGAACCCAGGTCCCATCAGCGGTCCAGGCATATTCTGAGGCGGTATCACCTGATCCGGGAGATAGTTGATCGCCGGGAGATCGAGGTCAGGAGAGTTGACACGAAGAACAACACGGCGGATCCACTCACGAAGGCCATTCCCGAGATACAGTTTGATAGACTCTTCGGGATGCTCGGTATGAGATACTACAGCAGCTGGCCCTAGTGCAAGTGGGAGATTGTTAGTTGTATGTATGCCCTAGAGGCCAGTATTGTACAGATTATGTATATTATATTGGATGCTTGGACATATATAGAGATGACTTTCTTGCTCGACATGATAGTATGCTATCTGGTTGCTCTTTATCTTAACATGTACACTAGTCTCTTTATACTGTCTTATAGTTACATGTTGGTAAAGCCCTTAGGATGTGTACTTGACTACCTGGACTATGATGCAGATCATACTAGTGGGGACATGGTAGTCCATAAGTACATCCTTCAAGGTCCCTAGTCGTGGGTGTATCGAGACGGGGCATCGATATACCAGAGTAGACTAGCGTATACGCTTCCCGACCCATGTGATGGGCGATGGATGATCCCATATCCATTGGTGTTTGACATCAGAGATGGTATACAGGTGCTCAGTGGAGACTGGGTACACTGGACGGACTCGCCGAGAACTCCCAGATGGTATTATACCTCACGTCAGATGGCAGTTTTCAGGTGACACTTGTACAGGTTAGTCTGTAGACCTGAGATCGTCATAGAGTCTTGTGTGATTCCCACTGTGCTTTGATCTCCACCTTACCACGTCCATGAGGGCATGCAAAACGGTGGTCTTTGGGTACAGTCCCGAGTCACATGGAGGCAATGAGCGATAGGAGGGGTTTCGTCTCTCCCGGTATTGGGGGTAGATGTTGCGCTGTGCTCGATTGGCCGTAACAGGGAAGTCCCTGGCCAGGGCTGATCAGAGATTTGCTGGTAAGTGTTACCAGTAGTTTCTCGACCCGTTATGAGCCTCACATCAGCATGACTTATCGGGTTATTGGGGTCTGACGTTTACCACCCCTAGACTTGATATGCGACGTATCAGACGAAGAGACCGGACTGTACGGTAAGTGTTACTGGTCGGATTCGCAGGAGTGTGAGCGGGCTAGCTCGTCGATCTTCTGATCGCTCAATACCCGGGTGGCCGTTACGTTTAGCAGACCGCTTGCGGCTTGTGGGTGCATGATATGATCATCATCTGCTACCGGCGTATTGACGAGTCTTTAGAGTCCTACACAGAGGTTTCCTGGTTCAAGCGAAACGAAATAGGAGTGCATATGAGATATGTGCGGGACCGAGAATAATGCGTGTATGTGATACCGTATTTGATTCTCGCGATTAATGTTTCTATTGGTTGTATATGATATAACCTAGTTATCGAATCGAAGATCGATTCGATAAGTCGATACATTGAATACTAGTCGGTTATGTGCGACATGACCGGATCATTGAATCAAGTGTTGATTTAATGATTTTAATGTATAATTATATATTTGATATATTACTTTGCATTAACTAGTATTGGTTCACTTTAAACGGATTTTTCTCGCTTGATGTGCACATTGTATATATGATATGTTTTGTGTACACTTGTATGTATCATGTTTGATGATGCATATAGTTTTGGTTTTGTGTAAAGAATGCAACCATGGTTATGAGAGTGGTTAGGGTTTATGGTCTATTCTCTTATTATTTAATCCATTCATTATTTATTAAATGGATTTATGAAATACAAAATGGTTTCATTTTGTCTTGAAGCTTGTTGAAGCTTCATGAAGCTTTGACTAATGATAACCATTTTGTCATCTTGCTTAACCCTAACCACTCCCACTAACCATGGTCTATTCTCTACACTTGAACATGGTTAGAAGATGATAAGAATGGATTTTATTATTCATTTTTCTTAAGACTTTCAAAAAGAATTCTATCATCTTCTTCTTCTTCTCAAAGTGAGAAAGCTTGCTACTTTAATGGCAAGTTGAGATCTAGTGAGTTAAATCCAAATCTAAAGTGAACCCACCTCCTATTTCTTCACCCTCTACCTCTTTCCAAGTTGTTTTGGGTGTTTACTTCACAAGTTTCACAAGTTTGTGAAGTCGGAGCTCGAACTAGTGATGCCTCGACGTAGATCATCTTCGGCACGAAGCCGACGACCTAGCTTGCCCGTTTCTCCGACGAAGACGAAACTTGAGTTCAAGATTCATGATGGACAGCGAGGGCATGGCCACGAGGAGCTAAGGAGGTGGATATCCAGATCTACAAAGGTTGTAGCTTCCGACCTTTAGTTAATTTGCTAACTAGTTTAGTTTTTCGCCTAGAATTCTAGTCTAAGATCCGTGTTACGGTTTCTCGGCACCATAATTTTTGTAAAATGGCATGTTCGATGCCTTGTGAGACCTCTATAGGGTGCCTAGGAACCTTTCAATAAGAATTATCTAAAATGAAAAGAATAATACATTCTTATCATAAGTGAACCATGGTAAAGTGTAGAGATTGAACTAGGGTTAAATCAAATGGTTAGGTTAAGCATGAGATAAGAATGGTGGACAAAGTCAAAGGTTCATGAATCTTCAACTACAAACAAAGAAAGCCACCATTCTTCTCATTTCTTTTTCCAAAAAGAAAATAAATAAATAAATAAATAAATATGAAAAAAAAAACCTAACCATTTAAATAACCATGGTTTAATCTTTACACAAACCAAAAAGCATGTATCATCAAACATGATACAAGCAAATGCACAAAATCATATCACATATATATAATGCGCACATCCGAGTGAGAAAATCCATTTAAAGTGAACCAATACTAGTTAATGCAAAGTAATATATCAAATATATAATTATACATTAAATCATTAAATCAACACTTGATTCAATGATCCGGTCATGTCGCACACAACCGACTAGTATTCAATGTATCGGCTTATCGAATCAATACTTGATTCGATACCTAGGTTATATCGCATACAACCATTCGATACAATCATCGCGAGAATAGAATACGGTATCACATACACGCATTATTCTCGGTCCCGCACATATCTCATATGCGCTCCTATTTCGTTTTGCTTGAGCCAGGAAACCTCTGTGTAGGACTCTAAAGACTCGTCAATACGCCGGCAGCAGATGATGATCATATCAAACACCCACAAGCCGGAAGCGGTCTGCTAAACGTAACGGCCACCCGGGTATTGAGCGATCTGAAGATCGACGAGCAAGCCCGCTCACACTCCAGTGAATCCGACCAGTAACACTACCGTACAGTCCGGTCTGATCGTCTGATATGTCGCATATCTCGCCTAGGGGTGGTAAACGTCAGACCCCAATAGCTCGATAAGTCGTGTCGATATGAGGTCTATAACTGTTCGAGAAACTACTGGTAACACTTACCAGTAAATCTCAGCAACCCTGGCCAGGGATTTCCTGTTATAGCCAATCGAACACAGCGCAACATCAACTCCCTATACCGGGAGAGACGAATCCCCTCCTATCGCTCATTGCCTCTATGTGACTCGGGACTGTACCCAAAAACCACCATTTTGCACGCCCTCTTGGACGTGGTAAGATGGAAATCAAAGCACAGTGGGAACCACACAAGACTCTATGACGATCTCGGGTCAACAGACTACTCTGTACCAGTGTCACCAGAGAACTGCCATCTGACGTGAGGTATAATACCATCTGGGAGTTCTCGGCGAGTCCGTCCAGTGTACCCAGTCTCCACTGAGCACCCGTATATCATCTCTGATGTCAAACACCAATGGATATGGGATCATCCATCGCCCATCTGTATGGGTCGAGAAGGTATACGCTAGTCTACTCTGGTATATCGATGCCCCGTCTCGATACACCCACGACTAGGGACTTTGAAGGATGTACTTATGGACTACCATGTCCCCACTAGTATGATCCGCATCATAATCCAGGTAGTCAAGTACAGATCCTAAGGGCTTTACCAACATGTAACAGAGAGACAAACAGTATACATGTTAAGGTAAAGTTCAACCAGATAGCATACTATCATGTCGAGCAAGAAAGTCCTCCCTATATATGTCCCAGCATCCACTACAATATACATCCTATGTACAGTAATGGCCTCTAGGGCATACATATAACTAACAATCTCCCACTTACACTAGGGCCATCTGTAGCAGTGGTTGTAGTATCTCATACTCAACCATCCCTTAAAAGTCTCTCTCTGGGAACAGGCCTTTGTGAGTGGATCCGCTGTGTTGTCCTCTGAGTCTACTCTCCAAACCTCGATCTCCCTGGAGATCAACCATCTCCATGATCAGGTGACACTGCCTTAGAATATGTCTGGATCACTGATGGGACGGACGTTCCTTGGCATAAGCCACAACTCCATTGTCTCACAATGGTAGGAACGTAGTTCATCTCATGAACCAATATACACCCAAACAGCCTCTTTGGTAGCATCTTAAGTAGCGATGTATCCAGCCTTCATCGTCTAGTATGTCACGGTATCTAGCTTGGAACTCTTCCTACATACCGTCCCTTTACTGAGGGTAAAGACAATGCCTGCGACTGACATTCAGTCGTCTTTATCACCCTAGAACACTTCCAGTGATTCTCCCCAGGGTCGATTGATACCGTCTCACTACAACTAGTGAGAATCCTAACATCCATTTAGATCTATCTCATAGATCCAAAACCCAGGATTTAGGAGGTATCACTTTGATCCTATGTGGAGAACAATTGTGATAAACGGAGATTGACCGAGCGTAGCATAGGAAACTCCTTCCCTATCAAGAGTATGTCATCCACGTACTCTACGAGGATCACCACCATACTCCCTACTACCTTTTTGTTTATACAAGGTTCATCTACCATTTTGATGATGTCAAACTCTTTGACTAATTCATCAAAACAGATGTTCCAACTCCGCGATGCCTGCTTTATCCTATAAAGCATCTTGCACACGTTTATGCTGCTCCCACTGTCTACGATGCCCTCTGGCTGTGTACTTACAGACACACTCTTCTAAATCATCATTTAGAAAAGCAGTCAAGACACCCAACCACCAGAGATCGTAGTCATGGTATGCAGCCGTGGTAAGTAGGATCTGGATGGACTTAAGCATAGCCATTTGAAAAGGTTTCATCATTATCCACGCCTGGTCAATGAAGAAAACCTTTAACAAGTCTAGCTTTGAAAGTCTCAACTTTTCCATCTACACCAAGTAATCTTCTCAAGATATACTTGCTCCTGATGGGGATTTAACCCTTCAGATATAGCAACTAAAGTCCATACTTTGTTGGTGTATAAGGATTCCATCTCAGATCACTAAGCATCCAGCCATTCTTACAGAGTCTTACTCTTGATGGCCAGCTCGAAACTAGTTGGGTCATCATCTCATGATGCAATCCTCGCTCCCACTGTCATAGAGAAACCGAAGTATCTCTCAGGTGGGTGAGGAACCCTACTAGATCGGCGGAGAGGCTGAGGTTCGTTGGAATCTACTGAATCCTTTGGTTCTACCAAATCATCTGCTGTTGTTTGCATAGCTGGAACCTTTCCAGTTCTACATTACAGACTTTGCCTCGAGCTTGTCCGGATTTTGCTTTTAGACATAGGCCGGACAACCCCAAATCTTAACTAACTCAAGACATGGGCTCTTCCCTTTCCATATCACATGTGAAGTGGTAGGCAACTGATTTGATTTGAACCCTATTCGATAGGTATGCAGCTTCTCAAGCGCATAACACCCAAAAGGAAATAGGTCTCTCAGTACCAGTAATGCTGAGAGAGAATCTCATTCTCCTTTAGAATAGTCCAGGAATTCCATGCACAAGTATTCTCCTCCCTGATCTCATCATAGGACATAATACTTATACCCGCATTTTGGTTCTCTACTTCTAACTTATATTCTGTGAATATCTCAAAAGGTTCGGACTTGTGTTTCAACAGGAACATAGGTCTGAAACTCGAAAGATCATCAGAGAACGTAATGAAGTATAAAGAACCAGTCCTGGCATTTGTAGACAGGGGACCTATATACATCAACATGTATCATCCCAAGAGTTTACTAACTCTTTCTCTGTTTCCAATAAACAGAGCTGTGGTCATCTTATCTTTGTGACATGACTGGCGAGTTTCACAAGATGTAAATTCAAACTGATTTAAATATACATCTAAATGTAACTCTAGCTAGTCGGGTCACATTGATCTGACCTAGTCTACAATGCCTGAAGAAGGATCCGTTCATTTCTGAACTCTTCCTCTTATGTGTGTTCCATATACTAAGAACTGTAGTTTGATTTAGAACATTAATGCTTTTAGATAACGTGCCTGAACCGATCAACTTTTGATATAGGAAATGTTCAAAACATTATCCAACAATACAAAATTATATCGTTTCTTTACTAATAAAGAGACAGATATGATTTTGTATATCAGGTTCGGTATCTAATATCATTCGTTCAGAATCAATGTATTTGGAATACAGGGTGACAGTGACCAACAGACTTGGCTGCAACACTTGCCCCGTTTTCTGCCTCATGAAACTTATCACCCGTTCTCAGTTCTCTACCTTTCTATAGCCCTATGTAACAGATTACATATCTGGGATCCTGATCTGGTATCACATACCCAGGACGTAGAGGATACAGAGAAACAGTTCTTTGTAACGAACACACCCGAAGATGATGCATCAGCATGCACTCTCTTCGTTTGGGCGGCACGGGAATTCTGGTATTCCCCAATTTCCTGCTCTGTCTTATAACAATTATAAGTTGGAGCGGGACCAACGTTCCCCAGCTCAGTATAACAAGCGGGTTCGGTCAATAATCCGTATTATTATCTTGATTAAGGCGTGATATGGTCGCTACCAGGAGAGAGAGAGAGAAGAAAACACTCAGCGTGCGCTCTGGCAAGAATAGATTGGTTATTATTTTATCTAATCAGGATGGCTCCCACTGCTTTTTATCAAATCTTCCTTCAAACCCTAAAAGGAAAGACTAGCCGGGATTAATTACACACTACAAGTTCGCCAATCTTTCATCCAGGCCAGTGTCGGTACTTTGAGGGAGGTCCCCCGTGCTTTCGCACGAACCTAATTAATGTAAACCTCGTTTTCCCAGAGGCGTAACCTCGTTAACACCTTTCTAGACACCTACTTGATCGGCTAATTGTAATGTATAAAACTCTCCCAGGAGTAACTCTTACTCGCAGCGGGTATCGGGATCCAACTATCTCATAGAAGGTATGCAATCTCATTGCAAATTTCAACACTTGAAATTCCCGATAAAATTTTGCCCCTAGCACCCTATGACCTTGACGGAGGTCAACAAACCATAGGCTACTAGTCAAGTTCAACCCGTCATTTCTTGATCGAATTAAACCCACCCGCACGACCCTTGACGGAGGTCAACAAGGCCGCACGACTACCCTAACTCAATCTGCATCATATGCATAAGCAGATAAATACTGGTTAGCTACCGCACACTGCGCCTTGACGGAGGTCAACAAACGCAGCACGAATACTAAACAGCACTTACCTGAAATGACGGAGGGCTACGACAGGTTTTTCTGAAAACCTATTGCGTAATGAACTTGATATCGTTGTAGGATCGAATGATTTTAAAATGGTGTGCTTTTGAGGCTTTTTTTTTTAGTTTTGCTAAAGGAGTCACTCCCGGTGAAGGGATCGTCGGTCCTTTCCTCGTCGAATGAGGTGCGGGATATATCATATATATCACTGTGCAAAGCAAAAACACTTAAAAGCAATCAAAAGACAAACCGAAGGTTGTAGCATCTGCCAGTTATTGCTAAAGGAGTCACTCCCGGTGAAGGGATCTCGGTCCTTTCCTCATCGAATAAGGTGCAGGATATATCATATATACCGCTGTGCAAAGCAAGAACTGTAGCTACCTGTTTTATTTTGAAATTCGATTCTACAACATCTTAGGTTTCTTTTATTTCATTAATCACATTAATGAAGTCCCATCATTTTAGTACCTAAACATCACAGATAAATACGACGTACACTTATGCCATCCGCATTCGCCTCGATGTCCCCTCGTGCACCGTTAGGTTAGGTAACTAACGGCAGAGCGGGGCAGGGCTAGCGCGGGTGTAAAACATAAGTAACGTCTATATAATATATCATATATACTATATATGTATCTATCACAGAACATCACATGATCACATCACAGATATCGCAGTAGAAGAAACATATGAAATATTGGATATACTAGGACGTCCGTGTTTTCAATACGAGCCAGTATAAAACACGGATTCCACGGTCGTGATGAATAGCCAAACCCACACCCCTAGACCCCTACGAGAGCGGCAAGCAACCCTACCAATTCTAGAGTTAGGAGACCCGGACTCGACTCCTCGAGTTGGTCTCCCACTGGACTCCAGAACCCGGTTACTTGTGCTCTCCTCCTTGGGTCTATCCTAGTGCGGAAAAGTAAATAATATACAAACGGTGACAACTTCCGCAACCTGGAAGCGCCCAAATAAAAGAATATTACATACAAGTTTTCACATGAATGAAAATGAAAAACACTCATCTCACATAAAAAACCCCGGCTATTCAAACACGACGATCCAATATAACATATCCAGCAACACATAACATCACATGTCATCAACGTAAGTAAATATGTCCATCCCAATTGTCGTTGACATATAGCAACGAAACCGGCGATATCACATATTACACTTACGGTCACAGAAAAGAAAGTGTAAAACTACAACAGTTGGAATCCGCAACCACCTCAGACATCGCATGCCTGATCAAATGAATTACTTAGACATCACATGCCTAACAATTATAAACCCCGCATTTTAGTCTCAAAATCGAAAACACTTTTCAATATTAAGTCGGGTAATTCAACAAGATTCACGACATCCTGATCGAATGCTCGTCGCAAACTTCAGTAGACAGTCGCACCCCCGATACCGTCGACGAAGTGCACCAAGGTGGAACACCGTTACCGGGAGCACCCGAACGGATGCTTTCGGCGACGGGGTTCTCCTACAGTCACTTGGTCGGGGCTATGGAGTGAAGCTGTCTATTAAGTTTATCCGGAGAGTATCCGCGTACGCTACGTGATTGCGACGGACTTTTGATCACATCAAAATTCCGTGGCAACCGATCAAGTGAGACTAAACTGCTATGTTTATAACATTCATTCAGTTATCTCATAACTTCTTATGAATTCCAATTATTGTATCACATTCCGAATAAATAGAAAATGTCAAACTTTCCGATCGAACAATCGAACACCCAACTTTTCCCGATACAGATCAACACATGAAACAAGTCTAACAACATTCAGTTCGTGCCACAGTACCGACGGTCCAGCCGTAGAAGGGTCAAGCCAACGCCTCACATGTGGCACGCCGTACTGCCCCAAACCCGAAGGTTCAAAGGGCAGTTCAAGACGGTCACATAATCGAGTTAAGGTTTGTTGTCTTCTAGAGGGTCCATCGCGTTACTTGCACTACTTAGAACGTCGTTAAACTACGGAAAGATCCAACACTTGGAAATTTCCCGACAGGGGAAAAGTTGGGTATTTATATCCGGTCGAACTTTTTAACACATTCTAAAAATTATCCGGAAAGCCACACAGACAAAATTTGATACCCCGATCGAAACACCGAATCCCCAAAACAACCCCAGAAAAATTCAACTGTTGAATCAATTTAAAAATTCCCAGAAAACTCAGCATAATATATCAGGAATTACTGTGCAAAACATAAGGGCTGACGTCACCAAGTGGCCGCTGATCAGCCGCAGAAGCCATGCTTCTGCCGCTGATCCGCCGCGAAATTTACTGTTCACCAGAAACTTTTTGCACCGTAATTCTTATTTTTCCCTGCTGAATTTTTTAGCAATTTTTAATTTGGAAAAATCCCAGTTTTTTAAAAAAGGACAGAGAGCATGATCCGGGGTCGGGTTTTGGTTCGATCGGACTTCAAATTCCGTCTAGACTTCGCCTAAGGCTCTAGCTAGGCTCTGATACCACTGTAGGGTTCCTAGGCACACTAGTGAGGTCTCACAAGGCATCGAACATGCCAAATTCAAAAAATCTAGGTGCCGAGAGACCCGACTACGGATCGTTTGCTAGAAAACTAGGCGAAAAAGCTAACTAGTTAACACTTAACTATGAGAATCGGAAATACAACCTTTGTAGATCCGATGCTCCACCTCCATAGCTCCGCAACGAAGTCCTCTCCGCTGTCCAAAAAGAATCCGGGCTCTAGCGTCGACTTCATCGGAGAATAAGCGAGCTAGGTCGTCGATGTCCATGCCGAAGATGATCTACGTCGAAGCATCGCAAGATCAAGCTCTCACTTCACCAAGTCAAGAAACTTGTGAAGGAAACACACTCTACTACTTGGCAAGAGGTAGAGGATGAAGAAATAGGATGTGGGTAGACTTTAGAATTGGATTTCTCACTCAAATCATCAATCCACCATTGATGACCTCAAGCTTCTTCAATGAAGAAGAAGATGAAGAAGAAGAAGAAAGAATTATGATAAGAATTATCTAAAATGAAAAGAATAATACATTCTTATCATAAGTGAACCATAGTAAAGTGTAGCGATTGAACTAGGGTTAAATCAAATGGTTAGGTTAAGCATGAGATAAGAATGGTGGACAAAGTCAAAGGTTCATGAATCTTCAACTACAAACAAAGAAAGCCACCATTCTTCTCATTTCTTTTTCCAAAAAGAAAATAAATAAATAAATAAATAAATATGAAAAACAAAACCCTAACCATTTAAATAACCATGGTTTAATCTTTACACAAACCAAAAAGCATGTATCATCAAACATGATACAAGCAAATGCAAAAAATCATATCACATATATATAATGCGCACATCCGAGTGAGAAAATCCATTTAAAGTGAACCAATACTAGTTAATGCAAAGTAATATATCAAATATATAATTATATATTAAATCATTAAATCAACACTTGATTCAATGATCCGGTCATGTCGCACACAACCGACTAGTATTCAATGTATCGGCTTATCGAATCAATACTTGATTCGATACCTAGGTTATATCGCATACAACCATTCGATACAATCATTGCGAGAATAGAATACGGTATCACATACACGCATTATTCTCGGTCCCGCACATATCTCATATGCGCTCCTATTTCGTTTTGCTTGAGCCAGGAAACCTCTGTGTAGGACTCTAAAGACTCGTCAATACGCCGGCAGCAGATGATGATCATATCAAACACCCACAAGCCGCAAGCGGTCTGCTAAACGTAACGGCCACCCGGGTATTGAGCGATCTGAAGATCGACGAGCAAGCCCGCTCACACTCCAGTGAATCCGACCAGTAACACTACCGTACAGTCCGGTCTGATCGTCTGATATGTCGCATATCTCGCCTAGGGGTGGTAAACGTCAGACCCCAATAGCTCGATAAGTCGTGTCGATATGAGGTCTATAACTGTTCGAGAAACTACTGGTAACACTTACCAGTAAATCTCAGCAACCCTGGCCAGGGATTTCCTGTTATAGCCAATCGAACACAGCGCAACATCAACTCCCTATACCGGGAGAGACGAATCCCCTCCTATCGCTCATTGCCTCCATGTGACTCGGGACTGTACCCAAAAACCACCGTTTTGCACGCCCTCTTGGACGTGGTAAGATGGAAATCAAAGCACAGTGGGAACCACACAAGACTCTATGACGATCTCGGGTCAACAGACTACTCTGTACCAGTGTCACCAGAGAACTGCCATCTGACGTGAGGTATAATACCATCTGGGAGTTCTCGGCGAGTCCGTCCAGTATACCCAGTCTCCACTGAGCACCCGTATATCATCTCTGATGTCAAACACCAATGGATATGGGATCATCCATCGCCCATCTGTATGGGTCGAGAAGGTATACGCTAGTCTACTCTGGTATATCGATGCCCCATCTCGATACACCCACGACTAGGGACTTTGAAGGATGTACTTATGAACTACCATGTCCCCACTAGTATGATCCGCATCATAATCCAGGTAGTCAAGTACAGATCCTAAGGGCTTTACCAACATGTAACAGAGAGACAAACAGTATACACGTTAAGGTAAAGTTCAACCAGATAGCATACTATCATGTCGAGCAAGAAAGTCCTCCCTATATATGTCCCAGCATCCACTACAATATACATCCTATGTACAGTAATGGCCTCTAGGGCATACATATAACTAACAATTATTTAGGCGTTGCTTATGTTTTACAGCCGCGCTAGCCCAGCCCCCGCTCTGTCGTTAGTTAAGTAACCTAACGGGTAATGACGGGGCCCCGTGGCAAATGCGAATGGCATAAGCGTACGTCATATTTTGGTTGTTTTCTGCAATGGTAGGATTAAATGATGGGACGCATTAAAAGAACTAATGCAAGAATATCACGCATTAAAAGAACTAATGCAAGAAAATAAACCAAGTTAAAATCGTTGGAACACTTTCGGAAAACCACACGGTTCTTTTCAAAACTAATTTTTAAATGCGGATCTTGAGCCACTCCTTTTAAAAGCTATCTCGTTCCATCGATTATATCAAGTTCACTACGTTCACGGTTTTGCCAAAACCATTCGTAGCCCTCCGTCGTTTCACATAAATAGTCAATAGTATTCAAGCTGTGTATGTTGGCCAAAGTCAAGGCATAGTGATTGGTAGCTATTGGGTATTCATGTGTAGCATAGATAGATGCGTTGGTTTGGGACAGTCGTACTGCCATTTTGGCCAAAGTCAAGGGTAGGTACGGATGGATCCAAATTAACCTGGAGAATGACGGGCGGGTAGAACTTGACATGTGACTTATGATATTTGGCCAAAGTCAAGGTCATAAGAGCATGGGGCAAAAATCCACATCGGGAGTTTCAAAAGAACTGAAACTTGCTAGTGTTGCATACCATTTGGAGTGTGATGATTCTGGTAGGATTCCTTCAGTTTCGTCACGCGATGATATTTGGATCCCGATCCTACTGTGAGTATATGCTACTCCTCGGGAAATTTCTCACTTAACGATCAATGCTATAAACCAAGTAGGTATCTAGAAAGGTGTTAGCGGGGCTACGGCCCCAGGGAAAAGAGGTTATTTAATTAAGGAAGTTCGCGAAAGCGTTGGAAAACCTCCCTCGAAGTACCGACACTGGCCTGGCTGAACGGTTAAGCGAGTATTGTACGGTGAGATTAATCCTGACTAATTCTTCCTTTTTGGTTTGAGGAGGGATTCGAGAAACAGTGGGAGCCATCCTGTTTAGACAAACTAAAAACCATTCTAAACTTGCAAGAGCATCATGCTGAGTGTTTCTTCTCTCTCCTAATTGCAGCGACCAATCGATATGACTGGACTTAAGTTACTTCTAGATAAAAACATACTGACAGGGCAAAACTACAAAGATTGGCTCAGGAATGTCAAGATGGCAATCACTCACGACAAGCTGGGGTATCTTCTTACCACCAAAGCTCCCCCTGTCCCAGGTCCCAAAACCAGCGTCGCGGATAAGGAAATCCGTAAGACCTAAGAACTAGATTGCGCGAAGGCCAAGTGCCTCGTGCTTGCCTCTATGGACAACGAACATCAGAGGAGGCACGAGAATATGGACCTCGAATCCATATTTCTCTATATAAAAGAACTTTATGGAGAGCAGTCTCGTATCGCAAGATACGAAGTGTCGAAGAAGTTATTTTCGGCAAGGTTGGCCGTCGGATCATCGGTAGCGGAACACGTGCTTAAGATGATTGGCTACATAGAAGAGCTCACGGACCTTGGGACCACGTTGGAGAATGAGCTCTATACGGACTTGATTCTCCTGTCCCTTCCTTCCACTTACGCCCAGTTTATCCTGAACTTCAACTTACAAGAAAAGGAAGTTGAACTTTCAGAACTCCTCAACATGCTGAGGAGCGCAGAGGGCACCCTACAGAAAGGTAGGGAAACATCCACTTTGTTTGTAGGAGAATCTTCCTCTTCTAGGTCCAAGGCGAAAGCCAAGGGAAAGAAGAAGAAAGCCTCCGCCAAACCAAGGGGCGGTGTTAGTAAAGTGGATACGAAGGGAAAGACAAAAGCAACAAAGAAAGTGGAAAAGCTTGTGGATAAGGAAGAATGCTTCTATTGTCATAAGAAGGGACACTGGAAAAATGATTGCAGGGCTTGGAAGGCCAGAACACAGGATCTGAAGCAGGTTGCGGCTTCAGCTTCAGGTGTGTATGTTATTGAAAACTGTCTTTGAATAAACTCTACTTCCTGGGTATTGGATACCGGATCAGGATCTCATATCTGTAATTCTTTGCAGGCGTTGAGAAATCGTAGGGTTTTGAAGGCAGGTGACTTGACCCTCAAAGTTGCAAACGGAGCTAGCATGGATGCTAAGGCCGTGGGGGACTATCACCTGGGGTTGTCAGATGGACACGTTTTGGTTTTGCGTAATTGCTATTTTGTACCCAACGCAACTTGTAATATCATTTCTGTATCTTTGACTTCTAAAGAAGGTTATGAATTTGCGTTTGTAAGTAATGTTGTAAACATTCACCTTAATCAAGTTCTGATTGGGTCAGGTACATTAAGCAATGGTATATACGTATTAAACCATCCGTAGATTTTCAATGTCCAGAATACACACAAAAGAAAGTCTCCGGAAATCAATCAAACTTTCTTATGGCATTGTAGACTGGGTCATATCAATGAGAGAAGGTTGACGAAGTTACATACAGAAGGATATTTGAATCCGTTCGAATATCAATCATATGCCACTTGTCAATCCTGTCTCAAAGGAAAGATGACAAAGACTCCGTTCACTAGACACGGAGTAAGAGCGAGCGAGCTCTTAGGACTCGTACACAGCGACGTGTGCGGTCTAATGTCTACACATGCGCGAAGCGGTTATTCTTACTTCATTACTTTTACGGATGACTTTTTCAAGGTACGGTTATATCTTCTTAATGAAACATAAGTCCGAAGCCTTTGGAAATTTCCAGGAATATAAGAATGAAGTAGAAAAACAACCCGGCAAAAGTATCAAGATTCTAAGATCGGATCGAGGTGGAGAATACTGAAGTGCCGAGTTCCTGGACTATTTAAAAGAGAACGGAATTCTCTCTCAGCTTACTCCTCCATACACTCCGCAACATAACGGTGTATCGGAGAGACGAAACCGAACCCTATTGGATATGGTACGGTCCATGATGAGTAACGCTGAGTTACCGCGATCATTTTGGGGGTATGCGCTAGAATCAGCTGCATACCTTTTGAACCGAGTTCCCACTAAGACTGTGCCTACTACACCATATGAGATGTGGTGTGGGAAGAGACCCTATCTTAATCACATTAAGACATGGGGAAGTCCAGCTTTTGTCAAAAAGCAGCATGCGGACAAGCTCGAGGCACGCTCAGTACAGTGCAAGTTCGTGGGATATCCAAAGAACTCCAAGGGATATTTCTTCTATTGCGAAGAGGAACAAAAGGTTTTTGTTTCTCGTCATGCCCATTTTCTAGAACACCAGTTCTTAGAAAAGGAAATTAGTGGGAGCGCAGTAGAACTGGAAGAAATTTCAGAACCACGAGCTATTACTGAAAGCTTAGTGGAACCAGAGGGTTCATAAGAACAGGACATTCCTACGCCACTCCGCAGGAGTAGTAGGCAGTCTCATCCGCCCGAGAGATACTACGGTTTTCTCATAGACGGGGATAGAGAGGATTGCATCATAGATTATGATGAGCCTACTAGCTTCCAGCAGGCCGTTCAGAGCGTTGACTCGGTAAAATGGCTGGATGCAATGCGGACCGAAATGGAGTCCATGTACACCAACAAAGTATGGACGTTGGACATTGCTCCAGACGGGGTAAAACCCGTAGGATGCAAGTGGATCTTCAAAAGGAAGATTGGTGTAGATGGACAGGTTGAGACCTATAAAGCTAGACTTATTGCAAAAGGTTTCCGTCAAAGACCTAGCTTGGACTATGACGAAACCTTTTCTCCAGTGGCTATGCTGAAATCCATTCGGATCCTTCTTGCCATTGCTGCCTTCCACGATTATGAGATCTGGCAAATGGACGTAAAGACCGCTTTTATAAATGGAAATTTAGAGGAGTGTGTCTATATGGACCAACCAGAGGGTTTCATTCAGAGTGGGAGCAGCGGAATGGTGTGCAAGTTGCTTAAGTCCATCTATGGACTAAAGCAGGCATCGCGGAGTTGGAACATCCGTTTTGATGAGACGGTCAAGGAATTTGGCTTTATCAAAAATCCAGATGAACCATGCATCTATGGTAGATTTGTAGCGAGAACTGTAGTATTCCTCGTTTTATACGTGGATGACATTCTCTTAATAGGAAATGACATTCCTATGCTACAATCTGTCAAGGGGTTCTTGTCACACAGGTTCTCCATGAAAGACCTGGGTGATGCCTCATACATCCTGGGGATCCAGATCCATCGTGATAGATCCAAGAGGATATTAGGACTTTCACAGTCCAGGTACATCGACACCATACTGAAAAGATTCAGTATGGAAGATTCCAAGCGCGGTAACCTACCGGCTTGTCACGGGATCACCCTTTCTAAAGAGATGTCTCCCAAGACTGATTTGGAGAGGGATCGCATGTCTATTATACCCTACGCTTCTGCGGTAGGCTCTATAATGTATGCGATGTTGTGTACCAGACCGGATGTAGCTTATGCACTGAGTGTGGTAAGCCGGTATCAGTCAAACCCTGGGGAGAAACACTGGATAGCGGTAAAGAACATTCTCAAGTACCTGAGAAGGACTAAGGAGATGTTCTTGGTGTATGGAGGAAAAGACCTCCAGATCGAGGCCTTTGCTGAATCCAGCTTCCAGAGTGACAAGGATGATTCCAAGTCCATGTCGGGTTTTGTCTTTACCCTCAATGGAGGGGCGGTGTGTTGGAAGAGTTCCAAACAGGAAATCGTTGCAGACTGTACGATGGAAGCAGAATACATCGCTGCATCTGATGCCGCAAAAGAAGCTGTCTGGATGAGGAAGTTCTTGAAAGAACTTCAGGTGGTTCCGTCCATTGTTGATCCAATACCTCTGTATTGCGACAACAACGGGGCTATAACTTTAGCAAAGGAACCTAGGTCCCATCAGAGATCCAGACACATCTTGAGGCGGTATCACCTGATCAGGGAGATCGTGGATCGCCAGGAGATCGAGGTTCGGAGGGTTGCTTCAGAAGATAACACTGCAGATCCATTCACCAAGGCCTTGCCCCAGACTCAGTTCGAGCGGCTGATCGAGATGATAGGTCTTCGATACGCCAGTACATGGCCTTAGTGCAAGTAGGAGATTGTTAGTGTATATGCCCTAGAGGCCATTACTGTATCATACTAGTTTGTATATTACTTAATGGAAGCTTGAGATATTCACCTTGTACATACAATCTTGCTCAAAATAGTAGTATGCTACTTGGTTTGTTTCTACTTCAATGTGTACTTTTGTTTATTTTAGTATATCACCTATACACATTAGTGGAGCCCTTAGGATCTTTGCTTGATTACCAGCGTTGTGATGGCAGTCACACTAGTGGGGCTGGGTAATCTATAAGCACATCATTATGCAGGTCCCTAGTCGCAGGACTATCGAGACAGGGCATCGATACTCCGGAGTAGACTAGCGCATGCGCTTCTCGTCCCAGTGTGGGAGACGGTCTGTCCCACAACCGTTAGTACGTCGTACTGGAGATAGTATGCGGGTGCTCGTTAGGTTACGAGTACACTGGATAGGACTCGTCGGGAACTGACCGGTTGGTATTATACCTATCGTCAGTTATCAGTTCCCAGGTGACATGAGTACAGCTTAGTCCGCTGACTTGACACTATCACTTCGCCTCGAGTGTGTTCCCACTGTACTTTGATTACTACCCTACCACGGCACAAAGGAGTCGTGCAAATAGGTAGTAGTTGGGTGCAGTCCCAAAGCACTTGGAGGCAGTGACGGTTAGACAGGATTTGTCTCTCCCGGTATTGGGGGTTGACATCGCGCTGTGTCTAGGAGAGCCATTACACGGGTAGTCCCTGTCCAGGGCAAGCGAGATATACTGGTAGGCTTCCAGTGTTATCTCAGGGTGTATTGGGCTTCACTCCGACACGACTTGTACCGCTATTAGGGGACTGACGTTTACCGCCCCCTAGGCCCGCCATGCGATGTATCAGACGAACAGACCGGACTGTACAGAGACTATCATATTCAGTCTCAGTAGGAGTTCAGATGGGTTTCACCTCGTCAGTCTTCTTGTCGGCATCTACCTGGGGACCGTTACGCACAGCTAGTGCCGCTTGCGATCTGTGGTTAAACCCACTGCCAGCGTAGTGTCGAGTCTTTAGAGTCCCATACAGAAAGCTATTCGCCTTTGGCAAAAGAGTAGAGGTCGCATGGTTTTGCGACAGGTCGCATGGTTTTGCGACAGAGTTCGGTTACATCCGTGCACTTGTGCACGTTTAGTGTCCGGACAGTTAACACTAGCGGGCTTTGGTTTAAGCCAGATCCTAGTGTACGTTTTGGGATTGGTTTTATCCAGTATGTATTCGTGTTCCTCGGAACGCGGATGCGGGTGTGTATGCACAGTTGACGGAGAGACAGAGGCAGAGGATTCTCATTAGGGTTGACCGTTGACTGTTGACTATTGACTTTTTGCTCAACCCTAATGAGAATATCATTTATGATTAACAATAATATTAATTAATTACTGTGGTGACATGGTTATTGAGGGGTTGACTTTGTTGACTTGTTGACTTTGTTGACCGGTTGACTAGGTTGGACTAGTTGACCATCATGATGACAATGGCTATCATTTCATGGCAAAGACTTTTCACTTGCTTGTTCTCTTGTGCAATATGAGTGCATGAAATGATATAGCCATTTTGACTTAAACCATTTACACAATACTTGATTACTATTTTTGTGATGATTGCTTTGGATTATGAGAGCCAAGAGAGAAAAGTCTTTCTCATTCTATCATTTTCATTCTCTCTCTTGTGTTCTTGAGCTCTCATCTTCTTCCTCTTGCTCTCCCTCTCTTTAGTCTATGGTTCACTTGTCTCATGTGTTGAGAACCAAGAACCATAGAGAAAATCCGTACACACTCTTCTCTACTCACTCTAGTTCATAAGGTTTAGCAAACCAAGTGAACTAGTTTTCTTCAAAGACCGAAGAAGAAGCCAAAGGTAGAAGCTTTCAGGTGGATCGATCTTCGGCGCAAGGAGACGACGGGGTGAAGCCGATCCGGACAACCATCGAGGCTTGAAGACGAAGGAGTTTAAGAAAGAAAGGTATAACCCCCTAACCGAGTAGTTAACAACTCCTAGTTAGATGTTTAACAAAGATTCGGTTTTGAGTCCATGTTACCACCTCTAGAAACTTGTTTTTCACCAAATTCTGCATGCCCGAAAGTACCGGGAGAGGTAGCATGGACTTACAAAGAAACCTCTGTGTAGGACTCTAAAGAATCGTCAATACGCCGGCAGTAGGTGATGATCATATCAAACACCCACAAGCTGCAAGCGGTCAGCTAAACGTAACAGCCACCCAGGTATTGAGCGCTCAGAAGATCAACAAGAAAGCCTATACATTCTCCTGTGAATCCAATCAGTAACACTCCCGTACAGTCCGGTCTCGTCGTTTGATATGTCGCATATCTCGCCTAGGGGTGGTAAACGTCAGACCCCGGTAGCTTGATAAGTCGTGTCGATTTGAGGTCTATAACAGTTCGAGAAACTACTGATAACACTTACCAGTAAATCTCAGCAACCCTGGCCAGGGATTTCCAGTTATAGCCAATCGAACACAGCGCAACATCAACTCCCTATACCGGGAGAGACGAATCCCCTCCTATCGCTCATTGCCTCCTTGTGATTCGGGACTGTACCCAAAAGCCACCTTTTTGCACGCCCTCTTGGACATGGTATGATGGAAATCAAAGCACAGTGGGAATCACACAAGACTCTATGACGATCTCGGGTCAACAGACTACTATGTACCAGTGTCACCGGAGAACTGCCATCTGACGTGAGGTATAATACCATCTGGGAGTTCTCGGCGAGTCCGTCCAGTGTACCCAGTCTCCACTGAGCACCCGTACACCATCCTTGATGTCAAACACCGATGGATATGGGATCACCCATCGCCCATCATATGGGTCAAGATGTGTATACGCTAGTCTACTCTGGTGTATCGATGCCCTGTCTCGATACACCCTCGACTAGGAACAGTTATAGGATGTACTCGCCGACTACCATGGACCCACTAGTATGATCTCATCATAGTCCCAGTAGTCGAGTACATATCCTAAGGGCCTTATCAACATGTAATATAGAGACAATCAGAATACATGTTAAGATAAAGTACAACCAGATAGCATACTATCATGTCGAGCAAGAAAGTCCTCCCTATATATGTCCTAGCATCCACTACATTATACATCGTATATACAGTAATGGCCTCTAGGGCATACATATAACTAACAATGCACTCTTGAACGATTACAATGAAATTGAAATTCTAGATCTAGAAATTAAAAAGAGGCATCTCAAAAGAGGCACCCAAAAGAGGCACACCCCAAAAGAGGCTGTAGGCTTTCCTATTTATAGATAGGAGAAACCCTAGGGTTTACATCTGATCCACATCTAAAATTACAAGACTACCCTGAGAAGCCTGGTCAACGCACCGACACGCACCGACACGTGCACAGCATGGCCGCGGAACCGCGGCTATAAGCCATGTTTGGTCGCGGATCCGCGGCTATATGGTGGGGTCTTGGGCTCATTTTTCTGTGATGCTTCAAGTTGCTTTTTTAATCTGTTTTCTTCACTTGGTTCTTCAGAATTTTTTCTAGTTTCTTCCAGATTTCCAACAGTGCAGAATTTGTGGACTTTTACCGTTTGCTTCACGTTGAAGTCTTGAATCTTGTGAACTGTTTACTGATCTTCATTTGTTCCTTGAACTGGTAGGCGGCATCTTGAAGATTCATATATTTGTTGGTCGTTGTCTCACATTTGTAGCGTCTTTTCCTGAATTTCACTGTATTGTTCTGAGAACCTATAACCTGCAACTATTTAGCAGACATGGATAAAAAGCACCTATTTATTTGCAATATGATTAAGAATGGGGAATATAATAATACAAATTTCTGATATGAACAGTACCCTAACAGGACTGATCCGAGGACGGTACCTGTGTACTTTTGTATGCATAAAAAAGTTTACCAAGAGGTTTCAAAAAGGAGCTATAGTCTCGCTATTTCTTACGTGTCTGCGTGTGACACGAAAGTTTACAAATAAAGCCTTTTGGGATATTTCAAAAAGGCGGGACGCATATTTTGGCAAAACATATATGTTAGTATATTATTACTTTAACAATGAGCGTCCGCCACTTGTGCCGTGAGTTACGCATTACGCGGCAATTCAGAAAAGATTATGCATATGATTTATTCGGTTTTTAGAGATTTTTTTCAAACAGAATGAGTACTATATATGTATTATGGTATTTGATTAGTGCATATGGTATTTCGGTAGTGGATTTGAGATTTGTATCTCCTTTGTGACTCCGATGATATGCGTGCAAGTCCGTTTATTTGCGTGACGCTTGATGGAGATCGGTTTTGAGTTTAGTACTTATTTTTCCGGCGCGAAGGATGCGCTGTGGTTTTCTGTTTCTTCCGTTATTTCGGAGCCCCATTGATTTAGCTGTTTATTGCAATATTTTAGCATTTGGGGGTTTAAATTTAAATTTAAATTCGGGGACCGAATTTCTTTAAGGGGGAAGATTGTAACGTTTCTGAAATCGTTATACGAAGCTTTCCGTTTTAGAGTAAAATAGTCGGTATTTTCCATTTTAACCGATTTTGATCAAATTTCCGTATAAACTTGTCGGCATCTAGTTTAGCTAAAATAAAGTTAGTGCGCGAGCTTTGGGGGTCAATGGGAAGTTTTGGTTCATATAGAATTTTTCCCTAATTAAATATTATTTATGCACTTAAGTTGTGGAAATTACTTTTTTGTGTGGGTTAATTAGTTCTAATTGGGTTCATTGCTATTGTAATCACTAGAATTAGTTTAGAACCTTCTCTCCAAAATCTAGATATTTGTGACAAAAGGATTTATTTTTTTAAAGAAAAGAAATAGAAGAAAAGGTAGAAAATTTGCATTTATTAGCATTTAATGCTATTTCTTACTAGATTTTTCTACACAATTCTCACAAAACTCCCCCCCCCTTCCTTTGGCCGAACCCTAGCCCCTCTTTTCTGCCCTTCTTCATTCCTTGCTCAATTCTTCACTCTTTTGCTCTCAAAAACTCATCAAAAATCCACAAATAATCTTTTAAACTCCAAATTAAATTCATACCCATTAATCCTTAAGCCTAATCTTGTTTTGATCTTCAAGAAGAGCATCATTTTGGAGGGTTAATTTTGGTGATGTTGCTAAAATTGAGATCTTATTTGTGAGGTATAAATCATAACCTTAATCTTTTAAATTGTTACTTAATTCTTAAACTTGCTTAATTAAGTGCTAATTATAGCTTTAAAGTTCATGTGTAATTAATTCATGTTATTTATTATGAAATCAAGTTAGGGTTTTTATGTGTTTATGTTCTTAAGCAAGATATGTAGACTTGGAAAAGTTAAGTATATTGTGAAAATGATAATTGTTATTCTTCCTAATCGCCTTCTTAAGATCAATCGCAAACTAGGATTTTCTAACTCATTTTTAGGAAAGATTAAAATTATGAATATGGTTTGGATAACTTAGTTATACTTATTGGTGATGTTTGCGATCGCTAGAATTGTTAAATTTCTAGACTTGTGCTAAATTAAGATAAGTTGATATAACTGCTTACTAGCATTTCGGTAAAATTTGACGTGGGTTTTAAATGAAAATGGAGATGACGTAAATATTAATACCTACGATATTTATTGTGTTTGTAAATGTGTATTTGTATTATTGGGTTTTTAATGTGGTAGTTTTCATGTATAGCGACCCTATTTAGGGTTTCGGCTATGTTTACGGCATTTGGATTCTTGGTTTTGAGTTTTGGATGTTGTACTTGGTCGTTGGATGTTTGTACGTCAACGACAAGTGTAGTTGATTATTTTACATGTGTAGGCTATAGGTTCAAACCTATGAGCGCACCGCGTGCCATTTTGGATTTCGAAATTTGATGTTAATAGGGTTGCGAATTCGTATTGATTGTAGGTACCTTCGCGTGGATTCCGAGACGACGAAGCGCATCGACTACGGCTAAGCGAGGAGCTTAGCAGGTGAGTAGATTTATATCTACCGGGAAAGTCGGGTGGATGGCGTATAGCACCCCCGCAAATATTGGATTGAAAGATCGTTTGATTATTATATCCTGATAATGAGATGCGACTGATGTGATTGTATGTTTTGCTAGATAATATGATAGAAGTGAACACTAGTGAACATATTGGTTTAGGAGAACATGAAATGATCGGTGAATCATGATAAGTATGATTTCAGAAGAGGACAATTGTGATGTTCTTTAATTGTGATGTGAGATATTAATGTGATGAACGAGTATACAATGTGATATGATGACTTAGTATGATATGTCATTATATGGATTCGAGTACGTGATTGTTGATGCCTTTATAGGTCCCCTGATACGAGATTGACATGGATATGACCTGAGAGATGGGTATATATTTTTTATGGATAATGATTGCATAATGATTGATATGCCGTACGAGAATTAGATCCGTACCCCGATGTTGTATAGGTCGATAGAATCCCTATTTGTTAATGCCATTGTACATTAGATTACCGTACGCGATGACTTTTATATGTTGATTTATCCATACCCTTGATTAGAGGATGCCGTACGATGGATTGTACCGTACATGATGTTGTGAGGCTGGATGCCGATTGATAGATTTACCGACTCGGTCTTGTTGATATGTATACTGTAAGTCCACGTTGCGACCCCCGGTTCTTACGGGGAGGCGGAAACGGTATAAAATCAAAATTTTAACGCAAGAGGCAACATGGACTAAGCTAGGTCGGGATCTTTACCTAAACTAAAACTAGCATACTAAGCTAAAGATATTTAGCTACTCGGATGAAGATGGTTATACCTAGCTTGTCTTGAACTCCTTCGTCTTCAAGCTCCGGTGGTAGTCCGATGGCTCCTTCTCGTCGTCTCCGTACGCCGAAGATAGATCCACTTGAAAGCTCCAACCTTTAGCTCCTTCTTCGGTCTTTGAAGAAACTAGCTCACTTGGTTTGCCAAACCTAGTGAACTAGAATGAGTAGAGAGGAAATAGAATGGGATTTTAACTATGGTTCTTGATTCTCAACTCATGAGACAAGAGAACCATAGATCAAGAGAGGGAGAAAGAGGTTGAGGGTGAGAGCAAGAGGAGAGCTCAAGAACAAGAGAGAGAATGAGCAAGAAAGAAATGAGCAACTCTTTTGTCTTTCACCCTCTCATAATCCAAAGTGATCATAACTCATCATATCAAAAAAAGTCTTATGTGATGGTTTGAAGCAACCATAAGCTTATCATGTCATGCACTCATTTTACTCAAATGAGCAAGCAAGTAAAAGTCTTTGGCATGAAATGATAACCATGGTTATCATGATGGTCAACTAGTCAAGCCTAGTCAACCGGTCAACAAGTCAACAAAAGTCAACAAGTCACCAAAGTCAACAAGTCAACAAAAGTCAACAAGTCAACAACCATATCACCATAATACTTAATTAATATAATAGTTAATCACATATCATATTCTCATTAGGGTTGAGCATAAAGTCAAAAAGTCAACGGTCAACTGTCAACAACCCTAATGAGAATCTGCTGCCTCTGCCTCCCTGTCAACTGTGCATACACACCCGCATCCGCGTTCCGAGGAACACGAATGCAAACTGGATAAATCCAATCCCATAAGGTACACTAGGATCTGGCTTAAACCAAAGCCCGCTAGTGTAAACTGTCCGGACACTGTACGTGCACAAGTGCACGGATGTGACCGAACCCTGTCGCAAAACCATGCGACCTGTCGCAATACCATGCGACCTCTACTCTTTTGCCTAAAGGCGAAAAGCTTTCTGTGTGGGACTCTAAAGACTCGACACTACGCTGGCAGTGGGTTTAACCACAGACCGCAAGCGGCACTAGCTGTGCGTAACGGTCCCCAGGTAGTGCCGACAAGAAGACCGACGAGGCGAAACCCATCTGAACTCCTACTGAGCCTGAGTGTGACATTCTCCGTACAGTCCGGTCTGTTCGTCTGATACATCGCATGGCGGGCCTAGGGGGCGGTAAACGTCAGTCCCCCAATAGCGGTACAAGTCGTGCCGGAGTGAAGCCCAATACACCCTGAGATAACACTGGAAACCTACCAGTATATCTCGTTTGCCCTGGCCAGGGACTACTCGTGTAATGGCTCTCCTAGACACAGCGCGATGTCAACCCCCAATACCGGGAGAGACGAATCCTGTCTAACCGTCACTGCCTCCAAGTGCTTCGGGACTGCACCCAACCACCACCTGTTTGCACGACTCCTTTGAGCCGTGGTAGGGTAGTGATCAAAGTACAGTGGGAACACACCCGAGGCGAAGTGACAGTGTCAAGTCAGCGGACTAAGCTGTACTCATGTCACCTGGGAACTGATAACTGACGATAGGTATAATACCAACTAGTCAGTTCCCGACGAGTCCTGTCCAGTGTACCCGTAACCTAACGAGCACCCGCATACTATCTCAAGTACGACGTACTGACGGCTGTGGGACAGACCGTCTCCCACACTGGGATGAGAAGCGCATGCGCTGGTCTACTCCGGAGTATCGATGCCCTGTCTCGATAGTCCTGCGACCAGGGACCTGCATAAGGATGTGCTTATAGATTACCCAGCTCCACTAGTGTGACGGCCATCACATCGCTGGTAATCAAGCAAAGATCCTAAGGGCTCTACTAATGTGTATAGGCGATATACAAAAATAAACACATGTACACATTGAAGTAGAAACAAACCAAGTAGCATACTACTATTTTGAGCAAGATTGTATATACAAGGTGAATATCCCAAGCATCCATTAAGTAATATACAAACTAGTATGATACAGTAATGGCCTCTAGGGCATATACACTAACAATCTCCCACTTGCACTAAGGCCATGTACTGGCGTATCGAAGACCTATCATCTCGATCATCCTCTCGAACTGAGTCTGGGGCAGGGCCTTGGTGAATGGATCAGCAGTGTTATCTTCTGAAGCGACTCTCCGAACCTCGATCTCCTGGCGATCTACGATCTCCCTGATCAGGTGATACCGCCTTAAGATGTGCCTGGATCTCTGATGGGACCTGGGTTCCTTCGCTAAAGCTATAGCCCCGTTGTTGTCGCAATACAGAGGTATTGGATCAACAATGGACGGAACCACCTAAAGTTCTTTCAAGAACTTCCTCATCCAGACAGCTTCTTTTGCGGCATCAGATGCAGCGATGTATTCCGCTTCCATCGTCGAGTCTGCAACGGTTTCCTGTTTGGAACTCTTCCAACACACTGCCCCTCCATTGAGGGTAAAGACAAAACCCGACATGGACTTGGAATCATCCTTGTCACTCTGGAAGCTGGAGTCAGCAAAGGCCTCGATCTGGAGGTCTTTTCCGCCATACACCAAGAACATCTCCTTAGTCCTTCTCAGGTACTTGAGAATGTTCTTTACCGCTATCCAGTGTTTCTCCCGAGGGTTAGACTGATACCGGCTTACCACACTCAGTGCATAAGCTACATCCGGTCTGGTACACAACATCGCATACATTATAGAGCCTACCGCAGAAGCGTAGGGTATAATAGACATGCGATCCCTCTCCAAATCAGTCTTGGGAGACATCTCTTTAGAGAGGGTGATCCCGTGACAAGCCGGTAGGTTACCGCGCTTGGAATCTTCCATACTGAATCTCTTCAGTATGGTGTCGATGTACCTGGACTGTGAAAGTCCTAATATCCTCTTGGATCTGTCACGGTAGATCCGGATACCCAGAATGTATGAGGCATCACCCAGGTCTTTCATGGAGAACCTGTGTGACAAGAACCCCTTGACAGATTGTAGCATAGGAATGTCATTTCCTATTAAGAGAATGTCATCCACGTATAAAACGAGGAATACTACAGTTCTCGCTACAAATCTACTATAGATGCATGGTTCATCTGGATTTTTGATAAAGCCAAATTCTTTGACCGTCTCATCAAAGCAGATGTTCCAACTCCGCGATGCCTGCTTTAGTCCATAGATGGACTTAAGCAACTTGCACACCTTTCCGCTGCTCCCACTCTGAATGAAACCCTCTGGCTGGTCCATATAGACACACTCCTCTAAATTTCCATTTAGAAAAGCTGTCTTTACGTCCATTTGCCAGATCTCATAATCGTGGAAGGCAGCAATGGCAAGAAGGATCCGAATGGATTTCAGCATGGCTACTGGAGAAAAGGTTTCGTCGTAGTCCAAGCCAGGTCTTTGACGAAAACCCTTTGCTACCAGCCTAGCTTTATAGGTCTCAACCTGTCCATCTACACCAATCTTCCTTTTGAAGATCCACTTGCATCCTACGGGTTTTACCCCGTCTGGAGCAATGTCCAACGTCCATACCTTGTTGGTGTACATGGACTCCATTTCGGTCCGCATTGCATCCAGCCATTTCACTGAGTCAACGCTCTGAACGGCCTGCTGGAAGCTAGTAGGCTCATCATAATCTATGATGCAATCCTCTCTATCCCCGTCTATGAGAAAACCGTAGTATCTCTCGGGCGGATGAGACTGCCTACTACTCCTGCGGAGTGGCGCAGGAATGTCCTGTTCTGTTGAACCCTCTGGTTCCACTAAGCTTTCAGTAACAGTCTGTGGTTCTGGAACTTCTTCCAGTTCTATTGTGTTCCCACTTATCTGGGTTTCTAAAAACTCAGTTTCCAAGAAGCGGGCATGCTGAGAAACAAAGACCTTTTGCTCCTCAGCGGAATAGAAAAGATACCCCCTGGAGTTCCTTGGGTATCCCACAAACTTACACTGTACTGAACGTGCCTCAAGTTTGTCCGCATGCTGCTTTTTTACAAAAGCTGGACATCCCCATACCTTAAGATACTTAAGACAGGGTTTCTTCCCAGTCCACATCTCATATGGGGTGGTAGGCACAGTCTTGGTGGGAGCCTTGTTCAAGAGATACGCAGCTGCTTCTAGTGCATATCCCCAGAATGATCGCGGTAACTCAGCGTTACTCATCATGGACCGAACCATATCCAATAGGGTTCGGTTCCGTCTCTCCGATACACCGTTATGTTGCGGAGTGTATGGAGGAGTAAGCTGAGAGAGAATACCATTCTCTTTTAAGTAATTCAGGAATTCGGCACTTAAGTATTCTCCACCTCGATCCGATCTTAGAATCTTAATACTTTTGCCGGTCTGTTTCTCTACTTCATTCTTATACTCCTGGAATTTTCCAAAGGCCTCGGACTTATGTTTCATTAAGAAGACATAGCCGTACCTTGAGAAGTCATCCGTAAAAGTAATGAAGTAAGAATGTCCGCTTCGGGCATGTGTAGACATTGGACCGCACACGTCACTGTGTACGAGTCCCAAGAGCTCGCTCGCTCTTACTCCTTGTCCAGTAAACGGAGTCTTTGTCATCTTTCCTTTGAGACAAGATTGACAAGTGGCATACGATTGATACTCGAACGCATTCAAATATCCTTCTGTATGTAACTTAGTCAACCTTCTCTCATTGATGTGACCCAATCTATAATGCCACAAGAAAGTCTGATTCATTTCCGGAGACTTTCTTTTGTGTGTATTCTGGACGTTGAAAATCTGTGGTTGGTTTAACACGTATATACCATTACTCAATGTACCTGACCCAATCAGAACTTGATTAAGGTGAATGTTTACAACATTACTTACAAACGCAAATTCATAACCTTCTTTAGAAACTAAAGATACAGAAATGATATTACAAGTTGCGTTGGGTACAAAAAAGTAATTACGCAAAACCAAAACATGTCCATCTGACATTCCCAGGTGATAGTCCCCCACGGCTTTAGCATCCATGCTAGCTCCGTTTGCAACTCTGAGGGTCATGTCACCTGCCTTCAAAACCCTACGGTTTCTCAACGCCTGCAAAGAATTACAGATATGAGATCCTGATCCGGTATCCAATACCCAGGAAGTAGAGTTTATTGAAAGACAGTTTTCAATAACATACACACCTGAAGCTGAAGCTGCAACCTGCTTCAATTCCTGTGTTCTGGCCTTCCAGGCCCTGCAATCATTCTTCCAGTGTCCTTTCTTATGACAATAGAAGCATTCTTCCTTATCCACAAGCTTCCCCGCTATCTTTGTTGCTTTTGCTTTTCCCTTCGTATCCACTTTACTAACACCGCCCCTTGGTTTGGCGGGGGCCTTCTTCTTCTTTCCCTTGGCTTTCGCCTTGGACCTAGAAGAAGATGATCCTCCTACAAACAAAGTGGATGTATCCCTACCTTTCTGTAGGGTGCCCTCTGCGCTCCTCAGCATGTTGAGGAGCTCTGAAAGTTCAACCTCTTTTTCTTGTAGGTTGAAGTTCAGTATGAACTGGGCGTAAGTGGAAGGAAGGGACTGGAGAACTATATCCGTATATAGCTCACTCTCTAATGTGATCCCTAGGTCAGCGAGCTCCTCAATGTAGCCGATCATCTTTAGCACGTGCTCGGCTACTGATGATCCGACGGCCATTCTTGTCGAAAACAACTTTTTCGACGCTTCGTATCTTGCGATACATGATTGCTCTCCATACAGTTCTTTTGTATGGAGCAATATGGACTCCATGTCCATATTCTCATGCCTCCTCTGATGTTCGTTGTCCATCGAGGCAAGCAGGAGGCACTTGGCCTTCGCGCTATCAATCTCCCAAGTCTTGCGGATTTCCTTATCCGCGACACCGGAAGTTGGACCAGGGACAGGGGGAGCTTTGGTGGTAAGAAGATACCCCAGCTTGTCATAAGTGATTGCTATCTTGACATTCCTGAGCCAATCTTTGTAGTTTGGCCCTGTCAGTTTGTTTTTATCTAGGAGTAACTTAAGTCCAGTCATGTTGATTGGTCGCTGCAATTAGGAGAGAGAAGAAGAAACACTCAGCATGATGCTCTTGCAAGTTTAGAGTGGTTTTTAGTTTGTCTAAACAGGATGGCTCCCACTGTTTTTCGAATCCCTCCTCAAACCATAAAGGAAGAATTAGTCAGGATCAATCCCACCGTACAATACTTGCTTAACCGTTCAGCCAGGCCGGTGTCGGTACTTCGAGGGAGGTTTTCCAACGCTTTCGTGAAGTTCCTTAATTAGAGAACCTCTTTTCCCTGGGGGCGTAGCCCCGCTAACACCTTTCTAGGCACCTACTAGGTTTATAGCATTGATCGTTAAGTGAGAAATTTCCCGAGGAGTAGCATATACTCACAGTAGGATCGGGATCCAAATATCATCGCGTGACGAAACTGAAGGAATCCTACCAGAATCATCACACTCCAAATGGTATGCAAATCTAGCAAGTTTCAGTACTTATGAAACTCCCGATGTGGATTTTTGCCCCATGCTCTTATGACCTTGACGAAGGTCAACAAATCATAAGTCACATGTCAAGTTCTGCCCGTCATTATCCAGGTTAATTTGAATCCATCCGTATATACCCTTGACGAAGGTCAACAAGGTAATGCGAATGTCCCAAACCAACGCATCTATCTATGCTACATATGAATACCCAATAGCTACCAATCACTATGCCTTGACGAAGGTCAACAAACACAGCTTGAATACTATTGAATATTCATACGAAACGACGGAGGGCTACGAATGGTTTTGGCAAAACCGTGAACGTAGTGAACTTGATTTGGTCGATGGAACGAGATAGCTTTTAAAAGGAGTGGCTCAAGCTCCGCATTTAAAAGTTGTTTTTGAAAAGAACAGAGTGGTTTTTCGAAAGTGTTCCAACGACTTTAACTTGGTTTATTATCTTGCATTAGTTCTTTTAATGCGTGATATTCTTGCATTAGTTCTTTTAATGCGTCCCATCATTTAATCCTACCATTGCAGAAAACAACCAAAATATGACGTACGCTTATGCCATTCGCATTCGCCACGGGGCCCCGTCATTACCCGTTAGGTTACTTAACTAACGACAGAGCGGGGGCTGGGCTAGCGCGTCTGTAAAACATAAGCAACGCCTAAATAATATCATATATAGATATACTGCAATGATAAACATTTCAGATCACAGATAAATACATTGGATATACTAGGAATCTGTAATTTGTACGAGCCTGTAACAAAAACAGATTACACGGTCGCGGTGAATAGCCAAAACCCCACCCAAGACCCCTACGGGTGCGGCAAACTACCCGCCAAGTACCCGAAGCGTAGCAACCTCCCTCATCTCCATGAGTAGGCCACTCGACACTTCGGCATACCCGGTAGTTTGTGCACCCCTCCATAGGTCTATCCTAGGAGCAAAAACAGTAAAAAGAAATTATACAATGACGGCTACAACCCCGACCCGGTTGTGCGGCCATACAAATAATTATTACATCAATTTACAAATTTACATGAATTGCAAGAAAAGAAAACTCTCGTCTCACAACCCCCGGCTATTCACCCGCGACAATGCAACATATTTATATACACATTCCAGCACATTACAGATCATGTATAACCCCGACCAATCGACTTATAGCGATTAGCCGACGTTCAATACATGCAAACATCACAGATATAACCATCATAGTCAAAGTGCAGTGAAGTTCGGAAAAAATACGGAATTATAGGACCCCAAAAGGAAATTTCTTTTCTGGAAAATCTGGGAACATATAATATATTTCAAAAATCCTAAAACCAACACAGACACACACTGCACGAAAAACGATGCACAGAAGACGACAAAGCGCGGCGCTTCCGCGGCGGATGCCTAGCTCACGCGGCGGATGGGCGGCGGTTTGGACGAATTACTGTATCGTTTTTCTTGGGTGTTCACACAAAACCCTGAGCCGAATTTACAAGTGTAAAGTTTTTCATTTTGAGCCAAAAAAATTTCAACAGAAACTCAGTTTTTGTAAAAGTTTGGTTTTTGGATTTTTCCGGTTCCGAACTTCGTTACACTTCACTACCAAGCTAGTTTAAGTTTAGTTAGGCTCTGATACCACTGTAAGTCCACGTTGCGACCCCCGGTTCTTACGGGGAGGCGGAAACGGTATAAAATCAAAAGTTTAACGCAAGAGGCAACATGGACTAAGCTAGGTCGGGATCTTTACCTAAACTAAAACTAGCATACTAAGCTAAAGATATTTAGCTACTCGGATGAAGATGGTTATACCTAGCTTGTCTTGAACTCCTTCGTCTTCAAGCTCCGGTGGTAGTCCGATGGCTCCTTCTCGTCGTCTCCGTACGCCGAAGATAGATCCACTTGAAAGCTCCAACCTTTAGCTCCTTCTTCGGTCTTTGAAGAAACTAGCTCACTTGGTTTGCCAAACCTAGTGAACTAGAATGAGTAGAGAGGAAATAGAATGGGATTTTAACTATGGTTCTTGATTCTCAACTCATGAGACAAGAGAACCATAGATCAAGAGAGGGAGCAAGAGGTTGAGGGTGAGAGCAAGAGGAGAGCTCAAGAACAAGAGAGAGAATGAGCAAGAAAGAAATGAGCAACTCTTTTGTCTTTCACCCTCTCATAATCCAAAGTGATCATAACTCATCATATCAAAAAAGGTCTTATGTGATGGTTTGAAGCAACCATAAGCTTATCATGTCATGCACTCATTTTACTCAAATGAGCAAGCAAGTAAAAGTCTTTGGCATGAAATGATAACCATGGTTATCATGATGGTCAACTAGTCAAGCCTAGTCAACCGGTCAACAAGTCAACAAAAGTCAACAAGTCACCAAAGTCAACAAGTCAACAAAAGTCAACAAGTCAACAACCATATCACCATAATACTTAATTAATATAATAGTTAATCACATATCATATTCTCATTAGGGTTGAGCATAAAGTCAAAAAGTCAACGGTCAACTGTCAACAACCCTAATGAGAATCCGCTGCCTCTGCCTCCCTGTCAACTGTGCATACACACCCGCATCCGCGTTCCGAGGAACACGAATGCAAACTGGATAAATCTAATCCCATAAGGTACACTAGGATCTGGCTTAAACCAAAGCCCGCTAGTGTAAACTGTCCGGACACTGTACGTGCACAAGTGCACGGATGTGACCGAACCCTGTCGCAAAACCATGCGACCTGTCGCAATACCATGCGACCTCTACTCTTTTGCCTAAAGGCGAAAAGCTTTCTGTGTGGGACTCTAAAGACTCGACACTACGCTGGCAGTGGGTTTAACCACAGACCGCAAGCGGCACTAGCTGTGCGTAACGGTCCCCAGGTAGTGCCGACAAGAAGACCGACGAGGCGAAACCCATCTGAACTCCTACTGAGCCTGAGTGTGACATTCTCCGTACAGTCCGGTCTGTTCGTCTGATACATCGCATGGCGGGCCTAGGGGGCGGTAAACGTCAGTCCCCCAATAGCGGTACAAGTCGTGCCGGAGTGAAGCCCAATACACCCTGAGATAACACTGGAAACCTACCAGTATATCTCGTTTGCCCTGGCCAGGGACTACTCGTGTAATGGCTCTCCTAGACACAGCGCGATGTCAACCCCCAATACCGGGAGAGACGAATCCTGTCTAACCGTCACTGCCTCCAAGTGCTTCGGGACTGCACCCAACCACCACCTGTTTGCACGACTCCTTTGAGCCGTGGTAGGGTAGTGATCAAAGTACAGTGGGAACACACCCGAGGCGAAGTGACAGTGTCAAGTCAGCGGACTAAGCTGTACTCATGTCACCTGGGAACTGATAACTGACGATAGGTATAATACCAACTAGTCAGTTCCCGACGAGTCCTGTCCAGTGTACCCGTAACCTAACGAGCACCCGCATACTATCTCAAGTACGACGTACTGACGGCTGTGGGACAGACCGTCTCCCACACTGGGATGAGAAGCGCATGCGCTGGTCTACTCCGGAGTATCGATGCCCTGTCTCGATAGTCCTGCGACCAGGGACCTGCATAAGGATGTGCTTATAGATTACCCAGCTCCACTAGTGTGACGGCCATCACATCGCTGGTAATCAAGCAAAGATCCTATGGGCTCTACTAATGTGTATAGGTGATATACAAAAATAAACACATGTACACATTGAAGTAGAAACAAACCAAGTAGCATACTACTATTTTGAGCAAGATTGTATATACAAGGTGAATATCCCAAGCATCCATTAAGTAATATACAAACTAGTATGATACAGTAATGGCCTCTAGGGCATATACACTAACATATACCCCATAGCATTTGATTCATTATATGCATTATGCTGCATTCATGCTATTCTTATTGCATTTCTTATACCTGTGGTAGTACACTACACCAATATCGATGATGTGTATGTTACACTTACACAGATTGCCGGCGCACACACTTCTTCATCGATAATTGCTATGTCACTTACACAGTAGAATTGCTATATTATGCTATGATATACTGCCATGTTCATATCACTATACTAGGTTACATGATATATTGACATGTACACCCACATACTTTGCTACAGCTACATGTACATCATACATACATACTAAAATGTACACCCGTATATCTCGCTACAGTTGCATATACCCCTAGGTGGCATTGCATTGACATGTGATATTGAGACGTTGACTATTGCGCCATTGCACTTATGAAATGCATCATACATACTTCATTACATGTAGATACTTATACCTTGCTACAGTTACATGTACACTGCATATGATGCTGCACTTGTTTTCGGAGGATTTGGGAACCGCAAGATATATTTTTAAAGCTGGATTCATTTAAAAGAGCGGTTTTCCCTTTATATGCTCATATTGATGTTTTATGTTACATATATCAGTTTTATATGGATTTTAAGCATTGAGATATAGATTTCATGTGATTTATGGATTTGAGAACCGTGGGGGTATTTTCAAGAAACTATGTATCGTTTGATAACCCGGTTTCTCTTGATATGATATTTTGATGCGTCCACCATGAGATTTCTCGGTTCTGAGATTTGTGATATATACCCGATGCGAGGAGTGTAGTGGGTCGTGTGCGGGTATATGGTGGAGCCCGGTACGGTTCCCCTCGGCAAGATGATCGCAGATGATAGGCGATGAGCCTGGAAGGCGGGCAAGTACCTACCGGTGATAGTATTTGGACTCGGCGGTTATCGTGGGGATACCGACCGGAGTGATGTATGGAAATGACGTCAGGGCCAGTCGTGGTGACAGCGCCTGAGTTATGAGGATTTACGTGTCGATGCTAAACACGGGTATTCATGATGTTTCGGGTGTCGGTGATAGACACCCAGGTTTCCATGATTGTGATGTGGCATTGATGGACACACATTCTTTGATATCCCCATATTTACCTGCATATGCTTTTATGATATTTACATGCAGGAGTTGTTGTGTCAGTGGTTGACACGTGGACGAGATCCACTGCATACATGCATTAATTTTATTGTTGGACGAGATCCACCTGCATACATGCATTGATTCATTGTTGGGTGATATACACTTGCTGTTAGGCATTTATATTGTGTTGGCACATATGCAGATACGGTCACCCAAGATATCATAGTATTACCTTTATGATATAGTTGACCTAGGAATCATTGTTTATTTCGATTTCTACCTATTGATATTTTCTACTCACGAGTTAGCAACTCACCCCCGTTGTGCCACAGTTCTTGCAGGTTGTCCGCTTGGATCAGTAGCGGCATCGCTGGCACACAGCTTGCTTTCGGGTGATTTGTTTTGGTAGGTGGTACATGTTGGATCGTGCCCCTCTCGTACTTGTTATTCATATTGTACCTAGTCACTCTATCAAATCAGAAACTAGTAATTGTATATGTTGCAGACTTAGAGGACTTGTAGTTACGAGACTTGAGCGATGGGTTTTTATGTTCGTTTTTGGGGTTGATGTCTTGCTTTACTTTATTTCCTTATGTAGTTCTTCGCCGTTGGGCATCGTATGCTTGTTATTTATACTTGTGGTGTTGTTTCCGCCGTTGGGCATGTTTTGCTCCCGTTTGGGATGCTTTCTTTATATTCCTTGTTGTACCCGTTTTCGGGGCTAGTTTTTACAAAGGAGGTGCTGCCGAAATTTTTATGAAAACCAAGGAAAAGAGTTAAGATAAGTTTAAGGATTTTTACTTAAGTTTCTCAATGTTTTCTTTACTTACTTCTGTTGTAAGGTTTAGATTTCTGGGTTGCGGCTTACTAAGGTTACGTTACGCCTGTAGACGTTGCGTAATTTACGTGCCGGTCAAGAGATAATATTTTGGGTCGTGACAGTATCGCATACAACCGACTAATATCATTTATATGTATATCCCATACATATAACATACCATTGAATCAACACTTGATTCAACAATCCGGTTATATCACATATAACCTGTTTCGCAAGATTAGAATACGGTATCACATACACGTATTAATCTCGGTCCCACACATATCACATATGTGCCCTACTTCGTTTCGCATGAGCTAAGAAATCTCTGTGTAAGACTCTAAAGACTCGTCAATACGTCGGCAGTAGGTGTTGATCATTCCAGTCACCCATAAGCAGTCAGCTGTACTAGCTGGATATAACGGCTACCAGGTATTGAGCGATCAGAAGATCAACAAGCAAGCTTGTCCATACTCCCGTGAATCCAATAAGTAACACTACCATACAGTCCGGTCTCTTCGTCTGATATGTCGCATATCTAGTATGGGGTGGTAAACATCAGACCACAATAACTTGATAAGTCATGCCGATATGAGGCTCATAACGGGTCGAGAAACTACTGATAACACTTACCAGCAAATCTCAGTATCAGCCCTGGCCAGGGACTTCCTGTTATAGCCAATCGAGCACAGCGCAATATCAACCCATAATACCGGGAGAGACAAAACCCCTCCTATCACTCATTGCCTCTATGTGACTCGGGACTGTACCCAAAAACCACTATTTTGCACGCTCTCTTTAACGTGGTAAGGTGGAAATCAAAGCACAGTGGGAATCACACAAGACTCTATGACAATCTCGAGTCTACAGACTAACCTGTACCAGTGTCACCAGAGAACTGCTATCTGATGATAGGTATAATACCATCTAGGAGTTCTCGGCGAGTCCTGTTCGGTGTACCCAGTCTCCACTGAGCACCCGTATACAATCTTTTGATGTCAAACACCAATGGATGTGGGATCATCCATCGCCCATCAAATGGGTTAAGAAACGTATACAATAGTCTACTCTGGAATATCGATGCCCTGTCTCGATACTCCCACGACTAGGAACAATTAAAGGATGGACTTATGGACTACCCTGGCCCCATTAGTTTGATCTCGATCATAGTCCTGGTAGTCAAGTGCACATCTTAAGGGTTTTATCAATATGTAACAGAGAGACAGTACAAGTATACATGTTAAGATAAAGAGCAATCAGATAGCATACTATCATGTCGAGTAAGAAAGTCCTCCCTATATATGTCCAAGTATCCACTATAATATACAATCATGTACAATAATGGCCTCTAGGGCATACATACAACTAACATAATTACATACCAATATTTGGAAAGTTATTGGAGATTAATATGGTTTATTTATTTAAAAGCTATTTATTGGTATTTGGCATTTTATAAATAATTATGCAATTAATTATATGCAAGTTTAATTAAACTTGATTAGTGCACCACTAATCACGATTAGGCTAAATCCGTATTTTTAAATATCCATGGCTAGTGTATCATGACATGTTGCATTTTGTTGCATGTTTGTTTGATTTGCATTGTTGATATTTGGTTCTTTTTTTATAAAAGGAAAAAGAAATGAAAAGAAAACAAAAGTCAAAGATATCATAGAGGCATGTGCATGAGAGTGAGAGAGAGGGGGGTTATCTTGGCATGGCACCCCCACCATCATTTTCTTCACTTTATTCCTCAACTTCTTCTTCTTCCTCCTCTCAAGTTCATCCACCTCCTCTACCTCTTCCACAAACACCCCAAATCATCACCAAACCCCCACACTCCCATCATAAAAGTTGATTCCCACCTCATCCTAACCCCATAATGGAACCAAGTTTGGATTTTGGGCAACCCAAGAATTCTCTTGAGTTGCCAAAAGAGGTATATTTCTACTCTTTTTTCTAAGTCTTTAGTTTCTTTACGTCCTATATTAGTTTAGAGTTAAACCGATATGTTTTGATGATCTTAGAATTTCCTAGATGAGGTATATAGGGTATGAGTTGAGTTGTGATAGTGTATTTGAGGTGTAGTGAGTGTTTTACTTGACCTTGGTGATGTTTAATGTCCTAGACCAGAGACTAGAACCCGATACACGAACTTTGAATTTTCCCATGTCGGTTTGTGAAGTTTTGAGGACTACAGGGAATCTAGAGCAACTTTGGATGTTTTTAAGATAATCAAACAAGTACATAAACCTAGTTAGACCACTAGAAGACCACAGCTGAAGAACGAGACACCAATTCCTAGGTTTGGCCGGCGACGGCGGATAATTTGGGTATCTCGCCGGGCCAGTGTTGGCTATTGGTGTTTGGGTTTTTCCTGTCGCTCATACACCTTATAACCTAACCCTGTATTGTTAGTTTTGTCCATATCTATCTGTGCAAGAATCTGGGAGTGATTTCCTCAGTTGCCGTATTACATTTTTCGATATTTAAAACTGGGATTTATGAATTTCTTGATGTGATTCGGTCGTTGGACGTTTGTACATCAACGACGAGGGTTATTTGGTTGTTTTTGCATGCATAAGCTATAGGTTCTAACCTATAAGGAATTCGTGTGCCGTATCGGTTTTCGGACTGGATTTTAATAGCATTTCGATTGTGTATTAATATGTAGGTACCTTCGTATGGACTTCCGAGACGACGAAGCACATCGACTTCGACTAAGCGAGAAATTAGCAGGTGAGTAGATTTATATCTACGGAGGAAGTCGGGTGGATGGCGTATAGCACCCCCGCAACCATTGATATGGAAAATCGATATATAAATTATATTTGGAGAAAAGATATGCTCCGAACTTACGGATATGATTAAAGGTTTTAGTATGAGATGATACGATAAAAGATGACATTAGTGGATATGTTGCCTTGAGGATGCAAGGCAATGTACATATTATATTCATGTATCAATAGATGATATGAGATTTTTACATACATATAAATGAGAATGTGATGTATATGCAAGATGACTTGATGTGAGATATTGTTATGATGAAAAGAGAATGTGATAAAATAAGATGACTTGGCTTAATATGTCGATATACGGATGTGAGAAAATATGAGAATATAGATAATTTTGTCAAGACATAATATGAGTTTGATATAAATGTGACTTGAGTTATATGTGTACATATATATATACATATTTATATGAGAATAAAGAGTGATATGGTGTACATGACATTAGATCCGTACCCTTGTTTATGATATCGTACGACGGATACTACAGTACGAATTATGATATATGATATTTGACCGTACCCTCGATTTTGTGGAGGCCGTACGACGGACTATACCGTACGAGATGTATACATGATGATTGATCCGTACTTTTGACTCGGGATTAATTTAGCCTTTTAGTCTTTTAATTACTTAAGTAGATGATTAGAATAGGGTTCGAGTCATACCTATTTTCCAAACTAACGAATCATGTACATTTCAAAGGATAAACCGAGGGACGCTACGGATTTCAAACGTATTGCTTTTCTTTAGAAACACCGTAGTCCCTACTTTTCAAAAAAATAAAGATTCGTACTATTTTAGATACGATATTGTATGGCTCGTATATCAAGGTATATCTTAGCTTGTTGCGTTACTTTTCTTTAAAAGTCAAAGTTTTTCGTTCCGCAACGGCCGCGGTCAGTGGCCAAGGTGCTTGGAATCCCAACATACTGGGCGATGGCTGATTCCATAGCCATTGGTGTCTGACACCGATGATTGTATACAAGTTCTCATTGGATGAGTTACACTGGACGGACTCGCTGAGAACTCCTAGATGGTATTATACCAATGTCAGATAGCCATTCTCTAGTAACATGAGTACACGGTAGTCCCTAGACCTGATATCGACATAGTGTCTTGTGTGTGTTCCCACTGTACTTAGATTACTACCCTACCACTGCTCTATTGAGTTATGCAAATAGGTTTTACTTGGGTACAGTCCCGAAGCACATGGAGGCAGTGAGCGGTCAAGGGAATTCGTCACTCCCGGTATTAGGAGTCGATATCGCAATGTGCAGGATACAACTATAGCGAAAGTCCATGGCCACAGCAGTAGAGATAAACTGGTATATGTTACCAGTTTTATCTCTTTGGTTATGAGTCTTTTGTCAGCACTACTTATTGGGTTATTGGGGGTCTGATAGATTCCACCCCCTAAACCCGGTATGCGATACTCTTTGACGAAGAGACTAGACTGTTCGGTGACTGTCACTTATAGACTTTGTCGGGTCCGGATGAGTTCACTCGTTGACCTGACTTTATCTTGCTTATACTTGGGTAGCCGTTACGTACAGCTAGTGCTGCTGACGAGCTTGTGGATTAACCCAAAAGGGGGTTGAATCTGAAAGTGTTTCGGATTCAATCGGATGTGATTTTGTATAACCTACTGCCGGTGTATTGATAGGTCTTTAGAGTCCCGCAATGAAAGTGCCTATCCGGGCAAAACACGATGTAACGTGCGTATAAGGATACGTGCAAGAGTTTGATAACACATGTATATTGGATATACGCATTTAACCGGACGACTGTTATACTAGCCTGTTTAAAATTCGGAATATCAAGTCAAGTGTTGACTTGATAACCGTATAGATGATGCGGTTTCTAGTATAGTGTATATAATACACGCACTCTCTACAGCATATGATACTGAGAAAATATTGATAGCATTTCGTGTATGCGATACATGATGTATAGTGTATGGGATACATGTACTAATACTTATTTAATATATATATGATATATATATTAATTTCCACCATTTTATATTATGTGTATATATATATGTATGTATGTATGTATATATATATAATGTATATGTATATATTATTATTTATTTATTATACTTAATAATGGTGGGGCTACCCACTCTTTTGTGCACATGAGAGAGAGAGAGAGAGTGAGAGAGTGACCCATGTCATTTTAGTATGACATGGGTGGAAAAAAAAGAAATGAACTTAATTCATTATTTTTCAAGCCATCAAACATCTTCTTCTTCCTCCTTTTAGAGATTTTGCTCTCTAGGTTAATAGCAAGTATAACCATAGGGAGGGAGTGACAAAAAGAGAGAGTACCCATCATTTACATCGTCTTCCTCTATGCCTAGCTAGCCTCTAGAAGAAATTTCTCAGTCCGGTGACGGAGTTGGAGCTTGGGCAGCCCGCTTTCAACGCGGATCATCTACGGCGAGGCGGTCGGCATTCAGAACGGTCCGGGAGCTCATAAAGTCAAGTCGAGGTCTTCCGAGATCAGCCAGACATGCTACAAAGATTGTAACACCTTTCTACTCTTTTCTAGTTTGCACATTGTATTGTATTTGATGATGGATTGGGGTTATGCTTTGTAAAATTGTTGTTTTTCAAATTCTGTCGCGGCCATGATTGTCACGACCCTAACCCCCATCCACTAACAATTACATATCGCAAGTATATGTTGATATAGCTCGTAGGATTTTTTGCTTGACTACCAACGTTATGATGACGATCATACTTGTAGAGGATGGGTAGTCCATAAGCACATCCTTAAATGTCCCTAGTCGTGCGAGTATCGAAACATGGCATCGATATTCCAAACTAGACTAGGGTATATGTATCTTGACCCCGATGAGAGGCGATGGTCGGTCCTGCATCCATTGGTGTGTAAGTCCATGCTACCTCTACCCGTACTTTCGGGCATGCGGAATTAGGTGAAAACCAATTTTCTAGAGGCGGTAGCATGGACTCAAAACTGGATCTTTGTTAAACATCTAACTAACAACCTAACTAGGAGTTGTTAACTACTCGGTTAGGGGGTTATACCTTTCTTTCTTGAACTCCTTCATCTTCAAGCCTCGATGGTTGTCCGGATCGGCTTCACCCTGTCGTCTCCTTGCGCCGAAGATTGATCCACCTGAAAGCTTCTACCTTTGGCTTCTTCTTCGAACTTTGAAGAAACTAGTTCACTCGGTTTGCCAAACCTTGTGAACTAGAGTGAGTAGAGGAGAGTGTGTTGGGAATTTCTCTATGGTTCTTGGTTCTCAACACATGAGACAAGTGAACCATGGACTAAAGAGAGGGAGAGAAAGAGGAAGGAGATGAGAGCTCAAGAACACAAGAGAGAGAATGAAAATGATAGAAAAATGAGCAAGACTTTTCTCACTTGGCTCTCATAATCCAAAACCATCATCACAAAAATAGTAATCAAGTATTGTGTAAATGGTTTAAGTCAAAATGGCTATATCATTTCACGCACTCATATTGCACAAGAGAACAAGCAAGTAAAAAGTCTTTGCCATGAAATGATAGCCATTGTCATCATGATGGTCAACTAGTCCAACCTAGTCAACCGGTCAACAAAGTCAACAAGTCAACAAAGTCAACCCCTCAACAACCATGTCACCACAATACTTAATTAATATTATTGTTAATTACATATCATATTCTCATTAGGGTTCAGCAAAAAGTCAATAGTCAACGGTCAACGGTCAACAACCCTAATGAGAATCCTCTGCCTCTGTCTCTCCGTCAACTGTGCATACACACCCGCATTCGCGTTCCGAGGAACACGAATACATACTGGATAAAACCAATCCCAAAACGTACACTAGGATCTGGCTTAAACCAAAGCCCGCTAGTGTTAACTGTCCGGACACTGTACGTGCACAAGTGCACGGATGTGACCGGACCCTGTCGCAAAACCATGCGACCTGTCGCAAAACCATGCGACCTCTACTCTTTTGCCAAAAGGCGAATAGCTTTCTGTGTGGGACTCTAAAGACTCGACACTACGCTGGCAGTGGGTTTAACTGTTGGAGATGGTGCCCTCAGAGTCAATTATTGGATCACAAGCACGTGATTGCAATGATTGAGGGAGGACCTATCCCGGTACAACAGTCTTACTCGAGATGATAGTATGCTATCAGGTTTACCTTTATCATCGTGTACTGCTTTAGGTGACATGACATGTCGCTATTGCACGTTGATAGAGCCCCTAGGATTCTTGCTTGACTACCGGCAGTATGAGGGCGATCATATACGTGAGAGCTGGAGTCTACAAGCACATCCTTAAAAGGTCCCTAGTCGTGGGAGTTTCGAGACAGGGCATCGATTCTCCAGAGTAGACTAGTGTATACAGTCGAGACCCCGACGAGGGGCGGTGGCCGGTCTCACAAGCCACTGGTGTCAGTTGGATCACCTAAGATGTATACAGGTGCTCATTGGGTTATGAGTACACCGGACAGGACTCGCCGGGAACATGCTAGTTGGTCTTATACCTGACGTCAGATAGCAGTTCCCAGGTGACATGTGTACAGGTTAGTTCATCGACCTGGGGATCGTCATTTGTCTCGTGTGAGTTCCCACTGTGCTTTGATTACTACCCTACCACGGCTCAAAGGAGTCGTGCAAACAGGTTTTAGTTGGGTACAGTCCCGAGCCACATGGAGGCAGTGAGCGGATCTTCGGGGGTTTCGTCTCTCCCGGTATTGGGGGTGAGGTCGCGCTGTGTCTAGGAGAGCCATTACACGAAGTCCTTGGCCAAGGCAGGAGATTTACTGGTAGGTATTCCAGTAGTATCTCAGGGTGTTCTGGGCTACACTCCGACACGACTTGTACCGCTTTTGGGGGTCTGACTTTTACCAACCCCCTAGGCCCGCCATGCGATGCTCATAGACGAACGGACCGGACTGTACGGATATTGTCACTGACAGGCTCAGTAGGGTGTCAGGATGAGTTCGCTCATCGACGTCCCTTTTAGTCAATAGCTGGTGGCCCGTCACGTATTGGCTTATACCTCTGACGTGCTAGTGGTTAAATCCACAGCCATAGTATTGACGAGTCTTTAGAGTCCACCACACTTACAGTTACTCAAGTTTCGGGCGAAACGCTGTAGAGGCCGTATGGAGATATGGCAGGGTCCGATCAGATACGTGCGGTATTGCACGGATCAGGATCGGACGGTTTGTACTAGTAGCCGTATAGGTATATGGCAGGGTTCGATCAGATACGTGCGGTATTGCACGGATCAGGATCGAACGGATATTACTAGCCGGCTTTGGTTTAAGCCGGTCCTAGTTTAGTACAGTGTAGATTTTGTCTTTTTGCATTTGTATCCGGACGGAATACAGATGCGGGTGTGTATGCACAGTATCGGGGTTTTCCTGTAATTTATTACGGGACCAGTTTTCTGGAGTTGCCAGTTTGCATTCCGTTCCGGCCGGTTTTCCTTTGTTCTTTCCCGGCCGGACTTTTCCGATGGAGGGGGTAATTTGCAGTTTTGCAAATTATTTTTGTGGAGGGGTTTTCTTGCATAATGGTTTGATTATGATAGGATTTGAATCTTTCATCCATGCTTGCATTTAATGTGATTTGATGAGGGTATGGTTTGATAAAAGTGAAGCATGGTTGTTGTTTGGATGTGGTCACCTCTTTTGTTATCCTACACTCACCTTCCTTCATACTAATTATTGATTCCCTCCACCATTTCCACATATGATGGCCGGCCAAATCTTTGAGGGAGAGAGTGTGCTTCATTTGTGAGGAGATATATTTGTTCATATCATTTTGTATGCAAAAGAAATTGAGAGCTTCATTTCCCTCCAAAGCTCAATCTTCATTCCTCCATCCAAAGGCAACAAACCCCAATGAGACATAGACTCTACACTTCCTACAGCAAATCTTGGACGCGTCGATTCGCCCGCTTCGCGCCCGAGTTGCCTCGGTATTGAGGTGGGAGCCCGTAAAAGCTACAGGCGATGTGGTGCCCTTTCCGACGAGGAGGAGACGGATGGAGATCCCGCGAGGAGATCGGAGTGGAGATGAAGACCGGAGGACTCGGATCAGTCGGTACATCTCTTCCCTTTCTTGTTAGTAGCTTAGACTAGTTTAATGGTTACGATCCGGTGAAAGTGCGCGGTGGTGCCGGCTTGCAAAGTCCGCAAAATTTAAGTTATTCACCGCTTCCGCATTCCGGCGTCGGATTGACGGCCGGGGCGCCGCCGTGAACTTACAGTGGTATCAGAGCCTCCCCATTAACTTAGTCTAGCTTTGTGTAATGTGTTTTTCAGTTCCGATCGATCAAAAATGTCCAAAAACCCGTATTTGCCCACAACAGTTTCTGTTGAAATTTTTCAGTCTCTAAAAATTTTTCAGGTTGTAAAATATTGATGTACTGGAAAATCTAAGAGCTCTGTAAAAATTCGATGAAGTAACTCCACAGTTGGAGCGCGGAACCGCCGCGAAAACCACCTTTGTGCGGCCCTTCCGCCGCGCACTATTCACATCACTTCACCATTTTTTTACAGAGGCCTTCTGGGCTTAAAATATGGGCTTTGGAATATTAAAGTTGGGCCAATTGTTTCTGTGAGTGCTACAGTTTTCTTTGGGGCCCACTTGTTAATTGTTTGATCAATCGGAAATTTTTTAAACACATTTTTCACAGTATTTACATTATATCTGCGACCGTGAATGTCACTCGATCGGTAAATCCGGTCTAACTGCTATAGCCCGGTTAGACGGATTTGCGAACGTGACTTTCACGTTGATGTTCTATGTATTTGCTGTGATGTTGCGGATCGGTCGTGGGGATAGCCTGGATGCAATGCTAGTACAGTGTAGTTGTATTATGTACATTTGTTATTGCGGGGCGAGCGTCCGACATGTGGACTGCCGTCACTGCCTGTTTGTATTATTCTTTTGGGGCACGACCTGGTTGCGGTCGATGTACCCGGTATATGTATATTTTTTTTTCTGTACTAGGATTGCCCCGCGGAGGGGTGCACGGATAGCCGGGTTCTGGAGGGCAACAAGCCCGCATCTCATGGCATTGAGACGGAGGGGGCTTCACTCTAGGATTGGCGGGCTATTCGCCGCACTCGTAGGGGGTACAGGTTGACCCAGGAGGGGTGCCCAAGTTGCCGGATTCCGTGAAGTGCTGGGTGGTCCATTCACGGCGATGAAGGGGGCTGCCTCGCTTCAGGTTTTGGCGGGTGACTTGCCGCGCCCGTAGGGGTCTAGGATTTCATTGCACAGGCTATCCACACGACCAGGGGAACGTCGGGTTTCAGCGGCTCTGTGAAACCCGGGGATCCCAGATATCTGTATTGTTTCTGTGATGCTGTACATTTTCTGTGATGTTGCATTTTATTCACGCCTTGAGCGAAATACTATATATTGGTATATATATTAGTAGATGTTGTATATGTTTTTCATCCGCGCTAGTCCAGTCCCCGCTCTGCCGTTAGTTAGCTAACCTAACGGGTGATGACGGGACCCAGTGGCGAATGCGGATGGCATATACGTACGTCAGTATATTTTCGTTCTTTGTGGTGTGATCAATTGATGGGACTGCATTGATTCGGATCAATGCAAGTTAAAAACAAACCTAATCTGATGTTGTTGGAACACTTTTCAAAAAGCTGTTATTACAAGGACGTTCATTTCTGCTTTGCATCGTGGTATTCATTTAGAATATCCTGCTCCTCAGTCGACGAGGCAAGGGCCGAGATCCCTTCACCGGGAGTGACCCCTTGGACAGAAGTTTGCGTCAGGGCATTAACTTCACTATAGCCGATTACTTTTGCTTTGCACCGTGGTATTCAGTTGGAATATCCTGCACCCCATTCTACGGGGAAAGAGCCGAGATCCCTTCACCGGGAGTGACCTCTTTAGCGGAAGTTGTCGTCACTATATTTTCTAAAAAGCTATCCGTTCCTTCAACGATATCAAGTTCATTACGTTAAAGGTTTTCGCCAGAAACCATTCGTAGCCCTCCGTCATTTCAGTTAAATATTCGGTAGTATTCAAGCTATGTATTTTGACCTCACGCCAAGGCATAGTGTTTGGTAGCTGCCGGTTATTTATCTGTTGCATAGATAGATGCGTTGGTTTGGGACAGTCGTACTACTATTTTGGCCTACGTCAAGGGTATGTACGGGTGGGTTCAAATTAACCTGGATAATGACGGGCAGAACTTGACATGTGACTTATGATATTTTGACCTCACGCCAAGGTCATAAGAGCATGGGGCAGAAATCACATCGGGAGTTTCAAAAGTACTGAAACTTGCCAGATATGCGCATACCTTCTGGAGTGTGATACCGTGAGCGGATTCCGTCACGTTGTCATGCGATGAGAGTTGGATCCCGATTCCCACTGATGAGTTGGTTTACTCCTCGGGTGACCCCGACTAATTCTTCTTTAAGGTTTGGAGGAGAATTTGAGGTACAGTGGGAGGTTTCCAGATTAGATAAATTGGTAACCATTCTGATCTAGGATAGAGTGCACGCTGAGTGTTTCTTCTCTCTCTCTCTTTGGCAGCGACCATTGACCCAACCCCAAGATTTTGACTCAGTGACCAAGTTGACCGAACCTTCTTTACACTGGCTTTTGGATTGTCAGAGTTGCAAACCTCATTGCCACTCCTACTTTTACCCTTTTCTCCAGGACACCCCGTTTTACTACGAACGTCCACTTCCATTGGACAAAACCATCGTATGGTTAGATACGAACTCGAAGGGATTCGAGGATGGTTTCCGGTTCTGGAGAAAACGGATAGGATTATTCAGTTGTCTTTTCTTTTCACCCTCTCTCAGGTTGCGAGTACTCCTTAGTTTAGGAGTAGTACACCTATTATGCAAATTGGATAGTCTTCTTCCAAACCATAGGCTGGTGCCAACTGGTAGGGAATAAAGAAAACCAGTTAGCTTAAACGGTGTACAGAAGGTATTAAGTTCAGACAAAGCAAGGGATTAGTAAGAGGGCAAAGTAAATTGCGACTGCTATTCACGACCAAACCAAGTATTTCTTCGCCAATCCTAAATCACCTTTGTATTTCTCCAGGACACTCCGTATCACTACGAAGATCCCATTTTATTGGATAATCCATCGTATGGTTATATACGAACTCGAAAGGAACTTGTTCCAGTTCGGGGATGGATCCTGGTTCAGGAGAAATAGGAATAAAGTACATTCAGGTGTCTTTTATCTTCACCTTCTCTCGCGTTGCGAGTGCTCCTAGGATTAGGACAGTACACCCTTTATGCTTATTGGATAGTCCTCTTCCAAACCATAGGCTGGTGCCGAACGGTAGGGAAGGAAGAAAACCATTTGGCCTAATGGGTGTGCAGAAGGTAATGACTAAGGACATATGAAGGGATTTGGAGAGGTGGCAAAGAACTATACGGTTACAGTCGTGAATCTGGAAGAGGCATTACTAGGAATACCAGAATACCCCATCGGAACATTTCGATGTTTCAGTTTCACTGTGTAATGTTAAAGGAAAACTGATTTCCCGATTAGATACTTACTCCAGGGTATGTATTTACCAGGTACGATTCTCACATCTGTATAGTTTTACAGATGATGAGTGGGAGTAAGTTATTGGGAATTGGGTGATCATCCTCATTATATCGGGATTCGTTGTAATCGGTGATATTTGAGGAAATCACCTGGGCTGTTTGCCGGTTGGCAAATATTTGGTTTTGAATATCCGCTGTTATGCACCAATTTCAAATTGATATATCTGTACGTCTATTTTCATAGAGTGAGATATACCTTTATGAAATTATGTCTACGACATTTACCTATATCAGTGGATGGTTAGGTAAGGAGCATTAAACAACGGTGTAATTCTTCATAACCAAAGGGTACATTTTTCAACCTACGACACACAATGAATGAGTTATCAGACTCAAGGGACGTATACAGAGTATTGTATGTTGTCCAGGGTCCATCAGGACAGAGGGGTTAGTCCTCGTACTATATTCGGTTTACTTATGACTTCTCTAGTTTTTTGGACAGGTGTTTCGCGGAAACAGGGGGTCCGAATTTTGAGAAGTTATAGGTATTTGAATAGAGTAGAGAACCAGGTGTAGCAAGTATCGGGATTCTTCAAAGAGATCGAAGATGTAGATACTTGTGTACGGCATTCAGTTGATAGTAATGATCTAAGAGATCTTGCTTCTCTTTCAGGTTACTCATAATTGGAAGTATTCCTAAGTTGAGTAACGCTGATCGGCCTCCTTCCATTTAGTTGACATGCACTGAAGACAGCTGCATGATTTGAATCTGGTTAAATTAAATCAGTGCCTCTGGTTCTATATTGGATATAGAACAGTTCATATCTTAACGTTGTTAAGGTACGGGGAGTTTTCCGGCTTATGATTAAAACCAGACACTGGACAACTCAAGGCACGTTTCTGTAATGGCTGTTTGTGGGTTGACCCAGGCTATGACGAGGGTTAACTTCCTACCATCTGGAAGATCAATAGAAATATTGTTCTAGACTCGCCACAGTTTTATTAAAAATGGATTTTTTCAAAAAAAACAGTAGTGGGAGTATGGTAGAACTGGAAGTGATTCCAGAACCGCAAACGATTACTGAAGATTTGATAAGGAACCTAAAGATTCAATCTGCTTTGACATTCCATTGGCCACTCCGCAGATAAGGTGGGTAACTTCAGGCACCCGAGAGGTACTCCGGTAGCCTCAAGGACGGTGACAGGGAAGTTCTTGTTTACCCACACTTGCCATTGTTGTTGTTCCAGGCTGCGAGACCCGGCAGGAGGATGAGTATAGCGTCGTTCTAAACTAGCTTTAGAAGTGCACGTCTGTATGACTCTGCCAGAGGGTTTTCGTAGTCAGTGGGAGCAGCGGAAGCATTGGTGGACATCAGGCTTATGTCTATTTATAGACTAAAGCAGATGTAGCGGAGATAGATCATCTATTTCTGACATAACAGTCATGGGTTTGACTTCATCAGAATAGGGGATGGATCTGTTGAGAAGGTAGTAGGGTGTGATATCCTGGTATTTGGATGACATACACAAAGTAGGAAAGGAAACTCCTATACTACGATCGGTCATACTTTGGTCGTCACACAGTGTTTTCTCCACACTGGACTTGGACATTATATCAGACATACTGGTTACTGGATCTATGGTATTAGATCTAGATTTGGGTGGTTTCCCAATCAGGGTACTTTGACAGCATTCTAAGGGTATTTAGAATGGACGACTCCATGCACGGTAGTGTACCTGCAGAAGATGGAGTCACCCTCTCTAAAGGTGTCTTATAGACTAAAGGGGAGAGGGATGTCCATGATTGGCAGATCACTTGCTCAGGCAATTGAGTCAATCATGAGATGTCAAGTACCACACCAGATATTGTTCTTGCACTAGATGCAATAAGTTGATATTGATTCAATCCTGGAGAAACAGTCGGAAGCAGTTTTAGAACATAACAGAATGTTCTAGGGAGATGATAACGACAGCCTCATTCAGGAGACAGTTATCATTCCAGGCTTCCAAGGTGACATGGACGACAAGGAGGCTGTCAGAGTTATAGTTTTCCCTCTGACAAGGGGCAGTATTTTGGACAGGTGTTCCAAGGCAGTACTGAGGGAGGCATGGCGCAGGATACTGATTAAATTCAGTTGACGATACAGTCTAAGAAGTTTGGATTTGGAGTTCATTTATGAGCTATGTCCCATCAGACATCCAGACACATTCTAAGACAGGTATTGCTCATTTCGGGAGATGGGTTTCTCCGCGAACTTGAGATATAGAGAGACATAGAAAGAAACAACTAAGCGGATCCACTCACTGAGGCTATTCCTCGAACGCAATAGTTTCACAAACGAGCTTTGTGAGACTGACTTGTAGAGGAGTTGGGTGTTCGGTATCACACGGGCTGTGAGTATGCGACATCGCAATAATTAGCCTTGAGTGCAAGTGGGAGATTGTTGGAGATGGTGCCCTCAGAGTCAATTATTGGATCACAAGCACGTGATTGCAATGATTGAGGGAGGACCTATCCCGGTACAACAGTCTTACTCGAGATGATAGTATGCTATCAGGTTTACCTTTATCATCGTGTACTGCTTTAGGTGACATGACATGTCGCTATTGCACGTTGATAGAGCCCCTAGGATTCTTGCTTGACTACCGGCAGTATGAGGGCGATCATATACGTGAGAGCTGGAGTCTACAAGCACATCCTTAAAAGGTCCCTAGTCGTGGGAGTTTCGAGACAGGGCATCGATTCTCCAGAGTAGACTAGTGTATACAGTCGAGACCCCGACGAGGGGCGGTGGCCGGTCTCACAAGCCACTGGTGTCAGTTGGATCACCTAAGATGTATACAGGTGCTCATTGGGTTATGAGTACACCGGACAGGACTCGCCGGGAACATGCTAGTTGGTCTTATACCTGACGTCAGATAGCAGTTCCCAGGTGACATGTGTACAGGTTAGTTCATCGACCTGGGGATCGTCATTTGTCTCGTGTGAGTTCCCACTGTGCTTTGATTACTACCCTACCACGGCTCAAAGGAGTCGTGCAAACAGGTTTTAGTTGGGTACAGTCCCGAGCCACATGGAGGCAGTGAGCGGATCTTCGGGGGTTTCGTCTCTCCCGGTATTGGGGGTGAGGTCGCGCTGTGTCTAGGAGAGCCATTACACGAAGTCCTTGGCCAAGGCAGGAGATTTACTGGTAGGTATTCCAGTATTATCTCAGGGTGTTCTGGGCTACACTCCGACACGACTTGTACCGCTTTTGGGGGTCTGACTTTTACCAACCCCCTAGGCCCGCCATGCGATGCTCATAGACGAACGGACCGGACTGTACGGATATTGTCACTGACAGGCTCAGTAGGGTGTCAGGATGAGTTCGCTCATCGACGTCCCTTTTAGTCAATAGCTGGTGGCCCGTCACGTATTGGCTTATACCTCTGACGTGCTAGTGGTTAAATCCACAGCCATAGTATTGACGAGTCTTTAGAGTCCACCACACTTACAGTTACTCAAGTTTCGGGCGAAACGCTGTAGAGGCCGTATGGAGATATGGCAGGGTCCGATCAGATACGTGCGGTATTGCACGGATCAGGATCGGACGGTTTGTACTAGTAGCCGTATAGGTATATGGCAGGGTTCGATCAGATACGTGCGGTATTGCACGGATCAGGATCGAACGGATATTACTAGCCGGCTTTGGTTTAAGCCGGTCCTAGTTTAGTACAGTGTAGATTTTGTCTTTTTGCATTTGTATCCGGACGGAATACAGATGCGGGTGTGTATGCACAGTATCGGGGTTTTCCTGTAATTTATTACGGGACCAGTTTTCTGGAGTTGCCAGTTTGCATTCCGTTCCGGCCGGTTTTCCTTTGTTCTTTCCCGGCCGGACTTTTCCGATGGAGGGGGTAATTTGCAGTTTTGCAAATTATTTTTGTGGAGGGGTTTTCTTGCATAATGGTTTGATTATGATAGGATTTGAATCTTTCATCCATGCTTGCATTTAATGTGATTTGATGAGGGTATGGTTTGATAAAAGTGAAGCATGGTTGTTGTTTGGATGTGGTCACCTCTTTTGTTATCCTACACTCACCTTCCTTCATACTAATTATTGATTCCCTCCACCATTTCCACATATGATGGCCGGCCAAATCTTTGAGGGAGAGAGTGTGCTTCATTTGTGAGGAGATATATTTGTTCATATCATTTTGTATGCAAAAGAAATTGAGAGCTTCATTTCCCTCCAAAGCTCAATCTTCATTCCTCCATCCAAAGGCAACAAACCCCAATGAGACATAGACTCTACACTTCCTACAGCAAATCTTGGACGCGTCGATTCGCCCGCTTCGCGCCCGAGTTGCCTCGGTATTGAGGTGGGAGCCCGTAAAAGCTACAGGCGATGTGGTGCCCTTTCCGACGAGGAGGAGACGGATGGAGATCCCGCGAGGAGATCGGAGTGGAGATGAAGACCGGAGGACTCGGATCAGTCGGTATATCTCTTCCCTTTCTTGTTAGTAGCTTAGACTAGTTTAATGGTTACGATCCGGTGAAAGTGCGCGGTGGTGCCGGCTTGCAAAGTCCGCAAAATTTAAGTTATTCACCGCTTCCGCATTCCGGCGTCGGATTGACGGCCGGGGCGCCGCCGTGAACTTACATTAACCACATACCGCAAGCGGTACTAGCTGTGCGTAACGGTCCCCAGGTAGATGCCGACAAGAAGACTAACGAGGTGAAACCCATCTGAACTCCTACTGAGCCTGAATGTGACAATCTCCGTACAGTCCGGTCTGTTCGTCTGATACATCGCATGGCGGGCCTAGGGGGCGGTAAACGTCAGTACCCTAATAGCGGTACAAGTCGTGTCGGAGTGAAGCCCAATACACCCTGAGATAACACTGGAAGCCTACCAGTATATCCCGCTTGCCCTGGCCAGGGACTACTAGTGTAATGGCTCTCCTAGACACAGCCTGATGTCAACCCCAAATACCGGGAGAGACGAATCCTGTCTAACCATCACTGCCTCCAAGTGCTTCGGGACTGCACCCAACTACTACCTGTTTGCACGACACCTTTGTGCCGTGGTAGGGTAGTAATCAATGTACAGTGGGAACACACTCGAGGCGAAGTGACAGAGTCAAGTCAGCGGACTAAGCTGTACTCATGTCACCTGGGAACTGATAACTGACGATAGGTATAATACCAACCGGTCAGTTCCCGACGAGTCCTGTCCAGTGTACTCGTAACCCAACGAGCACCCGCATACTATCTCCGGTACGACGTACTGATGGCTGTGGGACAGACCATCTCCCACTCTGGGATGAGAAGTGCATGCGCTAGTCTACTCCGGAGTATCGATGCCCTGTCTCGATAGTCCTGCGACTAGGGACCTGCATAAGGATGTGCTTATAGATTACCCAGCCCCCACTAGTGTGACTGCCATCACAACGCTGGTAATCAAGCAAAGATCCTAAGGGCTCCACTAATGTGTATAGGTGATATACTAAAATAAACACAAGTACACATTGAAGTAGAAAAAAACCAAGTAGCATACTACTATTTTGAGCAAGATTGTATATACAAGGTGAATATCCCAATCTTCCATTAAGTAATATACAAACTAGTATGATACAGTAATGTCCTCTAGGGCATATACACTAACAATCTCCCACTTGCACTAAGGCCATGTACTGGCGTATCGAAGACCTATCATCTCGATCAGCCGCTCGAACTAAGTCTGGGGCAAGGCCTTAGTGAATGGATCTGCAGTGTTATCTTCTGAAGCAACCCTCTGAACCTCGATCTACTGGCGATCCACGATCTCCCTGATCAGGTGATACCGCCTCAAGATGTGTCTGGATCTCTGATGGGACATGGGTTCCTTCGCTAAAGCTATAGCCTCGTTGTTGTCGCAATACAGAGGTATTGGATAAACAATGGACGGAACCACCTGAAGTTCTTTCAAGAACTTCCTCATCCAGACAGCTTCCTTTGCGGCATCAGATGCAGCGATGTATTCCGCTTCCATCGTCGAGTCTGCAACGGTTTCCTGTTTGGAACTCTTCCAACACACCGCCCCTCCATTGAGGGTAAAGACAAAATCCGACATTGACTTGGAATCATCCTTATCACTCTGGAAGCTGGAGTCAGCAAAGGCCTCGATCTGGAGGTCTTTTCCGCCATACACCAAGAACATCTCCTTAGTCCTTCTCAGGTACTTGAGAATGTTCTTTACAGCTATCCAGTGTTTCTCCCCAGGGTTTGACTGATACCGGCTTACTACATTCAGTGCATAAGCTACATCCGGTCTGGTACACAACATCGCATACATTATAGAGCCTACCGCAGAAGCGTAGGGTATAATAGACATGCGATCCCTCTCCAAATCAGTCTTGGGAGACATCTCTTTAGAGAGGGTGATCCCGTGACAAGCCGGTAGGTTACCGCGCTTGGAATCTTCCATCCTGAATCTTTTCAGTATGGTGTCGATGTACCTGGACTGTGAAAGTCCTAATATCCTCTTGGATCTATCACGATGGATCCGGATCCCTAGGATGTATGAGGCATCACCCAGGTCTTTCATGGAGAACCTGTGTGATAAGAACCCCTTGACAGATTGTAGCATAGGAATGTCATTTCCTATTAAGAGAATGTCATCCACGTATAAAACGAGGAATACTACAGTTCTCGCTACAAATCTACTATAGATGCATGGTTCATCTGGATTTTTGATAAAGCCAAATTCCTTGACCGTCTCATCAAAACAGATGTTCCAACTCCGCGATGCCTGCTTTAGTCCATAGATGGACTTAAGCAACTTGCACACCTTTCCGCTGCTCCCACTCTGAATGAAACCCTCTGGTTGGTGCATATAGACACACTCCTCTAAATTTCCATTTAGAAAAGCGGTCTTTACGTCCATTTGCCAGATATCATAATCGTGGAAGACAGCAATGGCAAGAAGAATCCGAATGGATTTTAGTATAGCCACTGGAGAAAAGGTTTCTTCATAGTCCAAGCCAGGTCTTTGACGGAAACCCTTTGCAACAAGTCTAGCTTTATAGGTCTCAACCTGTCCATCTACACCAATCTTCCTTTTGAAGATCCACTTGCATCCTACGGGTTTTACCCCGTCTGGAGCAATGTCCAACGTCCATACTTTGTTGGTGTACATGGACTCCATTTCGGTCCGCATTGCATCCAGCCATTTTACCGAGTCAACGCTCTGAACGGCCTGCTGGAAGCTAGTAGGCTCATCATAATCTATGATGCAATCCTCTCTATCTCCATCTATGAGAAAACCGTAGTATCTCTCGGGCGGATGAGACTGCCTACTACTCCTGCGGAGCGGCATAGGAATGTCTTGTTCTTTTGAACCCTCTGGTTCCACTAAGCTTTCAGTAATAGTCTATGGTTCTGGAATATCTTCCAGTTCTACTGCGCTCCCACTAATTTCCTTTTCTAAGAACTGGTGTTCTAGAAAGTGGGCATGACGAGAAACAAAAACCTTTTGTTCCTCTTCGCAGTAGAAGAAATATCCCTTGGAGTTCTTTGGATATCCCACAAACTTGCACTGTACTGAGCGTGCCTTGAGATTGTCCACATGCTGCTTTTTGACAAAAGCTGGACTTCCCCATGTCTTAATGTGATTGAGATGGGGCCTCTTCCCACACCACATCTCATATGGTGTAGTAAGCACAGTCTTAGTGGGAACTCGGTTCAAAAGGTATGCTGCTGATTCTAGCGCATACCCCCAGAATGATCGCGGTTACTCAGCGTTACTCATCATGGACCGTACCATATCCAATAGGGTTCGGTTCCGTCTCTCCGATACACCGTTATATTGCGGAGTGTATGGAGGAGCAAGCTGAGAGAGAATTCCGTTCTCTTTTAAATAGTTCAGGAACTCGGCACTCAAGTATTCACCACCTCGATCCGATCTTAGAATCTTGATACTTTTGCCGGTTTGTTTTTCTACTTCATTCTTATATTCCTGGAATTTTCCAAAGGCTTCGGACTTATGTTTCATTAAGAAGACATAACCGTACCTTGAAAAGTCATCCGTAAAAGTAATGAAGTAAGAATAACCGCTTCGCGCATGTGTAGACATTGGACCGCACACGTCGCTGTGTACGAGTCCCAAGAGCTCGCTCGCTCTTACTCCGTGTCCAGTGAACGGAGTCTTTGTCATCTTTCCTTTGATACAGGATTGACAAGTGGCATACGATTGATATTCGAACGGATTCAAATATCCTTCTGTATGTAACTTTGTCAACCTTCTCTCATTGATGTGACCCAGTCTACAATGCCATAAGAAAGTCTGATTTATTTCCGGAGACTTTCTTTTGTGTGTATTCTGGACATTGAAAATCTGTGGTTGGTTTAATACGTATATACCATTGCTCAATGTACCTGACCCAATCAGAACTTGATTAAGGTGAATGTTCACAACATTTCTTACAAACGCAAATTCATAACCTTCTTTAGAAACCAAAGATACAGAAATGATATTACAAGTTGCGTTGGGTGTAAAAAAGCAATTACGCAAAACCAAAACATGTCCATCTGACATTCCCAGGTGATAGTCCCCCACGGCCTTAGCATCCATGCTAGCTCCGTTTGCAACTTTGAGGGTCATGTCACCTGCCTTCAAAACCCTACGGTTTCTCAACGCCTGCAAAGAATTACAGATATGAGATCCTGATCCGATATCCAATACCCAGGAAGTAGAGTTTATTGAAAGACGGTTTTCAATAACATACACACCTGAAGCTGAAGCCGCAACCTGCTTCAGATCCTGTGTTCAGGCTTTCCAAGCCCTGCAGTCATTCTTCCAGTGTCCCTTCTTATGACAATAGAAGCATTCTTCTTTATCCACAAGCTTTCCCACTTTCTTTGTTGCTTTTGCCTTTCCCTTCGTATCCACTTTACTAACACCGCCCCTTGGTTTGGCGGGGGCTTTCTTCTTCTTTCCCTTGGCTTTCGCCTTGGACCTAGAAGAGGAAGATCCTCCTACAAACAAAGTGGATGTTTCCCTACCTTTCTGTAGGGTGCCCTCTGCGCTCCTCAGCATGTGAGGAGTTCTGAAAGTTCAACTTCCTTTTCTTGTAAGTTGAAGTTCAGGATAAACTGGGCGTAAGTGGAAGGAAGGGACTGGAGAATCAAGTCCGTATAGAGCTCACTCTCCAACGTGGTCCCAAGGTCCGCGAGCTCTTCTATGTAGCCAATCATCTTAAGCACATGTTCCTCTACCGATGATCCGACGGCCAACCTTGCCGAAAATAACTTCTTCGACACTTCGTATCTTGCGATACGAGACTGCTCTCCATACAGTTCTTTTGTATGGAGAAATATGGATTCGAGGTCCATATTCTCGTGCCTCCTCTGATGTTCGTTGTCCATAGAGGCAAGCACGAGGCACTTGGCCTTCGCGCAATCGATTTCCCAGGTCTTACGGATTTCCTTATCCGCGACGCTGGTTTTGGGACCCGGGACAGGGGGAGCTTTGGTGGTAAGAAGATACCCCAGCTTGTCGTAAGTGATTACCATCTTGACATTCCTGAGCCAATCTTTGTAGTTTGGCCCTGTCAGTATGTTTTTATCTAGAAGTAACTTAAGTCCAGTCATGTCGATTGGTCGCTGCAATTAGGAGAGAGAAGAAACACTCAGCATGATGCTCTTGCAAGTTTAGAATGGTTTTTAGTTTGTCTAAACAGGATGGCTCCCACTGTTTCTCGAATCCCTCCTCAAACCAAAAAGGAAGAATTAGTCAGGATCAATCTCACCGTACAATACTTGCTTAACCGTTCAGCCAGGCCAGTGTCGATACTTCGAGGGAGGTTTTCCAACGCTTTCGCGAAGTTCCTTAATTAAATAACCTCTTTTCCCTCGGGGCGTAGCCCCGCTAACACCTTTCTAGATACCTACTTGGTTTATAGCATTGATCGTTAAGTGAGAAATTTTCCGAGGAGTAGCATATACTCACAGTAAGATCGGGATCCAAATATCATCGCGTGACGAAACTGAAGGAATCCTACCAGAATTATCACACTCCAAATGGTATGCAACACTAGCAAGTTTCAGTTCTTTTGAAACTCCCGATGTGGATTTTTTTTTGCCCCATGCTCTTATGACCTTGACTTTAGCCAAAATATCATAAGTCACATGTCAAGTTCGACCCGTCATTCTCCAGGTTAATTTGGATCCACCCGTACCTACCTTTGACTTTGGCCAAAATGGCAGTACGACTGTCCCAAACCAACGCATCTATCTATGCTACACATGAATACCCAATAGCTACCAATCACTATGCCTTGACTTTGGCCAACATACACAGCTTGAATACTATTGACTATTCATGTGAAACGACGGAGGGCTACGAATGGTTTTGGCAAAACCGTGAACGTAGTGAACTTGATATAATCGATGGAACGAGATAGCTTTTAAAAGGAGTGGCTCAAGCTCCGCATTTAAAAGTTAGTTTTGAAAAGAACCGAGTGGTTTTCCGAAAGTGTTCCAACGACTTTAACTTGGTTAATTTTCTTGCATTAGTTCTTTTAATGCGTGATATTCTTGCATTAGTTCTTTTAATGCGTCCCATCATTTAATCCTACCATTGCAGAAAACAACTAAAATATGACGTACGCTTATGCCATTCGCATTCGCCACGGGGCCCCGTCATTACCCATTAGGTTACTTAACTAACGACAGAGCGGGGGCTGGGCTAGCGCGGCTGTAAAACATAAGCAACGCCTAAATAATATCATATATAGATATATTGCAATGATAGCCATTTCAGATCACAGATGAACACATTGGATATACTAGGAATCCGCAATTCGTACGAGCCTGTAACGAAAAGCAGATTACACGGTCGCGGTGAATAGCCAATACCCCACCCAAGACCCCTACGGGTGCGGCAAACTACCCGCCAAGTACCCGAAGCGAAGTAACCTCCCTCAACTCCGTGAGTAGGCCACTCGGCACTTCGGCATACCCGGTAGTTTGTGCACCCCCTCCATGGGTCTATCCTAGGAGGAAAAACAGTAAAAAGAAATTATACAATGACGGCTATAACTCCGACCCGGTTGTGCGGCCATACAAATAATTATTACATCAATTTACAAATTTACATGAATTGAAAGAAAAGAAAACTCTCGTCTCACAACCCCCGGCTATTCACCCGCGACAATCCAATGAATTCATATACACATTCCAATAACATTACAGATCACAGATTTGTATAACCCCCACTAATCAACATATAGCGATTAGCAGACGTTCAATACAAATATCACATCACAGATAAAAACCCGTCAGCTCAAGTCTTTAGAAGTTCGATCAAAAATACGGATTTTTAGGCCCCAAACACAAAATTTTCGTTCTGGAAAATCTGGGCTAAAAAGATATATTCCAAAATTCCTAAAATACCCCACTGAACAAACTGCAACCAAAATTTCCCACTGCCGAGTCAACTCGGCCGCGAAACCGCGGCGGGAGCACGCTCCCGCCGCGTTTACGCGGCGCTTTGATCGGTTCAGTGGATGAAATTTTTGCAGTTTGCTATAAAAACCCTGAGTCGATTTTTGAAGCATGATTTATTACTTTTACAGAACTTTGAAAATCGACAGCAAGCATGAATTTTTGGTGTATTTCGTGACTTTTTGTTTGATCGATCTTCTAGTTACTTTGCTAACATGTTAGATAGAGTTTAACTAGGCTCTGATACCACTATAAGTCCATGCTACCTCTCCCGGTACTTTCGGGCATGCGGAATTAGGTGAAAACCAATTTTCTAGAGGCGGTAACATGGACTCAAAACCGGATCTTTGTTAAACATCTAACTAACAACCTAACTAGGAGTTGTTAACTACTCGGTTAGGAGGTTATACCTTTCTTTCTTGAACTCCTTCGTCTTCAAGCCTCGATGGTTGTCCGGATCGGCTTCACCCCGTCGTCTCCTTGCGCCGAAGATTGATCCACCTGAAAGCTTCTACCTTTGGCTTCTTCTTCGAACTTTGAAGAAACTAGTTCACTCGATTTGCCAAACCTTGTGAACTAGAGTGAGTAGAGGAGAGTGTGTTGGGATTTTCACTATGGTTCTTGGTTCTCAACACATGAGACAAGTGAACCATAGACTAAAGAGAGGGAGAGCAAGAGGAAGGAGATGAGAGCTCAAGAACACAAGAGAGAGAATGAAAATGATAGAAAAATGAGCAAGACTTTTCTCACTTGGCTCTCATAATCGAAAACCATCATCAAAAAAATAGTAATCAAGTATTGTGTAAATGGTTTAAGTCAAAATGGCTATATCATTTCATGCACTCATATTGCACAAGAGAACAAGCAAGTAAAAGTCTTTGGCATGAAATGATAACCATTGTCATCATGATGGTCAACTAGTCCAACCTAGTCAACCGGTCAACAAAGTCAACAAGTCAACAAAGTCAACCCCTCAACAACCATGTCACCACAATACTTAATTAATATTATTGTTAATTACATATCATATTCTCATTAGGGTTGAGCAAAAAGTCAATAGTCAACACTCAACGGTCAACAACCCTAATGAGAATCCTCTGCCTCTGTCTCTCCGTCAACTGTGCATACACACCCGCATTCGCGTTCCGAGGAACACGAATACATACTGGATAAAACCAATCCCAAAACGTACACTAGGATCTGGCTTAAACCAAAGCCCGCTAGTGTTAACTGTCCGGACACTGTACGTGCACAAGTGCACGGATGTGACCGGACACTGTCGCAAAACCATGCGACCTGTCGCAAAACCATGCGACCTCTACTCTTTTGCCAAAAGGCGAATAGCTTTCTGTGTGGGACTCTAAAGACTCGACACTACGCTGGCAGTGGGTTTAACCATAGACCGCAAGCGGTACTAGCTGTGCGTAACGGTCCCCAGGTAGATGCCGACAAGAAGACTGACGAGGTGAAACCTATCTGAACTCCTACTGAGCCTGAATGTGACAATCTCCATACAGTCCGGTCTGTTCGTCTGATACATCGCATGGCGGGCCTAGGGGGGCGGTAAACGTCAGTCCCCTAATAGCGGTACAAGTCGTGTCGGAGTGAAGCCCAATACACCCTGAGATAACACTGGAAGCCTACCAGTATATCCCGCTTGCCCTGGCCAGGGACTACTCGTGTAATGGCTCTCCTAGACACAGCGCGATGTCAACCCCCAATACCGGAAGAGACGAATCATGTCTAACCGTCACTGCCTCCAAGTGCTTCGGGACTGCACCCAACTACTACCTGTTTGCACGACTCCTTTGAGCTGTGGTATGGTAGTAATCAAAGTACAGTGGGAACACACTCGAGGCGAAGTGACAGTGTCAAGTCAGCGGACTAAGCTGTACTCATGTCACCTGGGAACTGATAACTGACGATAGGTATAATACCAACCGGTCAGTTCCCGACGAGTCCTGTCCAGTGTACTCGTAACCTAATGAGCACCCGCATACTATCTCCGGTACGACGTACTGATGGCTGTGGGACAGACCATCTCCCACTCTGGGATGAGAAGCGCATGCGCTAGTCTACTCCGGAGTATCGATGCCCTGTCTCGATAGTCCTGCGACTAGGGACCTGCATAAGGATGTGCTTATAGATTACCCTGCCCCCACTAGTGTGACTGCCATCACAACGCTGGTAATCAAGCAAAGATCCTAAGGGCTCCACTAATGTGTATAGGTGATATACTAAAATATACACAAGTACACATTGAAGTAGAAACAAACCAAGTAGCATACAACTATTTTGAGCAAGATTGTATATACAAGGTGAATATCCCAAGCTTCCATTAAGTAATATACAAACTAGTATGATACAGTAATGGCCTCTAGGGCATATACACTAACAATCTCCCACTTGCACTAAGGCCATGTACTGGCGTATCGAAGACCTATCATCTCGATCAGCCGCTCGAATTGAGTCTGGGGCAAGGCCTTGGTGAATGGATTTGCAGTGTTATCTTCTGAAGTAACCCTCCGAACCTCGATCTCCTGACGATCCACGATCTCCCTGATCAGGTGATACCGCCTGAAGATGTGTCTGGATCTCTGATGGGACATGGGTTCCTTCGCTAAAGCTATAGCCTCATTGTTGTCGCAATACAGAGGTATTGGATCAACAATGGACGGAACCACCTGAAGTTCTTTCAAGAACTTCCTCATCCAGACAGCTTCCTTTGCGGCAACAGATGCAGCGATGTATTCCGCTTCCATCGTCGAGTCTGCAACGGTTTCCTGTTTGGAACTCTTCCAACACACCGCCCCTCCATTGAGGGTAAAGACAAAACCCGACATGGACTTGGAATCATCCTTGTCACTCTGGAAGCTGGAGTCAGCAAAGGCCTCGATCTGGAGGTCTTTTCTGCCATACACCAAGAACATCTCCTTAGTCCTTCTCAGGTACTTGAACGGCCACCCGGCTATTGAGCGATCAGAAGATCAACGAGCAAGCCTGCTCACACTCCTGTGAATCCAACCAGTAACACTTACCGTACAGTCCGGTCTCGTCGTCTGATAAGTCGCATATCTTACCTAGGGGTGGTAAACGTTAGACCCCAGTAGCTCGATAAGTCGTGTCGATATGAGGTCTATAACAGTTCGAGAAACTACTGGTAACACTTACCAGTAAATCTCAGCAGCCCTGGCTAGGGATTTCCGGTTATAGCCAATCGAACACAGCACAACATCAACTTCCTATACCGGGAGAGGCGAATCCCCTCCTATCGCTCATTACTTCCATGTGAATCGGGACTGTATCCAAAACCACCGTTTTGCATGCCCTCTTGGACGTGGTAAGGTGGAAATCAAACCACAGTGGGAATCACACAAGACTCTATGACGATCTCGGGTCAACAGACTAACCTGTACCAGTGTCACCAGAGAACTGCCATCTGACGTAAGGTATAGTACCGTCTGGGAGTTCTCGAAGAGTCCGTCAAGTGTACCCAGTCTCCACTGAGCACCCGTATATCATCTCTGATGTCAAACACCAATGGATATGGGATCATCCATCGCCCATCGGTATGGGTGGAGAAGGTATACGCTAGTCTACTCTGGTATATTGATGCCCCGTCTCGATACACCCACGACTAGGGACCTTGAAGGATGTACTTATGGACTTCCATGTCCCCACTAGTATGATCCGCATCATAGTCCAGGTAGTCAAGTACACATCCTAAGGGCTTTACCAATATGTAACAGAGAGACAATCAGTGTACACGTTAAGGTAAAGAGCAACCAGATAACATACTATCATGTCGAGCAAGAAAGTCCTCCATATATATGTCCAAGCATCCACTACAATATACATCCTATGTATAGTAATGGCCTCTAGGGCATACATATAACTAACAATCTCCCACTTGCACTAGGGCCATCTGTAGCAGTGGTTGCAGTATCTTATACTCAACCATCCCATATAAGTCACTCTCTGGGAAAAAGCCTTTGTGAGTGGATCCGCCGTGTTGTCCTCTGAGTCTACTCTTCTAACCTCGATCACCCTGGAGATCAACTATCTCCATGATCAGGTGATGCTGCCTCAGAATATGTCTGGATCACTGATGGGACAGGCGTTCCTAAACATAAGCCACAACTCCATTGTCTCACAACGGTAGGAACGATGTTCATCTCATGAACTAATATACACCCAGACTTCCTCTTTGGTAGCATCTTTGGTAGCGATGTATCCAGCCTTTATCATCTAGTATGCCACGGTATCTAGCTTGGAACTCTTCCAACATACCGTCCCTTTACTGAGGGTAAAGACAATGCCTGTGACTGACTTTCAGTCGTCCTTATCACCTTGGAACCTTTCTAGTGATTCTCCCCAGGAACAATTGATACCATCTCACTGCAACTAGTGAGTATCCTAACATCCAATTAGATCTATCTCATAGATCCAAAACCTAGGATTTAGTAGGTATCACTTCGATCCTATATGGAGAATTATTGTGATAAGCGGAGATTGACCGTGCGTAGCATATGAAACTCCTTCCCTATCAAGAGTATGTCATCCACGTGCTCTACGAGGATCACCACCATACTCCCTACTACCTTTTCATTTATACAAGGTTCATCTACCATTTTGATGATGTCAAACTCTTTGACTAATACATCAAAAATAGACGTTCCAACTCCGCGATGCCTGTTTTATCACATAAAACATCTTGCACACGTTTCCGCTGCTCCCACTGTCTACGAAGTTTCTGGCTGTGCACTTATAGATGCTTTCTTCTAAAACATCATTTAGAAAAGCAGTCATGACGCCCAACCGTTAGATATCGTAGTCATGGTATGTAGCAATGGCAAGTAGGATCTGGATGGACTTAAGCATGGCTACTTAGAAAAGGTTTCAACATAATCCAAACCTGGTCAATGATGCAAACCTTTAACAAGTTTAGCTTTGAAAGTCTCAACTTTTCCATGTACACCAAGTAATCTTCTCAAGATATACTTGCTCCTGATGGGGATTTAACCTTTCAGCTAAAGCAACCAAAGTCCATACTTTGTTGGTGTATAAGGATTCCATCTCTGATCGCTAAGCATCCAGCCATTCTTATAGAGTCCCACTCCTGATGGCCAGCTCGAAACTAGTTGGGTCATCATCTCATGATGCAATCCTCACTCCCACTGTCATAGAGAAACTGAAGTATCTCTCAGGTGGGTGAGGAACCCTACCAGATCGGCGGAGAGGCCGAGGTTCGTTAGAATATACTAAATCCTTTGGTTCTATCAAATCATCTGCTGTAGTTTGTATAGCTGGAACCTTTCCAGTTCTACATTACAGACCTTGCCTCGATCTTGTCCGGATTTTTGCTTTTGACATAGGTTGGACAATCCTAAATCTTAACCAACTTAAGATATGGGGTCTTCCCCTTCCATATCTCATATGAAGTGGTAGGCAACTGATTTGATTCGAACCTAATTCAATAGGTATGCAGCTTCTTAAGTGCATAACTCCTAAAAGGAAATAGGTAACTCAGTAATACTCATCATAGAGCACACTATATCATATAGGGTGTGATTGCTCCGCTCCGATACACCGACGTGCCATGGTGTATACGGAGGAGTAATGTTGAGAGAGAATCTCATTCTCCTTTAGAATAATTAAGGAATTCCGTTCTCAAGTATTATCCTCCCTGATCACATCAAAGGACATAATACTTATACCCTGTTTTTGGTTGTCTTCTTCTAACTTATATTCTGTGAATATCTCAAAAGGTTCCGACTTATGTTTGAACAGGAACATATGTCTGAATCTTGAGAGATCATCAGAGAATGTAATGAAGTACAAAAGAACCGGTCTTGGCATGTGTAGACAGAGGACCTTTATACATCAACATGTATCATCCCAAAAGTTCACTAACTCTTTCTCTGCTTCCAATAAACAGAGCTATGGCCATCTTATCTCTGTGACATGACCGGCAAGTTTCACCAGATGTAAATTCATACAGATTTAAATATGCATCTATATGTAACTTCAGCTAGTCGGGTTGCATTGATATGACCTAATCTACAATACCTCAAGAAGGATTAGTTCATTTCTGAACTATTCCTCTTGTGTGTGTTCTGTATACTAAGAACTGTAGTTTGATTTAGAACATCAATGCTTTCAGATAACGTGCCTGAACCGATCAACTTTTGATATAAGAAATGTTCAAAACATTATCCAACAATACAATATTATATCCTTTCTTTACGAATAAAGAGACCGATATGATTTTGTATATCAGGTTCGGTATCTAATGACATTCATTCAGAATCAATGTATTCTGGTAATACAGGGTGACAGTGACCAACAGACTTGGTTGCAACACTTGCACCGTTTTCTATCTCATGAAACTTATCACCCGTTCTCAGTTCTCTATCTGTATGTAGCCCATGTAGAAGATTACTTATGTGGGATCCTTATCCGGTATCACATACCCAGGACGTAAAGGATACTGAGAAACAGTTCTCTGTAATGAACACACCCGAAGATGATGCATCAGTATGCACTTTCTTCGTTTGGGCGGCACGGGAAATCTGAAATTCCCCAAATTTTCTGCTCGGTCTTATAACATTTATAAGTTGGAGCGGGACCAACGTTCCCCAGCTCAGTATAACAAGCGGGTTCGGTCAATACATCCATATTATTATCTTGACTAAGGCGTGATATGGTCGCTACCTGGAGAGAGAGAGAGAAGAAAACACTCAGCGTGCGCTCTTGCAAGAATAGATTGGTTATTATTTTATCTAATCAGGATGGCTCCCACTGTTTTTATCAAATCTTCCTTCAAACCCTAAAAGGAAAGACTAGCCGGGATTAATTACACGCTACAAGCTCGCCAATCTTTCAGCCAGGCCAGTGTCGGTACTTTGACGGAGGTCCCCCGTGGTTTCGCACGAACCTAATTAAAGTAAACCTCGTTTTCCCAGAGGCGTAACCTCGTTAACAACTTTCTAGACACCTATTTGATCGGCTAATTGTAATTTGTAAAACTATCCCAGGAGTAACTCTTACTCGCAGTGGGTATCGGGATCCAACTATCACATAGAAGGTATGCAATCTTATTGCAAATTTCAACACTTGAAATTCCCGATAATCTTTTACCTCTAGCGTCCTATGACCATGACGGAGGCCAAACTACCCATAGTCCGCTAGTCAAGTTCAACCCGTCATTTCCTGATTGAATTAAACCTACCCGCACGACCTTTGACGGAGGCCAAACAACGCCGTACGAATACCCTAATCCAATCGCATCATATGCTAGCAGATAAGCACTAGTTAGCTACCGTACACTACGCCTTGACGGAGGCCAAACTACCGCAGCACGAATACTAACTAGTACTTATCTGAAATGACGGAGGGCTACGACAGGTTTTTCTGAAAACCTATTGCGTAATGAAATTGATATCATTGTAGAATCAAATGATTTTGAAATGGAGTGTTTTTTAGGCTTTTCTAGTTTTGCTAAAGGGGTCACTCCCGGTGAAGGGATCGTCGACCCTTTCCTCGTCGAATGAGGTGCGGGATATATCATATATATCACTGTGCAAAGCAAAAACTCCAAAAGCAATCAAAAGACAAACCGAGTGTTGTAGCATCTGCCAGTTATTGCTAAAGGGGTCACTCCCGGTGAAGGGATCTCGGCCCTTTCCTCATCGAATAAGGTGCAGGATGTTCTGCAAGGAACACCACGATGCAAAGCAAGAACTGTAGCTACCTGTTTTTAAAAATTCGATTCCACAACATCTTAGGATTCTTTTCTTTCATTAATCACATTAATGAAGTCCCATCATTTAAGTACCTAAACATCATAGATAAATACAACGTACACTTTGTAAGTCGATGTTCAACACCCCAATACTTGTGGGGAGGCGGAAATATGAATAACAATCAAGTTCTATGATCAAACATCGATTAACCGTACGAATCGTTTGCTATACAAGTTTTAACAAAAGCTTTAGAGTTTTAATCTACTATGCGAAGAGATTATACCAAACGGTTCTAGTCCTTCGTCTTGATGTTGTCTACGGCCTCTTTGGATCTCCACGTCCTCTTCGGCTTTCTCCCGTGATAGACGATCCACCCGAGAACCCTAATCCAAGCTATAACCTCTAAACTTGAGGTTACTTAGTTTCTCTAGTTGCTAAATAGAGTAGCTAAGATGATGTAGAGATAGGTTATGGAGTAATTAGTCTTTCCTAATCCTTGTTCTCAACTCATGAGGGGTAGGATTAGGCTTGGTGAAGGAGAGAACTTGAAGAGAGAGAGTGAGAAGATGATAATGATATTATTATAATGAATAAAGCTTCTCACTTGATATATATGAAACATAATGAATATAAAAGAAATGAAATAATAAGTGAATATTCATCATGTTTCATTTAATCAAGTGGGTGATTCATCATGTGAGTCATTAAGCAATTAATGATGCATTAATGATATGATGAATCACTCACAATGAGTCACTTAATCATTAAATGAAAATGCCACCTCTCTCTTTATGTCACATCCTTCTAGAAGCTTCTCGGAAAATTACGAGAACGCCCCTCTCATCCGTGAAAACACGGAAAAACTTTAGACTGTATAAATCCAATAACCTGATACTAGAATCTGGCTTAAACCAAAGCCGGCTAGTAAAAACTGTCCGAATGTCGCACGTGCGATCAAACACGTATGCGTCCGAACCTTTGTCGTAAAACCATACGACCTCTATATCTTTTCGCCTGGGTTTGGGAAATCTCTGTATGGGACTCTAAAGACTCGACTTCTACGCTGGCAGTGGGTTTAACCACAGACCGCAAGCGGCACTAGCTGTACGTAACGGTCCCCAGGTAGTTGTCGATAAGAAAGCTGATGAGGTAACCCATCTGAAATCCTACTGAGCCTGTCTGTGACAATATCCGCGCAGTCCGGTCTGTTCGTCTAAGAGTATCGCATGTATGGTCTAGGGAGGTGGTGGACGTCAGACCCCTAATAACCGTACAAGTCATGTCGGTATGGCTTTATCACCATCCGAGAATCTACTTATCAACCTATCAGTAATTCTCAATCAGCCCTGGCCAGGGACTTATGGTAATGACCAAACGACCACAGTGTGATATCAACTCCCTATACCGGGAGAGACGAATCCCTAACAGTCGCTCACTGCCTCCATGTGGCTCGGGACTGTGCCCAACTGAAACCTGTTTGCACGACTCCTTTGAGCCGTGGTAGGGTAATAATCAAAGCACAGTGGGAACTCACACGAGACAAATGATGACCTTAAGTCAACGGACTATCTGCACACATGTCACCTGAGAACTGCTATCTGACGTTAGGTATAATACCATCCAGTCAGTTCTCGGCGAGTCCTGTCCGGTGTACTCACACCCAGTGAGCATCTGTATACAATCTTAGGTGAACACCACCAATGGTTGCGGGACCAATCCATTGCCCCTCGTCAGGGTCTAGATATGTATACACTAGTCTACTCCGGAGTATCGATGCCCAATCTCGATACTCCTGCGACCAGGGACATCTAAGGGTGTGCCTATTGACTATCCAGCTCCCACTAGTATGACTGCCATCACAACGCCGGTAGTCAGACAAACACCCTATGGGCTTTATCAACATATATATATAAATACCAAGTAAAATATATTATACGTTAAGACAAAGTCAAACCAAATAGCGTACTATCATATCAAGCAAGACTGTCATGTACATACATATCCCAAGCATCCTATACAATGTAGGCCTCTAGGGCATATATATCCAACAATCTCCCACTTGCACTAAGGCCTATAATTGGCGCAATGAGTACCCACTGTCTCTACCAGATCCAGTTGCTTGCGTACCGCATGCCCAACATTTCAAAAAGCCTCTCGAACTGTACTTGAGGAATGGCCTTGGTGAATGGATCTGCCGTGTTGTCTTTTGTGTCTACTCTCCGTATCTCGATCTCCCTGATCAGGTGAAACCGCCTTAAGATATGCCTGGATTTCTGATGGGACCTTGGTTCCTTCGCTAAAGCTACAGCGCCATTGTTATCGCAATACAATGGTATTGGATTGGCAATGGACGGAACCACCTGAAGTTCAGAAATGAACTTCCTTATCCAGACAGCCTCTTTTGCGGCTTCACTAGCAGCTATATACTCAGCCTCCATAGTTGAGTCTGCGACGATATCTTGTTTGGAACTCTTCCAACTTACCGCCCCTCCATTGAGGGTAAACACAAAACCCGAAATAGATTTAGAATCATCCTTGTCACTTTGGAAGCCGGAGTCGGTGAAAGCCTCTACCTGGAGGTCCTTATTGCCGTAAATCAAGAACATCTCCTTAGTCCTTCTCAGGTACTTGAGAATGTTCTTCACCGCTATCCAATGTTTCTCACCTGGGTCCGATTGATACCTGCTTACCACACTAAGTGCGTAAGCTACATCTGGTCTGGTACATAACATCGCATACATTATTGATCCTACCGCCGAAGCGTAGGGTATAATGCCCATGCGAGCCCTCTCTTCATCAGTCTTTGGAGACATCTCTTTGGAAAGGGTGATTCCGTGACAAGCGGGCATATTGCCGCGTTTGGAATCTTCCATACTAAATCTCTTTAGTATAGTGTCTATATACCTGGACTGTGAAAGTCCCAATATTTTATTAGATCTATCACGATAGATCTTAATGCCCAGAATGTATGATGCATCTCCCAAGTCTTTCATAAAGAATTTCTGTGACAAGAAGAGCTTTACTGATTGTAGTATAGGGATATCATTCCCTATTAGTAGTATGTCGTCGACGTATAAAACGAGGAAGACTACTGCTCCTTCTACAATCTTCCTATAAACACATGGTTCATCTAGATTTTTGATAAAGTCAAATTCCTTGACTGTTTCATCAAAGCAGATGTTCCAACTCCGCGATGCTTGCTTTAACCCATAAATGGATTTAAGCAATTTGCACACTCTTCCGCTGCTCCCACTGTCTATGAAACCTTCTGGTTGATCCATGTAAACACTCTCTTCTAGATGTCCATTTAGAAAAGTTGTTTTTACATCCATTTGCCAGATTTCATAGTCATGGAAGGCAGCAATGGCAAGCATGATCCGAATGGATTTAAGCATAGCTACTGGCGAAAAAGTTTCATCATAGTCCAATCCTGGTCTTTGACGAAAACCTTTTGCTACTAGTCTAGCTTTGTACGTTTCCATTTGTCCAAATGTACCAATCTTCTTTTTGAAGATCCATTTGCACCCAACTGGTTTTACCCCAGGAGGAGCAACTTCTAAAGTCCATACTTTATTGGTATACATGGATTCCATTTCGGATCTCATTGCATCCAGCCACTTTACTGAGTTGCTACTTGTGATAGCCTGCTGAAAACTAGTAGGCTCATCATCATCGATGATGCAATCCTCTCGATCCCCATCAAGAAGAAAACCAAAGTATCTTTCAGGAGGATGAGAAAGCCTACTAGATCTGCGGAGTGGCGTTGGTTCGTCATGTTCTATTGAAATCTGAGATTCTTCTAAGTCCTCGGTTGCAGTTTGAGGTTCTGGAATTTCTTCCAGTTCTACCGCGCTCCCACTAATTTCTTTTGCAAGAAATTCGCTTTCTAAGAAGACAATGTGACGAGCGACAAACACCTTTTGTTCTTCAGTGTGGTAGACCATGTACCCCCTTGAATGCTTGGGGTATCCTACAAATTTGCACAAAACCGATCGTGCCTCGAGTTTGTCTGGATTATGCTTTTTAACATATACCGGACACCCCCATATCTTGATATACTTGAGATATGGTCTCTTCCCACACCATATTTCATATGGAGTGGTAGGTACAGACTTAGTTGGAACTCTATTTAATAGATATGCGGCTGATTCTAGAGCAAATCCCTAGAAGGAAAGTGGCAACTCAGCACTACTCATCATTGATCGCACCATATCTAATAGCGTGCGATTCCTTCTTTCTGATACACCATTATGCTGAGGTGTATAAGGTGGAGTAAGCTGAGAGAGTATTCCATTTGCTTTCAAGTATTCAAGGAAACTGGTACTTAAGTATTCTCCACCTCGATCAGATCGAAGTGTCTTGATGCTTTTACCAGTTTGTTTCTCTACTTCATTTTTATACTCCTTAAACTTCTCAAAAGCCTCGGATTTATGCTTTATTAAGAACACATGTCCATACCTAGAGAAGTCATCAGTAAAAGTGATGAAGTAGGAGTGACCACTTCGTGCATGTATAGACATCGGACCACATACATCACTGTGTACTAGTCCCAAGAGTTCGGTGGCTCTTTCTCCGTGTCCGGTGAACGGAGATTTGGTCATCTTTCCTTTGATACATGATTGACAAGTTGCATATGATGAATATTTAAACGAATCTAAATATCCATCTTTATGTAACTTAGTCAACCTTGTTTCATTTATATGACCAAGTCTACAATGCCATAGGAAGGCTTGATTCGAATCTGGAGCCTTTCTTTTACGCGTGTTTTGAATATTGAAAATTTGTGGTTGATTAAGTATGTATATTCCGTTTTCCAGTGTGCCAAACCCAATCAGTTCTAGATTTAGGAGAATGTTCATGACATTTCTTTCAAGCACAAAATTATATCCTTTATTAGACAATAAAGATACTGATATAATATTACACAACATACTGGGAATACAAAAACAGTTATACAATACCAAAATGTTTCCACTATTCAACCCTAGGTGATATTCCCCTATTGCAACTGCATCTACATGCATTCCATTGCCCATCCGGAGAGTCATATCACCTGCCCCCAGTACTCTACTATTTCTCAGATCCTGCAAAGAATTACAGATGTGAGAACCAGAACCGGTATCAAGTACCCATGAAGTAGAGTTAACTGAAAGACAATTTTCGATTACGAACACACCTGAAGTAGAAGCAACAACTTGCTTCATGTCCTTGGCTTTGAAGGCCTGGCAATCCTTCTTCCAGTGCCCCTGCTTGTGACAATAGAAACACTCGTTCTTTTTTGCCTTCACCCTTCCTGCCTTGTTCGTTCCCTGCACCTTCTTGACCCCACCCTTCGGTTTGGTGGCTTTCATCTTCTTCTTCCCTTTTGCTTTCGCTTTAGATTTAGAAGAAGATGATTAGCCAACATACAGAACGGGGGTCTTCTCCTTTTTCAAGGAGGTCTCTGCCACCCTCAACATATTGAGGAGCTTTGGAAGATCCGCTTCCATTTCGTGCATGTTGAAGTTCAGCACGAACTGAGAGAAGGTGTGGGGAAGGGACTGCAGAATCAAGTCGATATACAAATCATTCTCTAGCACGCATCCCATGTTTGCGAGTTCCTCAAAGAGGGTGATCATTTTGAGGACGTGCTCTCCAACAGGCGATCCTGGAGCTAACCTCATCTGGAAGAGTTTCCTTGAGGTTTCGTACCTCGCGATACGGGAGTGTTCACCATACAATTCCTTGCAATGGAGGAATATGGATGCAATATCCATACTATCGTGCTGTTTCTGGAGTTCATTATTCATGGACGCCAGCACGATACACTTAGCTCGCTCACAGTCTAGATCCCAGGTTTTACGAACTTCCTTGTCCGCAACTGAGGAATCTGGTCCTGGGATAAGGGGAGGAACAGCGGTGGTAACATATGCAACTTTGTCATAAGTCAGCGCTGTAAGCCCGCGGGGGCGTCCCGGCCGTCGACGCGACGCCGGAAACGCGGAAAACAAAAACTTTGCGAACTTTGCAAAACGGCACCACCGCGGACTTTTTACCCGGATCGGGCCATTAACCTAGCTAGCTAGCAAATAAGAAAAGAGTAGAGATGCTATACCAAGCGATCCGTGTCCTTCGGTCTTCTTCTCCACTCCGATCTCCCGCGGAATCTCCGTCTCCTCGCTCGTCGGAAATGGCACCACGTAGCCGGAATCTTTTACGGGCTCCCGCCTCTTGACCGAGGCAACTCGGGCGTGAAGTTGGCTAGCCGACGCGTCCAAGACTTGCTATAGAAATAGTGTAGAAGGTTATCTCTTTGGGGTTATGAGGTTGCCATGGTTGGAGGAATTTTTGCACACAAGAATATTATGGAACAAAGCTTGATCAAGAGATGGAGCATACATCAAAATGAGCTCGGCCAAGGCACTTTCCTCACTGGAAAAATTCCTAAATGTGTGAAGTGTAGGAATAAACAATTTTTTCCTAAAGAAAATTTCCCCCCAAGCATAAATCACCAGCACACTCAAAATGGGGGGCCCACGAAATTAGCAATGAGAAACAAAAATGGATAGAAAGCATAATTAATCAAAAGCATAAGGAAATGTCCACCAAAATAAAACCCCCCCCCTTGAACAGTGGCCGGCCCCTTTTGGGTGGGTGTAGGAAAAGGAACCAAATACAAGTGGGGAAAAAGAATCAAAAACTAAAATGATAATTGTCACAACCATTTCCAATCTCATTCTTATCACATAAATGCAAAAGAATGATGCAAAGAGAATCTCATGATGATGGTCAAATCATAATCCACACATATGCAAGAAAACCCCTCTACAAAATGTTAATTGCAAACTTGCAATTAACACCCTCCAACGAAAAGTCCGACCGGGAAGGAAAAAGAGAAAACCGGCCGGAACGGAATGCAAACTGGCAACCCCGGAAAACCGATCCCGTAATAAATTACAGGAAAACCCCGCTACTGCAAATACATGCCCGCATTTGTATTCCCGCTGAACACTAATGCAAAGAGACAAAACTACACTATCTTATACTAGGATCCGGCTTAAGCCAAAGCCGGCTAGTAAAAACCGTCCGATCACGATCCGTGCAATACCGCACGTATCTGATCGAACTCTACCATATCTCCATACGGCCTCTACAGCGTTTCGCCCGAAACTTGAGTAACTGTCTGTGTGGTGGACTCTAAAGACTCGTCAATACTATGGCTGTGGATTTAACCACTAGCACGTCAGAGGTATAAGCCAATACGTGACGGGCCACCAGCTATTGACAAAAAGGGACGTCGATGAGGAAGCTCACCCCGACACCCTACTGAGCCTGTCAGTGACAATATCCGTACAGTCCGGTCCGTTCGTCTATGAGTATCGCATGCCGGGCCTAGGGGGTTGGTAAAAGTCAGACCCCCAAAAGCGGTACAAGTCGTGTCGGAGTGTAGCCCAGAACACCCTGAGATACTACTGGAATACCTACCAGCAAATCTCCTGCCTTGGCCAAGGACTTTTCATGTTCTGGCTCTCCTAGACACAGCACGACCTCACCCCCAATACCGGGAGAGACGAACCCCTGCAGATCCGCTCACTGCCTCCATGTGGCTCGGGACTGTACCCAACTAAAACCTGTTTGCACGACTCCTTTGAGCCGTGGTAGGGTAGTAATCAAAGTACAGTGGGAACTCACACGAGACAAATGACGATCCCAGGTCGATGAACTAACCTGTACACATGTCACCTGGGAACTGCTATCTGACGTCTGGTATATCCCAACTAGCAGGTTCCCGGCGAGTCCTGTCCGGTGTACTCATAACCCAATGAGCACCTGTATACATCTTAGGTGAATCAACTGACACCAGTGGCTTGTGAGACCGGCCACCGCCCCTCGTCGGGGTCTCGACTGTATACACTAGTCTACTCTGGAGAAACGATGCCCTGTCTCGAATCTCCCACGACTAGGGACCTTTTAAGGATGTGCTTGTAGACCCCCAGCTCCCACTTATATGATCGCCCTCATACTGCTGGTGGTCAAGCAAGAATCCAAGGGGCTTTATCAACGTGTAATAGCGACTCGAAAGGTCACCTAAAGCAGTACACGATGATAAAGATAAACCAGATAGCATACTATCATCTCGAGTAAGACTGTCCTACTGGGACAGGTCCTCCCCTCAATCATTGCAATCACGTGCCTGTGATCCAATAATTGACTCTGAGGGCACTATCTCCAACAATCTCCCACTTGCACTCGAGGCTAATTATTGCGATGTCGCATACTCACAGCCCGTGTGATACCGAACACCCAACTCCTCTACTAGTCAGTCTCACAAAGCTCGTTTGCGAGACTATTGTGTTCGAGGAATAGCCTCAGTGAGTGGATCCGCTTTGATGTTTCTTTCTATGTCTCTCTATATCTCATGTTCGCAGAGAAAACTATCTCCCGAAATGAGCAATACCTGTCCTAGAATGTCTGGATGTCTGATGGGACCTAGCTCATAAGTGAACTCCAAATCCAAACTTCTTAGACTGTATCGTCAACTGAACTTATTCAGTATCCTGCGCCATGCCTTCCCTCAGTTTCCACCTGGACCACCTGTCCAAAATACTGCCCCTCGTTAGAGGGAAAACTATAACTCTGACAGCCACTCTGCCATCCAGGTCATCTTGGAAGCCTGGAATGATAACCGTCTCGTAAAGGAGGCTGCCGTTATCAATTCCCTAGAACATCAACTTATGTTCTAAAACTGCTTCCGACTGTTTCTCCAGGATTGGATCAATATGGACTTATTGCATCTACTGCAAGAACAACATCTGGTGTGGTACTTGACATCTCATGATTGACTCTATTGCCTAAGCAAGTGATCTGTCAATCATGCGTATCCCTCTCCCCTTTAGTCTGTAAGACACCTTTAGAGAGGGTGACTCCATCACCTGCTGGTACACTACCATGCCAGGAGTCGTCCATTCTAAATACTCATAGAATGCGGTCAAAGTACCCAGATTGGGAAACCACCCAAATCTAGATCTAAAACCATAAATCTAGTAACCAGAATGTCTGATATAATATCCAAGTCCTATGTGGAGAAACCACCGTGTGACGACCAAAGTATAACCGATCGTAGTATAGGAATATCACTTCCTACTCTGTGTATGTCATCAAACACCAGGACATCACACCCTACTACCTTCTTAACAGATCCATCCCCTATTCTGATGAAGTCAAACCTATGACTGTCACATCAGAAATAGATGATCTATCTCCGCTATATCTGCTCTAGTCTATAAATAGACATAAGCCTAATGTCCACCAATGCTTCCGCTGCTCCCACTGACTATGACAACCCTTTGGCAGAGTCATATAGACGTGCACTTCTAAAACTAGTTTAGAACGACGCTATACTCATCCTCCTGCCGGATCTCACAGTCTGGAACAACAGCAATGGCAAGTGTGGGTAAACAAGAACCTCCCTGCCACCGTCCTTGAGCATACCGAAGTACCTCTCGAGTGCCTGAGGTTACCCACCATATCTGCGGAGTGGCCAATGGAATGTCAAATCAGATTGAATCTTTAGGTTCTTATCAAATCTTCAGTAATCGTTTGCGGTTCTGGAATCACTTCCAGTTCTACCATACTCCCACTACTGTTTTCTGAAAAAATCCACTTTTAATAAAACTGTGGCGAGTCTAGAACAATATCACTATTGATCTTCCAGATGGTAGAAAATCAACCTTCGTCATAGCCCGGGTCAACCCACAAACAGCCATTACTGAAACGTGCCTTGAGTTGTCCAGAGTCTGGTTTTAAGCATAAGCCGGACAACTCCCCGTATCTTAACAATGTCAAGATATGAACTGTTCTATATCCAAGAAACAGAGGCACTGATTTAATTGAACCAGATTCAAATCATGCAGCTGTCTCCAGTGCATGTCAAGTAAATGGAAGAGAGGCCGATCAGCGTTACTCAACTTAGGAGTACTTCCAATTATGAGTAACCTGAAAGAGAAGCTAGTTCTCTTAATCATTACTATCAACTGAATACCATTCACAAGTATCTACATCTTCGATCTCCTTGAAGAATCCCGATACTTGCAACACTTGGTTCTCTACTTTACTCTTATACCTATAACTCCTCAAAACTTAGACCCTGTGTTTCTACGAAACACATGTCTAAGAACTAGAGAAGTTAAAAGTAAACAGAATATAGTACGAGGACCAACCCCTCTGTCCTAATGGACACTGGACAATATACAATACTCTGTATAAGTCCCCTGAGTCTAGTGACTCATTCACTGTGTGTCGTAGGTTGAAAACTGTACTTTTGGTTAAGAAGTACACCGTTGTTCAATGCTCCTTACCTAACTATCCACTGATATAGGTAAATGTTATAGACATAATTTCAAAAAGTATATCTCACTCTATAAAAATAGACGTACAGATATATCAATTTGAAATTGGTGCACAACAACGGATATTCAAAACCAAATATTTGCCGACCGGCAAACAACCCAGGTGGCTTCCTCAAATATCATGAATCCCGATATAATGAGAAAGGTCACCTAATTCCCAATAACTTACTCCCACTCATCATCTGTAAAACCATACAGACGTGAGACTCAAACCTGGTAAATACATACCCTGGAGCAAGTGTCTAATTGGGAAATCAGTTTTCTTTTAACAGTACACAGTGAAACTGAAACATTGCAATGTTTCGATGGGGTATCCTGGTATTCCTAGTAATGTCTCTTCCATTATCCAGATTCACAACTATAACTGTATAATTCTTTGTCACCTCTCCAAATCCCTTTACATGTCTTTAGTCATTACCTTCTGTACACCCCTTTAGGCCAAATGGTTTTCTTCCTTCCCTACCGTTCGGCACCAGCCTATGGTTTGGAAGAAGACTATCCAATAAGCATAATGGGTGTACTGTCCTGATCCTAGGAACACTCGCAATGCGAGAGAAGGTGAGGATAAAAGACAACCGAATGAACTTAATTCATAGGTGATTTAGGATTGACAAAGAAGTACATGGTTTGGTCGTGAATAGCAGTCGCAATTTACTTTGCCCTCATACTAATCCCTTGCTTTGTCTGAACTTAATACCTTCTGTACACCGTTTAGGCTA